>VZSC01019674.1:0-41473 GCA_013398225.1 Steatornis caripensis | reverse complement strand
ACAGGCTGCCCAGGGAGGTTGTGGAGTCTCCTTCTCTGGAGATATTCAAAACCCGCCTGGATGCATTCCTGTGCAACCTGCTCTAGGCTAACCTGCTTTAGCAGGGGGGTTGGACTAGATGATCTCTAGAGGTCCCTTCCAACCCCTACCATTCTATGATTCTATGATTCTATGATATGAGGTTGCATGGAGAATTTTCCAAGCTTACAAAAAAAAAACACCCTCAGAAGAGAAATTAAAACAGAACTCAAGATTTTAAGTGCCACTAATGTTAGTGTTAAATAGCTACATTAAAATAGCAAACAGCACTTGGGGGCATCTGGGAAGCTCTGTGCTTGGCAAAATTCGGAGGTCATTGGATAGTAGGGGCTTGACTCATTGACTCAGTCAATGGGAGACTTTTCACTTGGTCCTCAAAGACTTTGGTCCTTGAATTCATTGAATTGCTACAGTTGAACAGGAAAAGTAAATTACTCAGTTATCAAATCAATGGCTCAGGACTTCGTAGTAGATGTCTGGCCCACTAGTCAGTGTTTTTTCAGACAGTGAATTTTCTTTTTCTTAGATGCATCTTTAAATGTCTAATGAAAGATTTCCTCCCCACTCATCTATGCTTCTCAAAAAAATATTGCAGGGAGAAAACTCCATGTCATTAACTGTCCCGGCCATGTTAAAGAGATTTTTACCATAACAAAATGGGCATCTTTGACCTGAGAAACTATGTCTTCTCCCAGCTCTGTAAACTTTCTGCAGGTCTACTCCTAGAAAACCTCCCTCTCTGACAAGAGAGTTTACTGTGGCTGCAAACAAAGGAGGAATCAGTAGAACTTAAATTCCCACCCATATAAAAATAAATGCTAGCCACGAGTTGGCAAGTCAATACATCACTGGTGCTCATTTCTACTCTTTCAGTATTTTTATTATTGGATAACTGCATCCTCAAGAGTGAATGTTTTTTTTAAGCCATCCTATTTTTTTCCTGGCCTAGAAAATCAATACTAGGATGAAGCTTTGTAAAAAAGTATTAATGCTGCAGTTTCATTGGAAATCTCAAAAACAGTTATCTGGAGTGATGAAAATGAAACAAACTTAAGAATTTTCTGGGATTTAAGAAGGTAGACTTTTTAACTTGATTCACTTTCTAACTGCAGGGCTGCAACTGTTACAAATGTAAAGGGAAATCCTGGTTTCCATAGTAAATGACATATGTTGCCCAGGGATTGATGAAGACCTGGTTCTCCAGCCCCAGAAGAAGAGACCTCGGTTACCTGGATTAAAGTTTCTATCGGCTGTTGGCCACAGGAAGGCTTTCAGGAGTCGTGAACCCCAAACTCCAATCTGTAACTGGTAACACGGGTGGAGGTATATTGGTGTAAATGGCATTCTGTGGCACAGAGTTCCTTCTGGTAAGATCTCACGGAACTTTTGGCTCAATTCATGCAGAGTCTTTTCTACTGAAAGTAACTGCAGAAAACCCTTACACCTAGAAAAAAACTTTCTTCAGTATAACATTGCTACAAGCTGGGATATGTGCCAGGTTATCCATAAAAAAATAGAAACAACTTGATCGGAATGTCATTTCTTCAGAGAAGGCTGGCTGGTAATGTATAGCAGCTTCAGAGAGTTTAAGTGTAATGAAACAATATCAAACTATTTTTGATGCAAATCAGAAGTTGAAAGAAAATTAACTTCAGCTAAACAGTGACATGCACATCAGAATATAATTGCAGAAATTATCATGAGGCTTTGTGGAGATGTTCTGCTTCTGCAAAAGAGTAAGTCTGACAAACTTGAAGCCAAAGAAACTTTCCAACTTAAAGAAGGCCAAAATAATTGAAACTGGTTGCGTCCCAAATGTGGGCAGGTTATTCCTTTGTCATAAACCGAGATGTAAAGATGCCAAAACAGAGCATTAGTTAAAAAGACTGTAAGTGTTTCTTAGAAGTTTATTTGCCAGTGATCTAAAAAAAAAGTGCTAGGCTACAGCAATTTAGGGGAAACACCAAAGTAAATAATGCAATTTGTCACTTCAGACTCAGATGTGGCACATAGCAGGAAAAAATGCATTAAAGTTCTGCAGCGTGGTGGTGTAATTTTTCTTTTTGCTAATTTGCTTTGGATGATGTTCCTTATAGAGAGTTCCAGAAAGTCCACGTGTATGCTTTTGTTTTGCAGATCACTCTTAGCATCCTTAGCTAGTCTGGGTTTTCTTCTTCAATTTCTGCTTTCCCATATGATGCTCTTGTAATATTTTACTGATAGAACTAACAGTTTGCCTTTTTGCTGACTTTTAACCTTCCCTGTAGGAGAAGATTACAGATCTATGGAATACTTAGTGCTGGTGATCTAAGCAGCAGACCTTGAACTGCTCAGTTTTCATCAGCTATACCAAAGGGAAAAGAGCAAAAGCTTGTTTTTACTACTAAGCTGAGTGAATATGGCGTGGAAATCTTGTAATGGCAAGGTATCAATTTTGTAAAGTGATATATTTCAGGGGGGATACTAAATTTGACTGTGAATAAAAAGCTTTATAAATGGAACATTTAAGAGGCTATCTTTTACTTCTCAGTGTAGGGTTGCCTTGACATGCATCATTTCAATTTGGCAGCCCTAGCAAATGGATGGAAGCAATTCAGTATGATAATTCAGTATTGCCAAGAGGCTTCTTCTCAGTCTAAGTGTGGACACATTCCATGGACAAATTTAAAGCCTATATTAAGTGACAGAAAATTGGTCTAATTCAGCCCTGTGTTACTCCAGCTTTACATCAAGACAATCTTGATACCAAAGGTACCTAGATGGGATATCCAAAGAGTACATGAACCACAAAATAATTTTCAAGCTGAGGATCACCTCAGATTCATGGTGATAGATCTTGCATAGCAATAAGCCAGAATAGGCAGAGAAGAAATGAACCTTGGCTGTGCTTGCAAATAAACTCTTTTAAAGTAGTAACTCTAGGGGCAAATTCTTTGCTGCTGTTTACTAGCAGAGTCTGTTAAAGTAAATGAGCAGCTGCTGAGTTGTGCAAGTGAAAAAGTTGTCTGAAAAAGCACTAGTCTTTGATATTCTGTCATTCCATATGAATGCTCATTTTCATGAATGTGTTGTAGTCTTTGTTTCCTAGAATGTTTATTTTTTCTTTGTCACTCCAGTGTTTTTGGCCTCACAGGAACAAATTAGTCATTGTTTAAAGCCGCAAAGTTACTGTCCCCATTACTGAAAGGTGAGAAGGAGAAATGCCTATTAACAAACACTGTCAAGTTCGATAGCATTAACAATCTTTTTAATTTATTGCCCCGGGCTGACAAACCTACTCCCCAACTCACACACAAGACAAAACATGTTTTCTCCTGCAAAGTTTCCATGGAGAGAGGGTTTCCTCAAGGCAGTTAATCTCATGAGGTGCTGCCCGTGTATGTAAACATTACACCTACCTGCGTGTTACAGATCGCCTGAATGGCAGTAAGTCCTTCTCTCGGTGTGTAACAGAATACAAAGTGCATATTGGTGAAATGCTGTTGTTGGAGACTGTATAATATCACAAGCTTAATTATCTATTGCTTTAAGTCACTTTAACTCTTGATTTCATAAGGGCCATAGTAGCAAAAATGCAGCACAAAAGAACCAAGCATTTGGCTTTATGTAGGCATGAATGCCTTTATGTAACAAAAACAGCACTAAAAATCTAGGTGATTTGAAGTCACTGACTTCTGGTGAAATTTACTTGTTGATTAGTTAAAGTTTACCTCCTCCATGTTTTGACAGTATTTGTTAAGCTTTGTTTATCTTTTATTATATACTAGGATTACAACTGATACTTCGCACAGTGCCTCAGCTTCTTATGGTAATGTTCTGTTCCCAAATGTTTATAATTTTGCCAGCTTTTAACTACTTGTATTGGATGTTTTCATCTTTGGTCTCTGCCATGGCTGATTATTTTTTTTCCCCCTGGAAAAGTTGAGCAGTTTTTCTTATAGTTGTTCAAGAACATGGTTTGTAAAGTATAGGGTGCACTGGTAATGTTAGCTAAAACTTTTGACCATATTTTTCTAAAAGTTGTAACTCTCCTTCATTGAAGTAAAAATTTGAAATGCATTATCAGGATGTTAAAAAGAAAAGTTGTCCCAGTGAAAATCTATTCAGATTAGGGCTCTAGACAAGCCTCAGAGAACTGCATGGTAGATACTGGCCCTTAATTTGCTTGTATTCCCATTTTCCCATGCATGGTCATCAGCATTCCTGAGCTCCCAGCACAGTTTTGAAGCCACAAATAGCTTAGGGAGGAATATGGACTCTGCAGTTAAAGTCCAATTTATCTCAGATGATGACAGGGCTCTGCAACATACTACATCTGCAGAATTGCAGATCTAGTACAACTTTACAACTTTTAGCAGTATAGTTTCGATGTAGCTTTATTTGTATTTCAGATTTTTAAAAAGTTAATGTAGACAAAGAATGGTCTCATATGTATCTGATTAATTTATATTATAATCACACTGGAGTTCAAGTTCACATCAGTTTAACTAAAATGGAATTAATTCACGTGTCACCTTCCTAACCGGTAACTAAAGTGGAATTAATTCACATGCGTCACCTTCCTAAGTGGTAACTCCAGTGAGAGTGTACCTCTTTTCACTGTTTAAGTATGCTGAATGTATTAGAAGTCTGAAACTTAATTTTTGTCTCAACTCCAACCATAATGAAAAGAAGGGTTACAGTTGTTATACTGTGTGGTTGTGGGGTTTTTTCTTTTTCTTTCTTTTTCTTTCTTTTTCTTTCTTTTTCTTTCTTTTTCTTTCTTTTTCTTAGCTCCGAAGCTGCTCCACGTTTGAGCTGGTAAAATGAAGTCTGGTCCATTTAATGTATTCTTTTTAATAGATATTATTGGGCTGTGTAGAATGAAGTATCCTATTTTCTGGAAGACACTCAGATCATTAAAGACTAAGAATTTGATCTCATCCCTTATATACAGAATTACACAAAATAATATTGGTAGATAGATTAGTCATTTCTGGGCACAGGTTAATATTTCTAGATGTACCTGTACCTTATAGTGCCTTTTTCTTTTCCTTCCTAAAACCAGGGCAAACAGCCCAGACTGAGACTTGGCCTACTTAGAAAAATTAACAAGAAGAAAATAAGCTTGGAAAAACTTTTTTTTTTTCTTCTGCTACCTAGGTGAGGTTGTACTACCAGAAAAATTAAGGGCTAGATTTTTCCCTCAGATTTGCTTGCACAGGTTTTCAGAAGGCAAAGAGGCCAGATTCTGACCTTAGCTACAGTCACTTCTGAATTGCAGAGTTTCCTGACCCCATGGCATTTCCATTCCCATAGCAAAAAGCCAAGCTATAACTGAGCCAAGCCTTCAGTTAATGCACAGTGGTAAGCTCGTCTGTCCAAAAAGAATTTGAGGTTCAAAGTCATTTAAGACAAAGCCTGTATTGGGTAGCCTGCTGGCCTCAGGAACCTCAGTGGCCATTACCTCAGCTGGCAAAGATTAGTAATGATTTACTCTATTCGAGCATCTGAGCCAAAGTCTCACCAACAGCAGGAAAAAAAAACCCCAAAAGCTGATTCTCAGCTGGTGTTAACTGGAGTGACTTTGCTGGCACTGTGTGTATGTTAACACATCTGTGGCCCTCATGTTGTTAAGATATCTGAATATTTCTTTGTGACATAACTGAAGAACGCATCTTATGCTTAAGTTTTGAAAATCATCTGGAAAATGAACCAGACAACCACGAGCTTAGGAGTTTGCCATTTTTCCCTGTTTAGCGTATCTGATACCTCCTTATTTTAGTAGGTTAGATTACTTGTATAAATTTAAGAGACACAAGCATTTTTCAGTTTGATTACAGCACAACAGAGAAGGTGTGTAAATTCTCGTGTTTAATTATCTTTGTCCTTAAATGCCATTTAATCTCTTTTTCAGTCTTTCATCTGCTTTTCCTATGTCTGCCTTCAACATAATTCAACCGGGTGGCTCTTCTTCTGCCTCTGAAATGAGATCGAATGAAAGAAATACTGCCAGAAATTCTTCAGGGCTTCTCACAAGTTTGGTGCTCCTTGTGCACATCTGTGTGATATTACCTAAATGACAGCAATTGCTACAAAACCAAAATCTATTAAAACAAGGAGAACATCTTATAGCAGGTTAAATTAGTTTAAATTAAACGGGAAGGTGAACAGCATACATATCCCTTGAAACTAATATGCACTGTTGGATTTCTTTGCAGCATCTGCACAGAAGTGTCTCTCTCAGCACTCTCCACAGAGTCCTCTGCACCCCTCCAGAGTGGGCAGCAATCCTGCCCCCAAACCATTCATTCATCCATAACACAAAAAAACACCTTTGTTCCTTTAACCACTTGATACATCTTAGTGAGAAGTGGTTGACTCGTCGAAGTTGTAATACTACAGCTAGATTTTGTTTCACCGAATATAATCGCTGATGCTATCTGCTTCGGCATGGGTTACCTTGTTTAAATACATAGGTGTTTATCCTCTACAGGATATATATAGGTATTTATCCTCTACAGGAAAAAAGCTAGGATTTACTCTTCCTTGCACTTCTTGTATCTATAAAGTGCGCCTGTGTTGCTTAGTGGAGGAAGCAGCTCTGCAAGGAGGCAGAGTGGGATATGGGGGGAATGCATTTAATGTTTGAGGACCCCCTTCCCTACAGTCTCTGTTAGAGGTGCTGTGTGGTGATACTGCATATTTGTTGTTTCCTCACTCCTCTTTTTGTGTTTCCCCAGTATATGCCACGGGTGGGAGTGCCGTGGCAGGCTGCTCAGGGTGGCTTTGCTGGGGATTTCCCTGTGGTTAACATGGCGGTAGCTGTCACCTCCCTCTCCCCGCAGGCAGCCCCGGCGGAGGCAGAGGCTGAGGGGAAAGCAAATTTAGACGAGGCCTTTGACATATGGCGTCAGTGACAGGCTCTTTTGCCAAATCTTAGCCCTGCTTTTTCTTTTCCACTTGGTGGCAGCAAAGGAGCATCAAACAGGCCGGAGGCAGCTGCGAGGACGGCTTTTTTTAAAGCCTTAAAAATTTGCTCTTGACGCTCAGAGACAAAAAACCCCAACCAAACCGAAAAAGAACCTAAGCTTTTAAAATCTTTAAAAATACAGAAATATTGCATTTCTGTGACAAGTGAAACTGCTGCTCCAGCCATCAGGTAGTCATAGTTAAAAATGTAGCTTTCCTTACCTTATTTCAACAAGCCTGTGTAGTTGACTGCACTGTGTCTTTTAACTTTTGCAGATTTTTAGCAGCTTTTTATGAGCAACCAGTTAAATTCCCATATGCTCTGCTTAGTGTCTTGTCTGATTTCTTGGAGAGGTTTTAAAAATGGTGTGCGTATATGTGTGTGTGTGTGTGTGTATGTATATGCATAATGTAATGTAATCTCTGCACGATTGGAAAGTAATACATTGACTTCTAAATTCGACTGAGTTTATAGACCTGTTTTTACTCTCACACCTGTTTTATACTCATGGAAGTCTGCTAATGCTGATGGGTTTGTTTCTAATTTACAATGGTGTAAGCAAGAAGCAGATCAGGTCCTTTATTGTTCCGCTCAGGATCCTGATAGACTCCAAGTATTGAGTGGAAAAGGGCAGCATTTTTCAACTGCAAACTGGAGGACGGGACCCCAGCTGGTGCAGTGAGCCGTGCTCTGTGGACTCTAAAGCCTTTGCACTTCTTTGGGAATGAAGTGATGCAGATTTACCAGAAGGGCTAAGCAGGTGTTGACTTGATTTGCCTACTTACTGCCTATCAGTCCTAGCTGGCATGATGTGTCATGCTAGGCATGTTGTTTGAGGTGAACACATCTGTGCAATGCCCCATTCAGATTAGTGTAATGTCCCTCCCAGTGGGAGGGAAAAGATGGTCAAGGGCTGCAGCCTTGGCCAGCAAGAGTGGATGTTCTGTTAATGGAACGGTGCTGGTTTTCACCAGCACTGGATGGTAGCCCCAAGTACCTACTCTTTTTTGTAACTTTATCTGGGAAGCTTTTTGAGGCAAGGTCTGATTTTAACAGTGTTTATTCTCTGTTTAACATCTGGTCACTGATGATTTTCATGCCTGTGCTTAAACTAGTGGATGAGCACATCACAGGTCCAAGAAACTTGTATGTTAAGTCTTGAATCTTGCTTTCACTTATGTACCACTGTAAATCTTGGATAGCCTGACTGATTCCTGTGGATTTACACCATTAAAATAATATGGCATTAGTAAAGACATATTTTAAGGGCTTCCTTAGACCTGAGGTTTGATTCTACTGTGGAGTAAATCAAGGCCGGCTCTAATGAAATCACCAGTATTAAGTAGTTGTGAAATCCCATTGGGAGCAATAGACCTTGTGTTCTGTTTTACATTCCTTGAGCAAAACTTCTGGTGATTCACCCGTCCCACCCCAGTTTCCCCACTGAATTTAGGAGGAACACAAAGTCAAGTCCTTTAGCTTCAGTCACAGCCTGTTGACACATGTAGTTACTTGCATTGGTCATTCATTTTTTCTCTCCAGAATTTCAGCTGTATTAATCTCTTTGAAGATTTTGCTCCTGAATCAACCCATTAATAATAATGTATAACATTACACTGGCCGAGTCCCAAGATGAATTGTTTGTATCTCAGAGTGTAAAAGCAAAATACTCAGCTCCCAGAAGAAGCCTAGTAGAGAATGAATACTATCTGCCAAAGCCTTCAGCTCTTTATTTTTTTTTAGAGGGAAAACAGATTATTATGCATTGAGAAAAAGATATTTTTACTCTTTCTCCCCTTCCCTTTTCTTCATAAACAGTGTGTCTATACCTGTGTGCCTCCTATAACACTCCTGAGTAACACAGGGAGGGCATCAGTGTAACAATTAAGATGGATTGTAGGACAGGGACATCAAGTCCTCCACTAGACAACAATGTTGCCTGTCAGCATCCTTAACTAGTTAGGATTGTTGGCCCCAAGAGAGTTGATCCAGGATTTTATTGCTCTATTTAAGCTGTTGGTTTAGTAATATCTTTCTTATTTCAAGTCACAATGTGCCCATGAGCAACTCAAAAGCCATTTGTTTGTGTGTCAAAGTACTGCTTTAGTTTAAACAGAAAATCCACTTTTCCTCTAACTGAAGTGAATTTTCTCTGGTTTTGATTGATTGCAATCTCTGTTGATCTTGAGTTTGCTTTGTGATGGAGCAGCTAGGACTAAAACTGGTGGAAACTGGTCTGTAGGTGCTGAAAATACCATAGTAGCACTCCTTTGATCTCAAGACCTATGCAGAGTTTCCAGTGACTTTGTCTTAGGTTTTGCCATTGTAAGTTTCAAAATCCCTCAATCTCCTGGGTGTGGAGGTGAGTCTCTGCCTTGAATGCAGAACTTAATTCACGTTTCTACTTTTTCATGGGTGCCGTTTTCATCTAGTGAAAGAAGTCGTTGGACTTCTCAAGCTCAGCAGAAAGGCCCAAAACTTCAGTAAGCACTGGATTGGGCCCATCATCATGAGTGCTCAGAAGAAAGGGGAAATTATAAAGCAAAACTTTTGAATGAGGCAATCAGCCGAAGGGGACTAGCAGTTTGCCATCTCATGAATGTTAAGAAAGTGAAAAATTGCAATGTTATCTACAGGTGCAGAGGCCTAACCCTCCTAAACCCCCCAAACCCTCCTGAAATGACAGCAAACAACCATCCTGGGCTTTGGATACCAGTCAGTGGCAGAGAAAATAAAATTGGTGAAAAGAAAAGATTAGTTCTTTTCACTCCGTGTCCCTGAAAGGGCAGTTAAGCTCAATTCTGCCCTGTGAGGGTAAGTCCCTTCAGCCCTGTGGTACCCCAGTAACGTCCAGTAGGCAGAGCACTTTGGCACCGTGGAATAGGTTGGGGTTTTTTCCACAGTCCCTATGAGGCCATTGTTACTATTGATGTCTACTATAAACACACATGGAAACTTTTTAAAAATTTTATAAAATTAAATCCACTAAGGAAAGATTGGCAGCAACAGTTGAAGTGATATCATTTTGATTATAAGTTTATTATGCCTTGATGATGGATGAGTCAAGGAAACAGACATTTTTCATGACTGCAGCAGGTTCATTTACCAGTTGTAGCTAAATATAATTTTCCAGCTGTCTTTGTGTTTATGGCAGTAAGGCCTTTACGTTCGAAACTGAAACTTCTGCTCATATCACTGCTGGCTGAAGGAGCGTTATATCGAATTATGCCAGTTGCAGGTGTGGACCTTCATGTGTGTGGCCGTATGGCTGATGGAACAATCTTGAATGGCAAGCTTGTTTTTCGGCAGCATTTTAGCCAAGTTTTAGGTGAAAAGCTAAAGTACTTTCAACTTAAAAACAGTGCCTTAAGAAGCCTGAACCTTCTGGCCTAGAGGACAGGGCATCTCCCTACATATCTGTCCTACATATGTGATGGGACACACATGGTTGTCTGAAGGGAGGGTGAGAGGGAATGGGTTTAGATGATTCCCCACGTGAAGGCAGGGGAAAGGATGGTTTGTGTCAGAGGTGCTGTTTTTGCTGAGGACGTCTTGTTGATACTGTGTTTTAGGGAAACTCTTTTAAACTTTGGTTTTAGTGACAGATGTCAAGCAAGGTAATCCAGGCTTTAGCTTTGTCCTTACTAGTGTAGCCAAGGCAAGGGTTTTACTTGTGATAACATCTCATTCACGTTGTGTTTCTTAATGTCTATGTAGTCAGCGTACATTACAGGCTTCTCTCCTTCCCTCTGTACAAGTTTGAAGCACTTTCTTTTTGAGGAAATAAGGGGTCTTTGGCCTTGCTTCCGCTTTGTTCAAGGACTGTCAAAACATCTGTCAGAAAAAGATGAGAGAAGGTAATGGTGTCATGTTGCTAGACCACCGAGAGTTGCTTTCTAGTTGCTATTACTTCTTGTGATGTGCTGCGTGCCTATACTGGCCTCTTGTACTGCCTGTGGTTTTTTTTTATTTCATTGTCTAAGGGTGTATCCTCACCATCAGTCACCTGACCATCAGCATACTTCTGTGCAAAACTGAAAGCTGTGAAGAAGTCCTTCATGGGCCTCCTGGCTCTGACATCTTGTTTCCACTCTTCAGATGCATCTTACTGTGTTGGGCTCTTGGTTGTGATTTAAAATACGACAGTTAACCCATTTCCTTTTCTGTGGGCTTTGGTTGGCATAAGTGTGAGCATGGAAAGCGTTTTGCTTCCATGAATGTAATTTTAAGGCTCTTGAGGTTTTTTCCCATGCATTTTTGAGTGTGAAACCTTGATACTCTACTTAAGAATAACTGATCATCTGAGTAGCTCCTCCTTCTTTTGCTTTGAGGAGGTTTGGTTTCCACACTGATGCAGTGCAGTGTCTTGAAACAGGGTACTGTGTTACCCTAGATTTGAAAGAGGATAGCGCTTGTTTATCTATGCAAATAACGAAATAGCTATCTTCAGTTTTAATTTAATTGGCTACCAAAAGTGAGCCACACAGCTTCTTACTGTCATTCACATAAGGGATAGGATTGCTGGGTGAAGTCGTTCCAATCCATATGTCATTTTGCCTATGTGTCATAAGAGAAAACACTGCACTTGTGCTTAGACTGAGAGATTTATCTTTTTAAAACTATATTGTTCCTCTTTTCCCTTTTGTTTTCCTTGTTCTTATTAACAAACACAAACCCATGATCCTAACAAGAAAAGGGAAATCCAGTTGATGTTTTCTGGGGATAAGGATGAAGGACAACAATTCTGTTCTTAAGTGGTCACTAGAGATGAGATGAAGAGGTTTGTCCAGAGCTCCTCTGTGACTCCTTGTCAAGGTGAGACCTCGCTATAGAGCAAGTAGTCACAGTTTCACTGAGCCTGTGTTTCAGAGAGTCACTTGGCTTCTCCAGATGCTTCTCTGGATTCAACCAATTGCTCTTTTTCTGTAAAGACTGACCATATTACAATGGCTCCCTTTCAGACATTATTGCCTAAAGATCGCAAAAGATGCTGTAATACTAATAGGAACATTAAAAAGAAGAAAGTAAAGAATTAGGCAAGATATACAAAGGAATGGAATGCATAACCACTCCTTTTCCTCAGTATTTACCCTGGAGCATTCCCCTCAGAGATCATCCTATAATGTCAGCTCTGTTTACTCCTTGAGTAAGTGTCTGGTGTCACTTTAATAAATCAGATGAGCTCTGCTCAGAGAGATATGAAGCCTGTCATTTGATCATTAAGATTATTTACTATACAGTATGTAGTTGAAATACAATAGTAATACAGACACACACAAACTTAAACTCCTAAACAGGAAAAATTAATGGATGAAGCCTGCCATCATATGTTTTAAGCTAAAAGGATGTTGACATAAATCAGTCAATCCCTGGTTTAGATCATTGCGGTTCTGTTTGATTCAGAACCTTCTGAGTCAATCCAAAATAGTATAGACTGTTTTAAGTAGATCAACATAATAGATAGGGCTAATTATTATGGGCTATCTGTACCTGACGGGCTTCTTTCAGATAAGTTTTCCTGTACTGAATGCTACAACGTGTAACTTCCAGTTCAGAGCAGCGTAGGCAGCATGAGCCTTGGGTCTAGGCATGTATGTTTACAATAGCAAAGCCATGCTTTTACCCATGGAGTTTGCTCTCCTTAAGGAATAGCGACATGATGTTGCCACGTTATCACCTGAATTTCTTCATTTCTCTTCATGAGTGCTTTATGTTTTGTTGAGTTCATTTGCATCTTCACAATTAAAATGCTCCTAATAGAGATACGTCCTCAGTTGGCTCCAGAGGTTGTAGTTAGGGAATACTAAAATTTTATTTGTGTGCTGCTTACTTTCAAGCTGCAAATAGTTTTTCAGTACACTTACAGATGTTGCCAGCATGATTCCTTGAGAAGCCAACAAACACCGACAGAGATCTGGCAGCTCTAGGACTTTGCAGTTCATGCTGCTTAATCCTGATTGAATTCCTCTGGGTCTAAGCAAGGCTGAGAGCTAGATGAAGGCTCTGACATCTAAATGTTTAATGAGATGGCATAGAGAGCCAGCCCTCATTCTGAGGGAGGATCTGCAGGGGTTTTCTGACAGTGATCTGTATAAGCTGTGATCTGGTGTGCCCCCCAATATTGTTCAGAGGGGACAGTTCAACTGTGAAGGATCATGATGACTTCTTCAGGATAAGCTTGTGTGGAGATTGATGGACTAGTGTGCGCGCATTAAGAGCCAGACTCTTGGCTCTTGCTTCTGCCTCTGGCCATGCAGGAGGGGGACCTGCCTGTCTGTTACAAGTGTTTCTCTCACCACATCAGGAATACCACAGGACTTTTACCCTTTGATCCTTGGGTCCTCTGAAACAGTCTGGAGAAGTAACCGTAGAGCTGAGGTGAATGTTGTATTGCTCCCTAGATTTTTGTGAGGCCAATGGGGTGCAGTTAATGCCCTCAAGAGCTGAATTACACCATGGATCTGTTGCTTGCAGAACCTTGCACACTTGTGAGATCCAGTTGCAGGCCTCAGTCTAAGCTGTATTACATTTCGTGTGGAAGCCTTGTTCAAAGTCTTGAGGCCTGATGTAGCAAAGCTGTTAAAAATGTGCTTAGCTTTATACAAGTGGGTAATCCCTACCTCCCCTTCCATGAGAGAGGAGAGAAGTGCTATTACTCAGAGCAACAGAAGTCACACTGAGCGTTAACACTGATGTGTTGTACAAAGAGCTGTTTTGTAAGCCCTTCTCTATCAGCAGCACAGACTAGTGTCCTAATACATCTGTAATATCTGTGATTTAAACAGGATTTGGTTGTAACTAAGTTAAGGCAGGTTGGTAAGAAAAGAATCCCTCTATTTGGAAAGAAAGCAGCTGAGGTGCTATATCCTGTGTTCTTCTGTTGACATTTTCATGTTTGTAAACCCTTGCAGTTTGATTTGTTGATCCTATGAAATCATCAAGGGAATGAAATAAAATACCTGGAAAGATTGTTTGACATGAAAGCAGATTGTGTGAAATGTACTGGAGCACTCTCCTAGTCGCTTGAAACAGTAAAAAATTAAATAAATAAAAAAGAGAAAAAGGATGGTGGGGAAGCGATGGGACGAGCAATGGGAAATACCATTCTAAATTTGTGTAGCCTAGGATTGCTAATGATAGGCTTTTATCCCATTACATCTAATTGACACAGAATTTTATCATTAACAAATTGAGAAGTATTTACTCCCTGAAATATTTGGGACGTTATAGTGACTTTCTTTTCATGATGGGCTGTTGAAAGGACTGTTATGGCCCGGCTCACATGTAACCTGGGAAAATGATCCAGCAGTCTTCAAAGTTAATGAAATGTCATTTGTCATAGGCTTTGCAGGTGTGACTCTGTTTCTTGATTATAATACATGATGGAAGTAAGTGGCTGGATCGCAGGCCTGTTGCCAAGCGTAATGCACATTCTGTGAGTGTCACTGGTGCAGCATTGCATAAATCTTACTAATAGCGAGAAGTCTTGAAATGCATGATCTTTCTCTTCTAAGGTCAAGCAAGACTACTCCACAACTTAATTTTAGCTTCGCTGTCTCTGCAGTCAAAATGGTAACATTCAACATTTGCTTTTCAGTGTCCACTTTTGAAGGGTTAATTTTGAAGGGCTTGATTTTTTTTTTCTTGCCCCACCCCCACCCCCGACTCCAAGAATGGAGTGAACTGGCTCTGGAAAAGGGTTTCTTGAGTAAGAAATTTTTTGGTTTGCTCCCAGGCAAAGCACCATGTCAGAGCAGAAGAGGTGGCATTTATTCTAGCTGCATGACTGGGGAGGGGAAGAATTTCCAGATGGCCAACAGTAGCTGTACCAGGACTTTTGCTGTGATACTGCAAAGCTTGAGATGCGAAAGCCGCTGAAGTAACTTGCGTACAGCAATGTGCTGTTTGCCAGAGCTCTAATTACAACAGATAGTGGTATGTTCCTTTCAGGGGCCAGATGTTTAGTTGGTCTAAATCACTGACCATAAATATCAGAGAGATGCAAAAGGGAAAAAAAATTCCATCCCCCTTCCGTTTATCTGTGTTGTGAAAGATGTAGTCTGTTATTTCTTGAAAATGATGTTTTCACATGGTTACTATTTGGATTTGTTAACTGTACTTGGTCTCTCTCATGGAGCAAGAAAGCAAAACAATGGAAAAGGGTAGGCTTTACTTTTTGCGGTTGCTGATATGTGGGGTTGACACCCCGTGTGCCATTTTCTGAATTGTTTAGTTAATTATACCCAAGTCTTAAAATCTTCCAAGCTTGAAGTACTTAACATACTTGTTTAAACATCCAGTCAGAGGTACCTGGCACAAGCCAGTTCATTGAGAAACCTGGAGATGCTCACTAATTCTTTGCTTGCTTCTGCTACTGCAGATTTGTGTCCCTCTGTATGATGTTGACTCTCACAAATGTGACAGGAACAGTTCGCCATCGTGCTTTAATCACCTCTTCTGAAGGGACAAGCTAAGTACAAATCTCCCTGCCCTCTGTTTTGGTATTATTTATTGCAGTATTACACAGGGGCTGAAGCCAGTCGCTATTTCTGTAGGCTCTCATACGACTTCAAATACATGGAAGTTTAATTTTGCTGAAGGCCTAAGCACTAAGCTTTCCCCCAGTAGAAGTACAGCAGTGCCCTGTGGCACACACTTTGCCTTCTAAGTAATCTTTCTAAGACAAAACTACTTCCATAGCACCCTTGGTGCAATGTGCTGAAGGACAAGGATTGATTTTGGAGATATGTTTAGCAGGGTCAGGTCTTGTGTTGAAATCTAGTTCTTACAACCAGTTACGTTGTTGTTTTGGCCACAAAAAATAACTTTTTTTTGGTGATATTTCTTTGTATATATTCACTAATAAATATACCTTTTAAAGATTCTTTTCTAGTTCAAGAAGGCCGTGGATTCTGTTGTCTTGAATTCGATTTTCCTTTGGCGAGGCTGAAATAATCTTGCAGTGCTATGTGATGCTTTACTTTGAAAGAGTTACGGAGATACACCGTGCTGTGTAGCCTTATTCTAGCTTGTATACTCCATGAGCCTAATTAATATTTTTTAAAAGTTTAATGTTACAGTCAGCTGTTAAGCAATACTCTGTGTACCTCACAGGGAGACAAGTGAACAAAAGTACTCTTTTTTGCTTTCCAGTCGTATTTGCCTCATCTTCAAGAATCTTAGGATGGAAAGAAAATTAAAAAGTTAAAAAATATGTCCCCTGTGGCCCCTCACCTTCCTCCCTCATTGGTGCTAAGATCAAATTTCAAAAGAATGCTAGAAGGATATTGAATTCCAGGTTTTGTTTTCCCATAGCAGCGATTCTGGCCAAAAAGCTTTTTAATCAAAAGGACCAACTGTAACCTTGTTAATAACTAAGAAAACAATGGCCAAAGGGGGAAGACCTGCCAAAAGCTACAAGTCATTTCTGTTGGCAGAATAATTGGTAGATCGTTATTTTGGTTGAAAACAATGTGATTTGTATTTCTAATTTTGTAAAATTACTTAATTAATAACACATGGTCAGCAATGTTGATTGCAGAGTAGCTTTTGACAGAGGACACTTTTAAAGCAATGTTATGGGGGCAAAGGTAGGATTATGCAATACTTGAGCAAATAAGGCCATGACTGCTGCTCAACAGATGATTCTGCTTGTCTTGGGAAGGCATAAATCGTTATGGTATCCTTGGTATTGAAACACAAGTCATTGTTAAGAGGACAGTGGGATATATCCATGAGCATGGCATCATCGGTGGATGCAAACTGGCTTAATTCCACTTGTGATGACAAGTAAATCGTGAGAGGAGAATGCTACTGTGTGGTTGTGCATGGGAACTTCTGGGTATTGAGAAAGTACTTGGAGGGGAACTGTATAGCCAAAGAAAAGCAGTCTAGGGAATGATGCTGGTTCTGCGCAAGCTGTGGTGTTGTTCATGTTGTGTAAATATTTAGACTGGTTTAGGCTTTAGGATTTGTGTGTGTGCATGTTTGAGCAGAGAATGTGGGAGCATCAGGGGAGAAGGAAAGTGCGGAGTTACAGCACTTGCCTATAAGGAGCACATGGTTCACAGGACAAAAGATCCAGATCCTATGTTACAGTCCAAAAATGGCAATCCCTAAAATTGTCCTTGTTGCTTCTCAACAGATGCATTTCTTGCATTGGTTACTGGCTGCCGTGGGACTGAACTTACAGCACAACTTTCTTCTTTCTTGTTTCTTTTGTGCAGTCTGCCTCCGTTCCTTCCCTTGAGGAAACCAGCTCACAGTGAGTGTAGGGAAAGGGTGGGAGAGAAGGAAGCAGCATACTGGAGTTTTACTTCTGTGGAAACCATAGAACTACCAAGAAACTTGCTGCAATTATCCGGAACATTGTGGCTCTTGGGATACCTGTGAGTGCTTGTCTGCTATGTTATATACGGTACTTGATTAACCATTGTTTCACATTGATGAAGGAGATTGTTCTCTCCATGATTCAGATCCTCTTCATAACCCTTTCTCTGTAAACCTCTTCTTTTTTCATTATACGATCATAATTATTTCTTTTTTGTAGAGTGTGTAGCTTAACACCTATGTACATTGAGTGCCAGGGCTTGAAACCATAATCAGCTGAATGCTCACCTTAGAAGCCATTATTCCAGTCATTACAACACAGTTTGTTCCTCTAGAGGACATTAACATTTGAAAACGTGTCAACTAGAGTATGAAATTTATCATGATCATGAACCACCTGCCAACTAATTAGAATACAACATTCTGATTTCCGTACTCCAGTATTAATGTAGTACCATTACATATTTTTAAGTTATTTTAGTTTCTAGCAAACTGGTTTAAAATGTAGTTTTAAAATGTTCTCTTTCTTTAACTAAAAATATATCAGGTGATGAACCCTTCTGCAAGAATGGAAGTGGGTTAAAGCTAGAAAGAGTTTCATTGTATAACTTTGCTAAAAGCCTGAAAATTCCTTGATAACTTTTCCTGTGAATGCTCATGCCTTGGGCTGAAGTGTAGTATAGCAGTTTGTGGTTCTGCCTGTTTTTTCACCATAACATTTCTTGTAATAGTAATAATCTGGTACTGAAGCGAAAAGCTTTTTCAGGATTTGAATAAATGCCGTGTGTGAAAATGACCAAAGCATGCAATGACCTTTACTGGCAAAGTGGAACTCCCTGAAGATACAATGTTTTTGTACCTGAAGATCCACTCAACAGATGATGTCGCAAAATCGTATCTTCTAGGGTGTTTCAGTTGATTAAAAAGTGCTATGCGATGTTACAAGGCTGAGACAAAATGTTCTTCAGTTTGAAGTTGGAATTTACATACCAACTGAATTCTTTCCCCTACATTGCAATGACCAAGCTCGTCTTGCTATATGATTTACCATACTTCTCAATTTGACAGAGGCCTTAGTATGAGAGAAACATATTTGCAGAGAGGTATATTAAATCCTGAGTGGTTAGTATTTGCTGTAATTGTGATCTTAGCTGTGTGCTTTGCCTTTTCATCACAGGAGTTTCTAGTAAAAAAAAAATAAATATGCACAGTGCTGGGATGAAAATGAATGTTTGGGCTTGCCATTAGTAGGCTGCTCTAAGGAGTTAAAATAAGTCTTAGGCAAATAACTTCAGATTAATGCTTAAGGAGCTGAACGATCCCAGACTAGTGGTTTCTGTTGACTTCTGCTCAAACCCATGGTTTTCTCCAAAACGCTTTTTTAATTCTTCAGAAAGAGAGAGAGATTGAGGGAATAATTAATGCAAACAGACAGAGCTGTGCAGAAGAGTTAATGAAAAGGCAGTGGCAGGAAGAAGAGGGAGAGGGAAAATAATTCCTTGCTTCATTGTGTGAAAAGGCAAGACTTTAAAACCTCTTCTTAAAGAAAAGGATCATGCTTCAAAATAGCTTCGTAAACAGGACTTTGTAATAAAAGCTTAATTTATAAAGGATGACTAGATGTTATATGTGCGTTACAGATGTGAGTACATCGTTACAAGCCGCCTGGTTGAAGGGGTAGCACTGCATTGCCTCAGAGCCGTTGGAGACGCTAGCAGCCTGCCACAACTGCTGGAAGTGTTACGTGTGGTCCAACTGGCAGCCTGCAGGCCAGCTCCAGGCTTCTGCACTGATCCATCCAGCCTACCGGTTTCTTCCCTGGAGGAGATGGAGAACAGCTGTTTTGAGCTACGAATGCACCCTCCAGCAGCTGAGCTTGTCCTCCACCACAAAGCCAAAATGCTGCTGCTGTTGACAGGAGGTGTGTGTATTTTGGGGGGAGATGGGGAACTGGTTGCTACTGAGGGGCAAACGTCCAGGGGTTTTTATCCAGCGTGGTGGGCTCCATCAGGTCACAGTCTGCGCCAGTGCCTTGTTGCTGGTCTCGTGTGGATGGTCTTGAGGCTGCGCTTGGCAGTCACTGCTGTGGTTGGGGGGGAGAGGGCTGGCCACTGCTGGGGAGGGAGAGGCAGGATGCAACCCATGGTGAGGAAGGTGGGAGGGGAAATTGTAAACCCAGTTCCATCCACCACAGCTGTTGAGGTTAGACCACCCTGTACTATCGACAATAGCAGAGTTGAATCAGGAGTATGTGTGTGGCTAGCAGGCATCCATTAGAGATGCTGTGGCATTGCATTCTCTGAGAAAGAGAGTGAGTCTGGCTGAGAGGAGCATGGTGGTGTCCTTGTCCTCAGAAGAACTGTCCTGGCTGCCTCTTACAAGAGAGGGGCATGTGTTACCCTCACTGGTTCAGCAGCCCTGGACCCTCCAGGGGCGTGTGAATTCCAGCAAAAAGGCATTTGGAGAATCTCAGGTGGGAAAACCTGCAGACATGGGTGGGCCCAGCAGGGAGGTGAGTCAAGGAGATGAAACTCCTGCCCAGCTTTCCTGCCAAGATATGTGAACCAGCAATAATCCGGCCTTGTGAAGGGTGTATGAGGAAGGGCAATAATCATAGATCTGTTACCATGAGGGTAAACAGCAGCCAGAATTCATGACAGGCTGAAGAAAAAAGTCAAAGATATGATTTTTTTCTTCCTTGCTTTGTATATCCAGAGCAGAACAGGAAACCCTTCCCTGAGCCCCACTCATGAATATGCACCTATCAGTGCAGGCAATTTGTACTTTGTCCAGGGATGTTACTGGCTGTTGGTTTCTTCCTCCCCCAGGGACATTGCAAGGCCAGTGGAGTCATAAAGCCATGGGTATAAATAAAATGTGACTCTTACATCTGCTTCAGGATATGTTTAAATTCTTAGCAATTTATTTTTTGTTAATTATTATATATGAGCTCATTCTCTACTCATCACCAAAACTAACAAATTTTGTGGTCTGCCATCTATCAGTCTTACGGCAGATAAGATATTACTGCTGGAGCTAGCCTCCTTGCAAGCACATTGAGGGCTCCGTCTACCCCAGTAGTAGTGAAAGGAAGGGATGGCAATGCTTGATCCTACTGTCAACTGTCTTGCTGTGAACTAGAGCTAATCTCTTAGTGAAGTTACACCTGCTGTGTAGGGGCTACGAGGGTAAGATCTCCTGTATCCTATAGGGAGACAGTTTGTGAAGGGGTTTCTGGTTTCCCTGCTTTGGAAGGGGAGAAGGAATCCTGCTGTTAATGACTGCTGTCTGAGCCCTACTAAATTAGAGCTACTTATCTAAGTACAGCAGGAACGCTTCGTTCTTGGCTGGTGCAATAACTGGAAATGAATGAACTAAGTTGCATATGCTTATTTGCAGGATCACTTACCTTCATATAGCAAGCCTTCTGCTGAATCTAAAACCTTTCTTTTCCTGATACTGCTGTAGAACAGAGGCTCTGATTTTCTCATTGCCTAGTGCCATATGCGGACCACTAGCAAGGGGGAGTGAAGCACAATGCTAGGAGTACTTCTCACAAGTGCACAACAATGCAGTGAAGGGGCTGAAGTCATGGAGAAAACAGCTTGCTCTATTTTTTGAGGCTTTTTTCCTATGATTTCCCCAATTCTGTGAAAGCTTGGTGTATGTAATCGTAGTGGGTGACGCCTGAAGGTCACGGTATGTCAGGTAATATCAGTGCTGGTATTTCTTGTCTGAGTTTATGCAGAGTACATTGATCTAGCTACCAGATCTTATTCTCAGGAGCTAACGTAAGGCGCTTCACGTATGCCATAAAAGCCCCATAAACAGGTTTATAAACAAGCCCTGTAAACAAGGAGTTGGCATAGGTCTGGGTTAATATCACTCGTCACTCTGCAGCTCCACTGATGAGCTCTCCTGGCTCCATCCCAGTTGAGCGAACTTAGTCAAACAGAAGAATCCCACCAAAATATCTGGAAGGGACTTCTGACATTATTCTTTCACTGCTGCTAAGTCAATTTGGGGTGTGTGGAAAATTTCTTCAGCTCAGAAGAATGGTGTAGTGCAACGCGATAACAAGCTCTGTGAAGGTTATCAGCGACATAATCAAATCTATCTGTGGGACAAAGACCTTCACTGTACAGCTAATTAAAACTTGTTTCTTCTCTGTCTGTTCCTGTTTGGTGGCCATTATTTAGAACTGAGCTGCAAGGCACTGGAGCGGAAAGTTAGCTCTCAATATTTTAAGACCAGCTCTGTCCAAAACCTTGTACTGAAAGAAACCGTATACTCTCTTTGTTGTGGACTGCATGAATGGCAGATCATGAAGCCATTTGCAGGTAATTTCTCTCTGCCCATAAGGTCAGTTATAAGACAGACATTTTAAAAAACAACCAAACCCAAATGAAACAAAAAACCCTCTAAATGAAACAAACAAAAAAACCCACCCACCAAAACCCAAACCTTATCCTTTTTAACTTTCTTCAAGCTGCTGGGATTATTGCAATGGAAGTATTTAAACTTTGTCTTTTCCCATGATAGAATGTGCAGCTGGCTTTCAAATCTATCTCCAGCATTGTTTTCTTGCTTATTACAATAATATTTTTTTCCCTCCTCCTCCTTAGTGTCCATACAGCTACTTCAAAAAAGGGCCATGTATAGAACACAAAACCAGTCAGTTTTGAGACCAAACTCTGTGAATGCAATGTCTGTGATTTTCAGAGGCATTATGGAACAGCATGGGGTGTAATGTTGTTCCATGTCTGGTGCTAAGAGGAGATCAACACCTGTCCCCAGCATGTGAGCAATCCTTCCTGGTACAGCAGCGCTGTGACTTTTGTTCCCAAAAGCAGGATTCGTGTAGCCCAGTGAGGTGACAGCCAGCCACACAGTGATTGCCAGAGTGGGGTTGGTCTGTGAATGGTATTAGTAATAGCATTTGTACCGTGGAAATGCCAAGGACCTCTTACCCTGCTATGCGAGGCACTGCACGTATGTAGAGCAAGAGTCACATGGTGCTCCCCAAGGCGTGCAAAGGCTGACGGAGAGTCCTGGGGAAGTGAAGGGCTGTTCAAGGTCGTACAGCAGGTTAGTGGTTCAGCTGAGAGCAGAATTTGGAGGGGAAACTGTGCTGCTATGGCAGCTCCCCTGTTCAATTTATTGAAGCCGGGATTTTTCCTCTAGACCTAGAGATTGTTTTGCATATTAAACTGCCTGAGCAAGACAACTTTGTTTGGGGACCTGCTGAGCGCTTTCCCATTCCCTGCGTAAGGCAGGCATAAATCATTGTCCACATGTATGAACTGCATCTGCTAATTCCTTGTTTGTACCTCAGTGATGAATTCCCAAGACCTCTGATGTGCTGCTTCTCAAAGGTGATGGTATTGTTGACCCTCTCCTCTTCCTTCTTCACAGTGTAAATTCAGGGAATGGCGTGGGAATTCTTCCCTCCTTAGCTGGTAGGAAGGGAATGTGGGGTACATGTGTTTTCTTTTGTCAACTGCTGTCAATATTAGAAACATCAAGTTCTATTGGCAAGATATTTTTGACAGATGGACCCCTGCATTCTTTGCTGCTCCCTGTTTCTTCTTCCACTGCACGGTTTCACGCCAGCAGCTGTTGATGGCACCTTTCTGTTGTCTAGCTTCTGGTGTGTTTTCAGTGGTTATGTGGTCTCCGAGAGGAAGTAGCCGAGATAAAAGTTTGGAATTTGAGGCCTTGCTCTTGACTCAGTTAAAGCCAGAAGAGTTTGACATTGAATATGACCACAGACTGTGCAATATGAGTAGCAATTCTTGCATGAGGTCTGCGACTTCTGGGATACAGCATGTCTACCTTTTTAGGCAGACATTCAGCTCTATTTCAGTGCCTCCAGGAGTTGGAGAAGTCACTGTGTTCCTACGTACCAGTGTCGCAACTCTAATGGCCTACTTTCCCTTTTTAGAACTGGTCACCCTTTATGTCTCTGCATTTGCCTGGCTTTGGCTCCTGGCCATTAGATCTTGTCATGCCTTTTCCACTGGATTAATGAGACCTTTAGTATCAGAAATATTCCCTTTGTAAGCAATGATCGTATCTTATGATACGTTTAATAGTGTCCAGTTCAGTTTTCTTTACCGTAGTTCATATCCCTTGGCTTAACTCATTGTGACTTCCAGCGGTCTGTCCCTCCTTTTCAAGGTGGGAATAATGATACTCAGGGTTTTGCCTTTCCTTTTTCCATCACGTGTTTGTTTTGCAAGCTGTTTTATGCCAGGGACTGTTTCCTTATGATGGCTTTGCAGAGTTCCTGGCCCTCAAGATCTTGGCCTGGGCTGTGACGTTGACGCGGTTACTGGGATACAAATCACAAAATCAAAATAAATACGTTCTAACTTGGAGCTTGCTATGTTCCCCTCAAGTTTTCATTCTCATTCAGTTAAGAAAATAGCACATTCCCACAGTGCTACTCAACTCAAATTGAAAAATCATGATGTAAATCATATTTGTATGAACAATTTAATTTCTAGGAAATGCATTAGGGAAACCTTTCAGATAAGGTTCCAAATTTGCAATAGTAATGATCTGAGAGGAAGAGATTATTTGCCATGGAGTAAATTATGCATTAGAGCAGCCTTTTAATATTCTTATTTAACACTGAATATTGATATATTCATTGATCTACAGAAGCTACATACTATAATATGCAAATCAATGAAAACTAATTAAAATGAACATTATATACGAGCACCAGGATTTGTGACGGTATGTATTTATATATATATATATACATAGCCTTCAATTTCCTTGTGTCTCTGCTCTGCACAGACTGATGCTATTTTATGAACAAAAGACACTTCTTTGGGCATAGAGGTTACAGTAAACAGAGTCATTTGGCTGTTAACCTGTGTGAGCTGCGATTGATGCATAGCTTCCATTAGCTCTTTTTCAATAAGCCTGCTTATGGTTTGGCCAAACATACGCAGAAAGGCCTGGAAGGAAGGGCATCCTTCACACCTTTTGCATTCTCTGGCTAAATGAGGACTGTTTGGTCAGGATTGAAAAAGGAGCTGGCGGTGCCATACTGAACACAGGCAGATGGATTTTCATCAGTGTTTAATAGGCGGCAGTTCCCATGGAATTATTGGCTCTGTACGTTTGCAGTGTGTCATTTGCAGCAGTATTTTTCAAGCAGGCAAAGGCCAAGGACTTCCTTGCTCAAGAAGCCATTATCAGCTACAATAGTTCGATGCTGAAAGTTGTGGAGGTTTTGCTCTTTTGCTGAAGTACCTAAACAGGAGCTATTCTCTGGAAAATACTGCCCTGCTTCCTTTCCTGTAGAAGGTGTAGGTAGGTCGTATACCTGCTGGCAGGTTAAAAATGTAAAATCCTTCCCAATGGTTCAAAACAATTGCAAAGAGACTCTCACTGTTTCAGCTTCCCCAGAATCACAGTAGTGATGTCTAACACAGTGGCACAGCATGATACTGTAGCACAGAGGGTCTCTGTGCTGGCTGTCATCCTGGAAACACCCAGAAGGAAAAGCAGGAAAGTCTGCAGCGTGCACTGTGAGCCCTTGGATGGAGACTCCTGGTACACTCACATTCCCTTTGAGTCTGGCAGTGAGGGAGCAGGGCCCATGACTTTCCACAGAGTATCATGCGCCAGTGGATTTAGCAAATCCATGCAGGGCACAGCTGCTGCTTCTGTTTGACTTTTTCCAGAGTACAAGAAAGCCCCAGTGCATGTTCCTCTCTCATGGGGAGTGTCGGTGCATTTAGACTTGTTTTGTGCTCCCAGAGGAAGGTAAGGTTTTTGTTCCTTTGGATCTTTACCCTTATTAATTTACAGACTGGAGTGTGATATTCCTGCCCTTCTGGAACAGCAGTGTACAATGCAAAAACACGTGGAGAGCACCAACACCTCAGCCTGATGGCT
Organism: Steatornis caripensis; assembly: GCA_013398225.1. Classification (NCBI taxonomy): domain Eukaryota; kingdom Metazoa; phylum Chordata; class Aves; order Caprimulgiformes; family Steatornithidae; genus Steatornis; species Steatornis caripensis. The sequence continues at coordinate 16,236 of VZSC01019674.1, read as the reverse complement.
GCCTTCTCGCACCCCATACAGTGTATCGGAGAGGGTTCCCAGAAGCATGCTCTTCCTTGACAGCACAGATGCTTTCCCCCCCTTCCTACTGTAATGATGTGCTTATAGCAGCACTGATGTAATTTGTATAGCAATTTTCTTTTCTTCATTGTCTCTGTAGACCTGGACTGTTTGTAGGTAATTTTCCACTTAGGAGCTTATGTATTTGAGGTTCTTCAGCAAACAGCATCCTTGCCAGTCCAGCCATTAGACTATGGTAAGTATTTTGAAATGTTGCAAAATAATTGTGACAAGGATCTGCCACTTCTGTCTTTTGTTTGGTTTGTATCAGAAGCACCCTGAATGCTTGTGAAACCGCTTCCTCACTGGTTCCTGTCTAGCAGAAAGCTTTTTGATTCTGATCACTGTTCAGCTGACTTCAGTTGGACTTTGCTCTAGTACCTAAAGCAATAGATAGGTCTGGTCATCTTCCACTTCAATATTTATATACTTTATGTGTATTTATAGAGAGATACAACTTTTAAAAACGTGTGTATAAAAATCCATTCAAAAAGAAAAGCTTGCAGTGAAATGTCAGTAAGACCCAATAAAGTTTTTTTTAAAGCAGGATGATGCTTTTGACCCATTTGTGGGTAGGAAATACAAAAAATTGTAGATTTGCTAGAGGTAGTTTCAGCTGAGTAAAGTTTAATTTGTTTGAGGCCATTAAAGTTTTAAGTGGTTGAGTCCCAGATCCATAGGAGGAGTAAGCGTTTTGCAGCTCAGTGGCTGGTGAATGAATATATGCTGATCAATGCTTGTGTCTGTCCCACTGCTCAGGTCATGTTGTAGGGACCTGTGTGTGTGTGCGTACAGTAAATGCATTCCAGATTGCCCAAATCTCTTGGGCAATGTTGATATCACTGTAGCAGTGGCCCGCCCTGGGTAGGTTTGTGCCATTTTGATGTTTGTTGCTGAAACCGCGCATAGCATTCCTTGCCATTCCTTACCCCAGCATTTAGGAGAACCTCCATAGTTGTCCATCCCCAGCATCACATAGCTCTTGATGAACCCTCAACTATGTTGGCTGCCACTTGAGATTTTTTTCTCTTTTCCGTTGACCTGTTGCAGATGGGGTGGAAAAACAGACAAGGTGCAGGCAATCTCAAGTTTCTGGGCAGGAATAATTTGCAATGGGTGAAACCTGTTGCAGTGTAATGTGGAGGAGAGGATAGGGCAAGGTTTTGCTGGGTTCTTGTGTTTTGAACTGGAAAATAAGAGCATTGATCCTAGGACCCTCTGAACCTTGCTCCTCTCCCAGCTCTCCCAGCCCATCCCAGGGATTTGTGGCAGACTGTGCCTGCATTCTGCTCTGTAATGATTCATGGCAGAAGTTCAAGAGATGTCTGCTTTTGGTTCTTGGTTCAAGTACAGTATTTATGGCTGAGTTTGCTTGTAAAAAGAGCTATGCCTTTAAAGGTTATTTTGGGGACTTGTTTTTTTTTTAAAAAGCAGAAGTTTTAGAAGAGTATCTTGGGGAGTTTAAGGGCTTTCTTTCAAACTGGGTTGAGTGTAAAGCAAACAATAAATGAGTTTGGATCTAAGTGATACTTTTGAGTTTGTATCTGAATTGCAACCAATGAGCTACCTAAGTGAAATTAAATACAGATCCCTGTCTTGACCCAACTTCTGTTGTAAAGGAATCTAATTACAAAGAAGTAAAGTAAAATTGGAAAGAAAAGGATATCTTTGTCACAACGTTTGCCCAGAGCTCAGTTCCACTTGGGACATTACTTAACCTCCAAGCTGAAATATTTGGTCACAAGTAGACAGTTTAGGTGGAATTTCCTTTCATTTGTCATTTTGTGTTAGTCATTCATGTTGTTTAGAGGTTGCACAGAGTATTGTCTCATCCCTAGGGCCCTGTTCTATGAGTTCACTAAAATTAAGCTTGGGGAGTTTTCCAGCCAAAAACTAGAGCTGAAAGCCAGGGTCCCTTGAAGGTACACAGTAACAAATAGGGAAGGATAGCCTTTCATCTGCAGCTTACATTTCTAGTCTGTTTGATTCCCCCCCCGCCCCCAACTTCCCTCCTCCTTCCGCCTCATACACCCTCATGAGCACTAGTTTGAAGTCATCCATATGAACTGCAGACCACAGTTGCCATTCCAGATGTAGCATGCCTGTGGTTCAGATTTTGGGGCAGGAGGAAGGTGGGGGAAGACAGAGGAAAACAAAGCAAAAAATCAGCAGTGTTGGAAAACAGTTTTCCTGCTTAGCTCCTTTGCGATTGCCTAACATACCCTCAATAAACAAGGCAAGGGAAGACTGTTCTTTGTGTGCAAGGTATGTTGGGAGCTCCATGCTAAGTGCTGAAGGCAAATAGTGAAATAATAAGTGATCTTGGAGACAGAAATCAATTCAGCTTGACTTATTTAGCTAACCGCCCTTGTGCATGAAACAGAGAATGTGTAAGTTGCAGTATTAGCAATGTGACCAGCAGACCTGTTTCTCACAGAATTATTTAAGCCAGAGACACCTAGAGCTGCGAGCATGAAGAGCTGCTGCTTAAGGTAGATGCTTGTCAGCGGGAGTAGCAACAAATCTCATCTCCTCTAGTTTTGAACTCTTTAGCTAGTGGATAGATGCTGAGAATCAGAGTAGGTGACTGTCCCAAGAATGGAATTAGTAACTAGTTCTTGTAACTGCTTGCATAGTTCTGACTGAATTTCTGCTTACCTTCTTTTAATCCGTTAGTGAATCTGAGGGAAAGATGGTTGATGGGAGTGACTGAGATGTGGATTAGGAGAAATGGTGAGGTCATTAGACTTGTTGGGGAAAGGGAAAAACAGGTAGGTAGCTAGGCAGGTTGGCTATGTGAGGCATAATGGGAAATCTAGAGACATAAGAACATCTTTGAAGTCTTTAGCAACCACTGTGTTGAGAAGTTTTAGTTTTCAGACTGATATTTTGAAGGTCCCTTGTAGATCAAGGATCCTAGAGGACCAGGGCTGAGAGGTCAACAGTGGAGTGGCTATGGTATGTAAAGCCAATGTTACTGTTAGCTAGTTGGTTTTTGCTTTCTGATTCACTGGGATTTCATTTTGGTGGATTGTGCTTGTTTACTTTTGCCCGCATGCTTGCCTTTTTCAACAAAAATTAAAACTCCTTTGTGCAGAGACTATTAGTACAAAAAAGACTTCTTGTATGGGAAACTTTATTCTGGGTTTTAGTGGGAGGATTGATTAATAAATTTTAAAATGAAGGTGGGGTTTTCTATAAGTGGCGAGATGAATCATCATACGGGAGAGAGATTAAAAAGTGCCAAGGGATTTTGGAGCACGATTTCCAATGAAAGTTGCTGTACTTCTTTCTTATTATGAGAATTTCTAACTTGTAATTTGACTCTTCTGGCCCCAGAGCACCCCAGGTTGTGGAGAAATCATTTTGCAGAAGCAAAAGATGGTAGTAGAAGAGATGAGTGCTTTCACCACTCTCTGAGTGATTCATGTGAGCTGTTACCTGACTAGCTTTTGCCTTGGACGTGATAATGAGCCCTCGTAGAATTACTGTTTGCTGAGCAGGGGATGATAGCGGATGCACAAAGGGAAAAAAGAGGGTATGGAGACAGACACTCCTTCCTTGGCACAGCTGGGTAAGAAACAGATGTTTGCCTCTGGCTTCAGAGCTCAGAAGGGCAATGCTGGCAGGTGTAGCTGCAATCTCTTCTGCCCTACAGTACTGGAGACTTGATACATAATGAGAGGAAGGGACCAATTAATTTAAAAAGGAGTGGGGAAAGCCCTCAGTATAGGAAGCAAAACCCCTCAGACTAGTATTAGTACAACAAATGGGATAGATTTCATTTTACAGTAATTTTTTCAGACTGTCTTTTAAGAACAAAACAAAAATTTCCTCTGTGTTCTGGGTATTTTTTTTCTGGAAAACATGATTTTTTGACTGTTCTCTGTTTTGCTTCATGGACGTTTCTTTGCAGGAATTTGCTATCTTGTGATATCTTCCTAGTAGATGATAAGCTTTTTAGTGTGAGAATGACAACTGAAATGCTCTTTACTTCTCAAGTATTGCTGGGGCAGCAGTGTTTTCACGTACAGAAAGGGAGGCTGACTTTAACATGGCTAAAAAGTGAAAATTAAAGACGTACTACACTCTTACCAGAATCTGAGGGCAAAATGAACAGTCTCACAGAAGTCTTACATGGTGTTGGTATATGTGCAGTTCTGTCTGGGGTTTTGGGCTTTTTTTGAGGGGTATGTATCTTCCTTTCCTCCTCTAGTTCTTTCATTATCACTGTTCTTTATCGCAAATGTGCCTAGACTTTTTGCCTATCCTGGTTAATTTTCACAGTCACTTTGCAAGGCTGAACAAGCATAATTATAGGCTTTTAAAAACTCCTTTTCAGGTTAGACTCTGGAACAGTGTCAGCCTTAACGTTCACACTGTGAGAAGGAGGTCTGGGTTGGAAAGGGTTGGAAATGGTGCCAGGAAGTCCCATGCCCCAGGCTGAGGGGAGTCAGACCTGTTATTCTGGTGCCAATATTGGTCACCTGGGGCACTCTCTGCACTAGCTTTAAACAATAAATTACTTTCTTGTTGCTGTGCTGCAGTGACCACCTCAAAAGAATGAGAAAACTTAGTGGATCACAAAGTGATAATTCGGTCTATTAGAACAGAGTCGTCTAAAAGAAAATCAAGAACTTTTGGGGATGGATCTGAATTCTTCTCATAAAATGACTTACGACCATAGCCAGAACACCCAGCTTAATATCCCATTAAACTGTATTCACTGCAAAATTCCCAGATGCTTAAATTTTAGGACTAGTATTGATTACTATAAATAAATTCATTGCTATGCAGGATTCAGGGTCAATATGAACTCTCTTTGCTAGAGGAAAGTGTTTTTCTCCTGGACCCCTCTGCTTCTGAACAACTTAGAACTCATAGCTCTGTTTTCCTAAGGAATTTGTCTTTGTCCATGGGAGTAAAGTAAAAGTTATACTTTCTAAGCAAGGCTTTATATTCTTCCCAGCTGTGATAAAAACTTGTTTTGTTAACAGCCTGAAGTATGGAACGAAGAAGGTAAAAATGAGATTCTTGATCTGGACTTCAAGGTATTTGTTTATAACTTTACAGGGTGTTGTGACTTTAACTGTTAGCAATGTGGATGCTATTTCATATGAATAAGTATGTATTTATTTGATTTGTAGCATGCTCTGGGTTGAAAACTGAAATAATCTCTGCTAGGATTAAAAATAAGTTGTACTGGAGGAAAGTACCTTGATCCTCACATGGTAATATTCATGGTAGAGCTCTTGGTAGCATACTATGATTGACTAATCAGATAAAATCCATGCTGGCAAGAGAAGAGAATATGCTTATCTTGGTAACTAGGACTGCACCTATTTATTGCTTGATGCCAAACTTCAGGGTTTATCTTAGAATTATCAGTCTGTATGAATGCACCAGCACTAGCTAAATTTTTCTAGCTGTGGAGCTGGTCTATTTTTCTATGTAGGCCAGGCCAGGATTTACTCAATAGTTTAAAAAACATGTTGCTGTTCTTTGCCCTCTGTAGTATCTGACCTGACCAGGTTTGTGCTAGCACAGATGTAGCTGATCACCACACCTGTGATTACAGCATGGCCACGAAGGGCATGAACATGGGTAATCCTGTTAAAGTCAGTAAGACCGTCTACCATCTTGATGAGTGCTTGTTCTTGGCACTGCAGGAAGCAATGGAAAATTCTTGTTTCTGTAGACAAAGATTCTTTTTAAAGAATAAAGTGAAGAATATATCTAATTTTTTTGCAGATTAGACCTTATGTTGTACTCTGCAAGGAATATTTTTCTATTATTGCTACAGGAAAACACGATTATTAGACCGCAGATGTCTGAATTGCTTCTAAAGCACAAATCTGTTGCCTTATATATTTTAGTCTGTTACAACTGGTGTTTTTTGTTTTGTTTTTTAAAAAAAACCTCAAATGCAAGGGGGTAAATAACAGGGAGAATGTTGATGAGATATTCATGAACTACTCTGCCTGGAGAGCTTTGACTTACTACTCCATAACAAAGTTGAAATCTTTCAAATACTAAAAAGGCTAGGAAAGTAGCTCTGCAGTGATTTAAACTTGCTCTGTTTTTTTCTTTCTTGACCATTTTCTAATATTACTCTTTGAACACCCCCGTGCATTATACAGGTAGTTAGAATATATTTTTATGTGTGAGTACATGGTATTTCCTGCAAAGAGGAAAGAGGGGGAAAAATGTTCTGGAGAGTGACAGTTTGTCCATAAAGGACAAAAAAATGAGTGTTTTTTGTAAGTCTTTTGAGGAGAGAATTGAAATTCTTCTTTAACGTAAACGTAATGACAACAAGAAAACCCTGTCCAAACAGACTTTATATCCAAGCCTAGCACTCAGGAGAATTAAGCCAGGGCAAATGTATTAGTAGCAGAATATACTTCCATGAACTTTCACTGCACTCAGGTGCACATGCACATATTTTATTTACCTATTAACTTGAGACAATGCAAGCATAAAGGCTGCCAGCTAGAAGGATTTTTTTTTAATACAACATCATGAGATGCAATAAATGCACCTAAATATTTTAGTACCCCATTGATACCCTAGCCCCTGGGAAGGTCTGTTACACCAAGACTGCATGCTAAGGAGGTGATGTATTTTCAAGCCTGCGTGTGAGACGGGAAGTGAGAAGACCTGCTTTCTGTTCCTCACTCTGGCACCGAGCTGTTTGGTGAGCTTGGAGTGGTTAATTTCCTTGTGCTTCTGAGAATCTTAGGGGAAAATTTTGTGTGTTAGAGCCTTGTTATCCCTCTTTAATATTTGTGCATGCAGATTTATCCAGAGCTGCCATCTGCTTGCTTCTGCGGTACCTAAATAGTTTTCTCCAGGTAACTGAGATCAGGTATGTTTAATCCTATTGCTGACACTCTGAGTTTGTGTAAGCAAAGTCTTTGCAAGGAACTCCAGCTGCAACTGCTCTTATGAAATAAGTGAGTCCTGTCACAGCTGTTTACTAGTATGTGCAGAACAGTTTAGGGAAAACGGTTAAAAATTTAGTAATCTGAAATGAGTGGGATTTAAACTTGTAGCTCAGAAGCTTGCATTCTAGATCTGGCTTTGATACCAGCAATCAGGCAACTCTCTTGAGAGTGCAGTGGATCCCAAGGATCCCCGTGAGGCAGGAATTTGGTTTGACACCTCTTGTCAAAGAGTGGCTGTGCATCCTCTACCATTCTTTTGATGCAGCTGATCAGAAGAGGAGAGCACCGTGTAAGGAACAAATGACATTTTTTTTTTTTCCTTCCCATGGCTGTTTTCTCAGCTGACACTTGACCAGACATGAACCTATGTAGCTTGTAAGCTTTGGAGGGATAAAAGGACAAATAACGCTGTAGGGAGAGGAACCGGGTCAGATTTTTTTTTTTACTCTAACATTACTGTTACTTTCCTGGTTTTGAAATCTTAACCTGATGGAAGAAGACTAAATTACTGTAGAACCAAGACAAAAGAAGGGATTTACAACCCAAAGTGCATCAAATGCAAACCACAAGGAACTTCAACGCGAAGTCTGCCAAACAGATCTACAGTCTGTTTCCAGGGTGAGGGGTTTTTATTTTTTTATTATGCCGTTCCTGTGCCCATTTCACCTGATGCGAAATCAAAAGAAAATCACATGTAGTAGTAACAACATAAGGAGGTAGATCATTGACTAAGAAAATACTGGATAAAATGAATGCTTTCACAAGATTGATGCATCTTCTCCATCTTCTGCCTCCCAACTATGGACATGCATTAATCTGCTTAGAGGATCACAAACAAGAGAAGACAGACAATGGCAGCTCTTGCCAAACCCAGGGAAAAGGTGGGGGGGAGCAGAAAAAATCCCAAGGCAGAGTGAATGACAACCCAAGCAAAAAGCTGGGTTGGCAAAAAGCCAACGCTTTCGCCTCTGGCAGTCAGGCAGGTTTTGTGAGCTTTTTCCCTTCCCTTGGCCTTAAACTAACTAACTAACTAAGTAAGTACATCAACCAGCCTTATTAACAAGGACAAGGAAGCTGGTGGTTGTAATACTAGCCCCCCCTTCTCCTAGAGCAGAGATTCTATTCTGTTTCCTTTCACGTATATGGCAAAGGTCAGCTATTGAGAGCGACTTGTCGTTGCTGCTGTGTGCATCTGTGTCTCTCGATTACTAGCTACTACTCTTTCAGTCCCAAGTGTTTGTGGTTTTGTTTTTTTTTTTTAAAGCTTCAGCATCCCAAGCTTATTGGGAGAGGAAATATATCAAAAAAGCAACCCACAATCGAGGTTAAAAGCACAAATAAAGATGGAGAGAGAAATAGAAAGGGGAGGAGAAAAAGGAGGTGGGGAGGGGGGATCAGTCCAATTTTCTTTGGAGACCTATCACATTGTTGGGGCTGTCTGGCGGTGTTTCAGTGCTTCAATTGAAAGCGAATTTCTTTTATTGAATTCTATCCAGAGATATCATAACCTCAAAAGGCTACTATTACCCAGAGGGTTTCAGATGAAACCATCTAAGCGTGACTTTTGAAAAGCAAGAAGTCACAATTGTCGCTTGACAACATGGGACCCGTCAAGGCCCCTCTTTCCAGACAGACAAGTTGTTTACATAATCCTTCCACCCACTGTATAGAGGTGAAAACCCTTCCATTGCTGGTCTTTTTTTTCTCAGCAGTTGCAGAGTCAAAACAATAATAATTTAAAAAATCCCTGGTGAACTCCACAAAACCATCCCATGCCTTGATAAGCAAAATTTAAACATCAGCTTTTTGAATGTGCATTGGAGGGCAACGGAGTGGGCAACTGAAAGACCTCTACGTTTCAATGAATCAGGTTACTCTACCTGTAGTAGTAATAACCATAATAACCCAGAAGCAGAACAGCAAGTCAAAGATCAAAGTGTTGGAAAAAGACCAATGCTGCAAACCTTAGCGAAACCAGAGGGCAAAACATGATTGGATGTGGTCCTCCAAGCTGGTGAGACACATTGGGCACCCTCTGCTTCCCCTGGCGATGGTAAGAGTGAAACACAGGTGGCTGCTGTTGGCAGGAATCACTGTCCTGTACTCTTTGCCTTCACTGGGTGAGGTGGCGTGGCTGTGAAGGCTTGAGAATGGGTGACATCCTTCCTTCAGCTCCTGGAGGGCAACGTGTTGTTGCGAGTCTTACTGGAGACATCTGAAGTTAAGCGCTAGTTTGGCAATTTTGACTGGTCTCCACAGATGTTGAGATACTGTGTGAGTATGTGTGCATATTTACTACAGATTTCTTTGGGCTGTGGATAGGCTCGCTATCTGTAGAGCTCAAGCTGGAGTTCTAATGACATTCCCAGACTTAGCAGGAGGTCTTGATTTGAGAGGAATCAATGTGTGGGATGTATAGTGCTTGATTTATAGTGAGGGCAAAGGAAACTAGCAAAAAAACCAGTGGTCATGGTTTGATATAAGCTCCACTCACACAGGCTGTCTGTCAAGAGGGCAAAGAAGTCTGCAGTGAAAAGGGGAGGAAGTCATAAAGCATGCAGTAGGCAGGCTGCATAAAACAGTTGGGGAGGCAAATGGAAATAAATTTGACTAAGATCTGGTAAGAAAAAAAAAATTACATAAAGGTGGCGTGCAAGAGAAACTGATTGAAAACCCAAACGGAGTACAGCATTCTCCTCGTATATGGTCACAACACAGCATGCTTGGAGGGGTGGGGGAAGCTCGGGTTGACAGTGGTGCAGCAGTAGACAAGCTGGTTCAGAAATCTTTTGGCAGCATTTTGAAACTGTTGACCAAAATGACAAGCTGCACTTTGGTTGCATTATGTGGGTGAGAAGGTAAATGTCACTTATGACTTGCTGCTCAGTAAAACTCCTGGTGGAGCGAAAATCCCTTTGAAAAATGCCTTCAGTATCGTGCCTTTCCAGAAAAAAAAAAGAAAGAAAAAGAGTAAATGAAATATTTGTCTTCAAGCAGGAGAGACAAGATGTAGATGTGATAGTAGTCAGTCGAATACTTGTAATTTTTGTGCAACAAAGTGTGAGATCAAGACAAGAAGTTAGTTGACAAACACTTTATAGAGCAAAGTGTTTCAGATCACATGTAGGACAGAGTGGTCGGTGTCAAGTGAGTAGATATGTGGCGGCATAATGAATGTCGTGTGGAAAATAACATAAAGTCTTAAAAGATTATAATGTCCTGAAGTCTCAAAAAGCCTAAATAACTTTTTTTACATGTAAGGCAGAAAACAAACTGAGGAGTCACTCTACTGAGCAGGGAATATCCAAAGGAGATGATGATACAAAGAAGAACATGAATACATTTACCTGTCTGCACAGCAGCTTATATTGTAGAACTACTGCACCCTGAAAAGTGGTCTTGATATAAAACTTTCAAGTATACTCCTTGAAACTTCTTGTGTGAAAGAAGTGATGCTGGCAAACCACAAAGGCTGAAGAAAGTAGAAGATAAAAAGCAAGAAATACTCTGGTCGTTTGCCAGATTAAAAGGATATATTTGGAAAAGAACACCTGAAGTTTGGGAAATCTAATGAGACTTTCCTATAAGGTCAGAAAAAATTTAAAGTAAATCATAAAAATTATGTGCTTTGAGGTTCTGTTGGCAAACCTCTCCCCAGCATTGTATTCTCTATCTAGACACTGGTAATTTATCAGAGGCTACTTAGAACTGGCCTTCGACTTCAAGTCATTCAGAGGCATCAAAAAGAAAACACAGAGGGGTGCTATGCAGGAGCAATATGCCTTTAAGCAGTAAAAAGTTATTGTTGGTAAAATGCCTCCGTATCTTAGGGCTCCATTAAGAAGCTTTGGAACAAAGACCTCTTTAAGACCATTGCAGAAAAAAGAACCGATGTCTGCTCTCTCTGTAACTACAGGGATGCAAAGGCAGCTAGGAGTGGCAGTACACAGACCTGCAATAGCGAGAGGCTTCTTGGGAGGAAAAAGTTGTAAGCTTATATTTCATAATGCTGAGTAGGTTTTTTAATTCTAAGTGGAGGAACATATTGAGCCCTGTAATAGCACTGTAGTAAACCCTGCAAAATCCAGTGCTATTGGAAATTAGTCAATATACAAGATGCAATAGCATATGGAACAGATGCTGGAGTTCTGCTGCAAGAAGAATACTAATTCTGGATATGTGCTTGATCCAGATGTCCTTTCATAAAAAAAAAAAGAGTTACAGCTATCACCTTAGAAGCCATAGTAAATCCATAAATATAATCAACAGCAGGAAATTTATTAGTGGTAAATTTGCAAGGCGTGGTCGCTCTTTTACTCCACCTTTAAGTGAGCATAATTCTATTGATCATGCTTCTTCTTCTGTCAGGAGAGGAGATCAGGACTTTAGCATTGCTAATCTTTTCTAATTAATGAAAACAATCTTATCTGAATTGCACTGCACTGTATGAACTGGGTAATGAAAGTGTTCTTACAAATTCGAGATGATGAGTTTGTGCAAAAGAGAGCTATTGACTAACTCTACCCGCTAGTTCTGTCTCTCAGTGGGAAAAACATTATTTTTGGATCTGTGCTGATTTGGAATATGAGGATCTGTGGTTTTATTTTTGTGAAGTGTCTCCTCATCAACAATAGAAAAAGGTGTTATGGCAGAAAAATGAATCAACTGATTTTAGTGCCTGGTGCAAGTTTGCTGCTACAGGCTGGAAGCCTACAGGTGTTAGGCATGAAAATCCCACTGAGGTTCTCTCTCTTGTCTTCATTCAGTAAGAATTGTTGGAGTTTAAAAATATGCTATTTATTTGTGGTGTACTTTTCCCCCCTGTACATTATGTAAGGCTGTTGCAATTAAACATGGTCTGTGAGCATATTTTTGAACAAAACTATTCTTGGCAGAAGAAAAGTGGTATTTTCATATTGTGTTAATTGTTATTAGTATGCTAATGAATATATTTTCCAGACTAATGTATGTTACCATTGTATGTATGATGTGCCAGTGGTGTAGTAGTTGAAAAATGAAATGTCATGAGGCACTGCAGTAGGTCAGGTGAACTCAAATAAATATATCTGCCTTGAAACTGCATAGTTTTGTTCTGATTATACTAGAAGAAATAAATGGGAATTTTCTAAAGGAAAAGTTTATTTTCACAGAAACGGATTCTTTCACTTGAAGCTTGTCTTAGAAAATTCCCAGCCACATTAAATCTTGAACTCATTGTTATTAAAGCTAATAGTGTTTGCTCTGATTTTATTTTATCTGATAATCCAAAATAACATATATAGCATTTCACCAGGTGCTTGCTGTAGTTCCAGCTCAGCTATACTCTAGTTCAGCTGCCTGCAGGAAGTACTTGAAAACAGGAAGGAAAAAAATAAGTATGAGGCAGGTCATGAATTTTGTCAGTGCACTTACAGGGATTGTACAAGAGTGTGTGTAAAAACTATCTGTTAGATACAAAATGGTGTCCATTGGCCAAGTACTGGATGTAGGGGAAATGCTCTCCTTTTTTATTACATTCATAAACTGCTGCAGAGCTTCTTCAGTGCAAGGAGGAGGAGATGGTAAAACAAGAGGGAGGACCCTTACAGATGGAGTTGTACAGAGCATCCCTTCTCTGTGTGTATCTGAGTGAGAGACCATGGCTCTGCATTAGCAAAACAAACACATCTTTTCAGGTCCGTCCTTTCATCATCTGAATCAAGCCACCCTACCCTGTACACTGTGTATATGCTGGAAACAAGCGTGTCGCAGCTCAGTCATAAGGCAATGCGCTCAGTGCACGTGTCCTAGGACGTGCAGGAGATCAAGCTGCTTTGTGCTGTACCTCCTCCAACAGCTCGTCTTTGGGCAGAGTTTGATGCATGTGTGAAGCCTGGTTCTCTCTATTCTGATCTGAGGAATGAACCTGGCTGCTGGTTTCTTGTCTGACAGTGCTGGCATGGCAGTGTCTGCAGAGCTTCTTAATTGATGAGTCGTGGCTAAATGAGCGTAACTGTCCTTGGGGGCAGTGGTGGATTTTGTGTGATGCATTTCTCCCCTTCAGATTTTAGAAACCATTTATTCGGAGAGGTGAGAATGAAACTGTTAATTATGAGACTTGTAAAGCTAAGAAAGAACACACTGATTTATGGCTATCCTTACAAATCTTTTACCAGTACCTCTGTATTTCTTCATACCTTTCCATGCAATAGTTTTGGGGTAAATTGTGCATAGAAGCAGTGTTCTGTATTGCAGAATGAAATGTTTCAGTGTCTCTGGATCAAGATCAGGAGGGTTGTTTTGATCGTGTTGATTCTGTACAAGGTATCACCTGTTTTTACTAGAGCATCTCTCAGAATGAAAGTAGATGTATGGGACATTCCCACATGTGTGTAAATGATGGACCTTTACTTTCTGAGTGAAGAGTTTAGAGACCAAATAGAGGAAAAACAATTTGAAACTGATGATTTTGCTTATGCAAGAATCTCTCATTTGATGAAATACAGGGATTAACTCACCCTTGGGACTTTCCTTTCCATCCCCACCGAGCTTTCAAATAACACGGAAATATGTTTTTCAGTTTAGAGTTTTTTTCCTAAAAGTAAAGAGCAACACATCCACATACCTACTATTAAACAGAGTGTGTGAAAGTGCAATGGCGAAAGATGTCTGAAAATGTTGTGTTATTCCTTTTTGTCTGGTGGAAATACTTACTGACGCAATCTTCAGGTAAAACAATTCAGTGGGAAGGGTGGTCCTCAGGATGAGAAGGGGACTCTTAAGTCCTGGCCTGGATGAGCCTTCAGACAGAGCCAGGAACATGGCTTCGCACTGAGTAACACATGTTGAGATCTGATAGAACAGAACTCACATGGAGTTTCATGGCAGCAGGTTACTCAGCTCATTTGATCATAATTCAAGCCATTTGTGTAACTAATGATGCTCTCAGATGTTTGGCAGAATAAACTAATCAGTCGTTTAACAGCAGCACAGCGTCTCTGTGGCTCAACATGGATCAGCGGAATTCTGCTGCAGCCAAAGATGCATCTCCTATCTCTGTGCATTTGTGTTAGCCATGTGGTTCAGTAACCTTTCAGCAGACCCATCTATATAACAAATAGTTCAGCAGGAAGAAAGAACGTGCTTGGGAAAAGGCGTTCTTGGTCAGTTGCTGCACATCTGGTTTAATGTCTTTATGGTGAGGCAGTGTACTGAGTCAGCATGTGTTCTGCTAATTCTGAAAAAGCGTGAATCACATGGGCTCATGGATGAATGACCCATTATGTTGTTTGCAGGTTTTGTAAGTCTCGTGCTAATCCAAAGCCACTTCGGGTTAAACAATCACACATAAGTTGCCTGAAAGATGAACCTGATGATATAGTCATAGTAGCTCATTTTCAGCTTTTTATATTTCAATCTCTCCTTTTTTTTTCCTTTTTTTTTTCCCCCCCCTTAGGGGACAACTGATGAGACCTACTGACTCTTAATGGCATGGCATTATAGCCCAGATCCTTTGCTGTTATTAATAGGTGCAGATCTATGGATGTCAGTGCAGCTGCACTAATTCATATTAGTAAGGAATATAGTTGCCTGATGCGTTTACAAACCAGATTTCTTCCTATATTTAGAGAAGAGCTAAGCTTGAGAAACTCTTACTCTCTCTAAAGGTGAAAAACCGCTCATTACTATAAAGGGCACAATCCTATTTATAAACAACTGAGCAGGTTGAGGGAGGCTCAGGAAACTGGCCATTACAGAGAAGTTGGTGTTTTGGTTTTTGGGGTTTTTTTAACATCCACTTTGTAGGTCCCTGAGAATAGTATTTACAGAAAAGGTGCTGGGTAATACCTAGTACCACAACTGCAAAGCCATCACGTTAATGCCATGCAACCACACACATTGTAACAATGTGTTACCTTGTCCCTGGAACAAAAACCACAGGTACAGTTAATGACAACTTCTGACGAGAGCAAGATTGCTTTGAAGAGAAGGAATTAGGTAGATTAGCTGGATGACTAATTCACCAAGGAAGCAAATCTGTCCTTCTATGGGATAATGAGTTTTCTTAGTTTCAAGTTTTAAAAGCTTCATTTAAGTTTCAACACAATGTGTTTGATAGAAAAAGAGGAATGTGTTTCCAATAGAACTAAAATCCTTACAGGTTTCTTTTTGACTGCTGTTTCTGCTGTAAGCAGAGGCTAGGATGATTTATTTATCCTTTTGTTTGGTCTCTGATATAGTTATTGAGGAATAGCTGCCTGCAAAACCCGGATATAGTTTGCATACTAATCATTTTTGTAATTGGATCTTTTCAGCTTTCTGCGTGTGCTGTGGAAGGTTGTCACCCGCTTCTTTGAAGTTAACTAATGATCACGCAAGTAAAGAATCTGCAGTGGGAGCCAGGATCTCCCTGGTGCTGTAGCAACGCAGCTTCCACATGCTGGCGCTCTCCTGTTACCTTACATAATGTTATGCAGGTGAGCTTGGAGGTAGAAAGCTTTCATTGCCGTACATATCTTGGGGGGCAGGCCGGTGAAAAGATACTTCCCAAAACAGAGGAAAACCCCAAAAGGCCAGTGCAATGCTCTTTTGTCCTTTGTGTCAAAAGCTGGCATATTTGCTACACAAAAGGCAGCTAGCTGGTATTCCTCTACATAACTTGTGCTCAGAGGCTTATAAAGTCCAAAATTGGACGTAGCTTCCTTTTTTGCATTTGAATATTCATAGCAATGTTTATGTAACTGAAAACTACATACAGGAGAGGCTGGAATGGCACCTGTGGAAACCTTTCTGCTGACCTGGTTGGAGTTTTGGGTTGGCTCTTTGAATCAGTCTGTAGTCAGATACTCATTGTATAGGATGAGTCTTTTTTTTGCTGTGTTTTCTTTCCCCTCACTCTGGCAGTATGTGTCTCTAATAAAACCCTCATGTACCAATTTTTTAATAGATCAGCCTGTCTTACTTCATTTCTTCTTTATTTTTCCGTTTCATCTTTTTTTCCTCTTCTCTTGCCTGTAAGTACTACAGCGGAGTTCTTTGCTGTAGTCACCCATAATCCATAAAATAAACTACTTTTAAAAGGGCGGGGAAGAAACAATAATAGATGATCTAATAAAAGATACTGTCTCTCCCTACAAGCATTCTTTCACTTCAAAACAATGCAGCAGTGTGATAAAGTAAACTGCTGTTGCCATATGTTTTGCTGAAGAATGCCGCCCCCCCCCCCCCCCCCCCCCCCCCCCCCCCCCCC
>VZSC01019673.1:319890-332384 GCA_013398225.1 Steatornis caripensis | reverse complement strand
GTGTTTAATACCTTTAGAGCTTTTAGTTTGGAAAATGACCATTCTGGGATGTCCTTGTAAGTATTCTTTACTGACAGCCGAGATAATTTCAGTGAGAAAGGAATGAATATATATATGTATATAGTTATTTACTCACATCATCAGCAGAGCACTGTTGTGATCTTGCTTGCTTTTCTCCGCTTCCCTTATTCATCTGGAACAGATCTTACTGAAGCAGAAACAGGCTGTGGAGGATGTTTGAAAGGACAACCAATTGTGTGGTTTCCCCATCACTCTAGCTATTAAGCTGAAGCTGTGTCTGCATCTGGTTCTTACTTAGTGTGCCACTAATACTACGTAAGAATAGCGCCTTCATGGCAGAAGATCTGGGTTCTAGAGCCAGCTAGGCGAAGCACTTTTTAAAAATCTTTCTTTCTTTCTTTCAAAGCATGTACTTCAGGCTGGGAAAGCAGTGTTTGGATTTTTATTTTCAATTGTGTATTCATAGCAGATAAGAAATCTGTTTATCAATCACACCATGAACAAGGCTTGCAATTTTAGTATCTGTTAGCAGCCAAGGTAAACTCTCTGCGTTTGTCAGTCGCTGTTTATCTAGACTCACTAACATGTATTGAATTCCTGTTTTCTAGGATTTTGTTGTGTCTCAGTTTTGATGTAATAAATAACACTTGATTGAAAGAATGTTTTCAGAGGGAATACTTTCTAAACTGAAAGTTACCTGGAATCATTGTTTAGTTTTAATTGTAGTTTATCCTTATATGTATTTGGCTACCAGTGAAAGCCAGTGAAAACATCAGGAAGCTCTCTGGGTTATAACCTTTTACCCTAGAGGTTAACACGGTGCTACTCTACTAATGCGACTAGCGGTGGTGTCTTTATGTGGATGCTAGTCTAGCATTAGCACATAAGCTCCATACTGCCTGCTAATACTATACTTTTTTAGCTGTCACCCTGCTGGAACAATTACCTAGACATTTGTGGTATGGGTACCTCTGCCTGTGGCACTTGAGGCCAGATTTTCCAAGGACCTTTGTACTTACTGTCAGTGCTGAGCTGCTGCGAAATTTGAACCTGCTAGCTGGGCTTCCCGGGTTCCCTCTTCTCGGCACCGGTGAGGGAAATGCTCTGGCACGGAATGTGGGAAACAAGAGCTTTGTATACTGAAGGATACCTCTAGACAAAGGCTTACATTTCATAGTATTGTGAAGTCTTGAGTCTTAAAAAAGATCTTGTAATGCCAGGGGAAGGATTTAAATTGTAAAGGAAAATTGTGCTCTTATTTAAAACAGTCATTTGCATGTTGCTATTTGCTTTTCACAGACTTATTTTTGTTTGTGGGCATCATCTATGACAACAGAGCTGTCCAGTAGTGTCTTCTGAAAACTCTTACATGTCTAAACTTAAGGTACTTTTTTCTTTTTCTTCCTTCCGCAGATCTGAAAGAAATTTTTTTTTTTCCTTAGGAAATGGGCTTTTTCAGGGCAGTGTTTTATCTATTCTTCAACTACTGCAGGAAGCCTACTAATTGCCTGCCTTGCCTAGTTGTACTGCCTTAACTCTGATGATAGACTTAAAGTTGTACAAGCCACTGGCATCAATGCAGTCAATTCCTAAAAAGTCATATTGTATGGGAGTCACTATTCTCAAAAGGGAATGAGCACAATCTGTTCTTGTGTAAGAAAGCAAACAAACAAAATTTGCATGCATCTTTGCTGAATTGACTGCATCCACCTTTGAAATGATAGGTATTTACTAAGTAGTCTATCACGCCAATCTGAAGTATTTTCATAGCACATCTTACTGTCAAATGTAAGATAAAAGGTACGATGTGGGTGAGAAAAAAAATAATGTCCGGATTCGAAACAGGCGCAGGTCACCAATGGTACGATAATTTGGGGCTTTCTTTGTTTTCACTTTCATAGGCCAGTTTGTTTCTTGTGCTTCCTTTTTCTGTCCTTATATAGTACATCTTTTCCTGTCTGCATTGGGATTTTCTTCCTCTGTGCTGCATGATGCTGCTGACACTGGCCTGTGGTGATTCTGGGCTTTTCTGGCACTGCTCACTGAGATAAAAAGCAACAGCCTGGGAGCCCCCTCGTGTGCTCCAGAGCTTTCAGCCTGTAGCAGCAGTGTATCAAACATCAGCAGGCCAACCCCTTTTTGTTGCATTAGCCAGTCAAGCATTTTGTGCTGCTGAATGCCATCTTATTTAACATTTTGTTAAACAGCTTCTAAAGGTCTTAACAATTTGACAGATGGGCCATTGAATGGATGCTTTAATGGCTGAGCATTAGTTTGCTTTGGTTTGATAGTGTTTATTGTTAGTTAAGTACTGTTTAAATAAATCAATCTTTTCCCTCTCTCTTTTACAATGAAGACACAGTCAAAAGATAATTTTATTCTTCTTGTGGTGGGTGTGTGTTTCAGTCTGTCATGCAGACATGATGTATGTTGCTCTCATTTCCAGTCAATCTCTGCCTCATAGAATGTGACTCTAAGGTCTGGATCATGTCTGTAAAGGTTAAGGCATGTCTTAAGGATTCTGCCTAGTGGATACTAGAGCCACTAAGAAGATAACCTGTGGCAAAGTATAATTTTGAATTACATTTTCTGGCAACCTTCTTTTAAGTTACAAACTTCATTGCAATCTGTCCTGTCTCTGTATTTATTTTCCTTAACCCTCTAAGACTGCCTACTGTTACAGGTGACTCGCTGTGAAGGTCACAGACTGGGGGAAAAGTATTCCTTCCAAAGGTGAGAAAAACGAATAAAGCATATGCATGTAGGCTGTCCCTTTGGTACACAAGTAGAAGTTTCCTTCCTGCAAGAAGCAGGCAGCTGCCTCAAATCTCGATATGCCGTGCTAGGTACACCTGATGGGTCACTACAGAGCCTGCCTCCAAGGCAGGTGTGTGGACAGACAGCGGCAGGCAGAGCATCTGTAGCTAGTCTAGAGACTTCTTTCAGATATGGTCACTGATTTCTGTTACCAAGATACTAAAGGTGCCTTTTGCTTTTGGTAAGCACTGAAATGCTGGAATTAAAAGTTATTATGTAATTAGATTTGAGGAATTTGTTGTAGGTGTTCTCTTACATGCTATGGGCAAGGCAGGGACAGGATTTCTTGGCAGTGAGAGGGTTTTGCTTTATCAAGACCGAAGGACCAGTGCCGGAGTGGAGTGAATCTGGGAATAAAATCTTTGGAAAGTCAAAGAGAAGCCACCTTCTCTCTCTGCAGGTGCGAGGCTGGGAAGCAGAGGAGTAGCATTTCTTTTTTGAAGTAGCTGCCATCGCCGCAGTGTCTCTTACAACATCAGTGGAGTCCAGCACGAGCCCCAGAGTTCTGGCATGGGCACGCTTGGCTGCAGGGTTATGGCTATTTTGCAGCTTGTGGAAGTCTGATGTCCTAGTCAAAGTTGCTGATTTTGCCTTTGCAAAGAGCCTGAGCTAGCAGTAAATGTTTTTGAGCCTTTGAGAGGAGTCACCGAGGTAGGAAATGCAAACAGTGTGCTTCCTCATCTTTTTCTGACAACACATGGTAATGTCAACTACCTGTCAGGATGAGTCCTTGGCTTGAGTACAGATACCAGCAGTCTATTTCTAGAATCTAGAAAAAAGATAGAAGATCTGAATCTAAGAGTCATAGATTTAGTGTGGCTTTTGATATTTAGGTTGTTTTGGACTTCTGGGGAATACTAAGCTGACTGTAGCATTGTGAAGTATGGAAAGGCTTAATTTTTTCCTGAGACAACTCTGAATTTATGTCTTTGATCAAATTTTGGGTCTTTGGTGGTCATTACAGGTCCACTTTTAACAGTAGCAGGTAACACCTTGGGTGTGTTGACCTAATTCCAGTTCTGGTAAACACAGCTCACCAGTCTCTTATTCCCTTTGATGTCTCAGGTTGCACAGTTATTCTTCATTTCCCTTCCCAGTGAAGCCTTCTCATGGATTATCATCCGTGCACAGGTAGTCAGGTGTGTTTAATCCTGGTACGTATTTGCTTCAGAGTAAAATGTCAAGATAGGACTAAACACTGTTCAGACTGTAAGATCCTTAGGGGCTTTGGCTGCTCTTGTTTAATCTCTGCAAGCCTTAGTTTGGTACACTGAGAGCATGGACGCAAGCTGCAATAATTGCAGTGTATAGTATTTCTCTTTAAAGGCCTAGAAATTGCTGAGAGAAAATTCTGTCTTTTGATGCTCAGTGATGTTAACTGCTGGGTGCGGGCCCCGTCCGTATTAAGGTGGCTTCCAAAAGTATTTTGTCGAAGATGCTGTAGGCACTCCTCTGGATCAAAGACACAAGAAAAAATTGGTGGAAGCTGGACCTTAAATTTTGGAAATTAATAGGAATTTAGTATTTTGTTCCATAGTGGACATCTGTACTAATCATTTTGGTATTTCATACGATATGTATACAGCTAGGGAAGGAAATGCAGTTCTGTTTCTGAGGCAGTGGCCTTAGGTGATGCCATTTGCCCACAATTTTTGAGCATCAGCTCCTCATTGGGCAAGCGGGAGCCAATTTACTTATTTAGTTTGTGAGGCAAGGTCTCTGCCTTATTAAGCCTTCATACCATTTGAAACTTAATGGTGTCCCGGTCTCACTTTTAACCATTCAGGCATTTTTGAGAGACAAATAGCAGTAAGACATTTGTTCTGATTAATTTGCAGACTGGCTTTTTTTTTTTTTTAAATAACTCCATCCCCCAAACTTTCAAAACGCTGATCTGAAATAACAAAGTGTTACAGATGAGGTCTTCTGATTATTGCCCTTTAAAGCTTTTTTCACATGGCCAGGCTTCACAAAAACCTATTTTACTCAAAGAAATTAGGTTTCTGGTTAGCAGGAGCCCTAAATAGACATGAATTACAGGAACGTCCTTTGAAACTCCGCACAGTACTTGTTTCATTAAATCCCATGAAGCGACCTTAATTTAGTGGAACACCGGATAGGTTGTTCTTTTAACCTATTAGCACTTTGGCCAGTCCCATAAACCATATTCATGGATGATTCCATCAAGAAGGACAACAGTGGGATTAATATTATTTCAGGATACAGTAAATGCCACAATGATGAAGCTGTTTAAGATCTGGTGCTCACTGTGTCACACTGAATGCATTGACATTTACTGTGCTATCACTTCATTTCCAATATTCCTTCCAAATCAGCCGATGCTAATGTTTCAGCGTGTGTGCAGAATACAATTCCATCGGGGCTAGGGACGAGGAGAAATGAGCTTAAAGCAAGTACCTTCTCCCCTCTTCCCTCAGCCTCCCCCCTCCCTGTTCTCACCCCAGCATGGCAAATGGCTTATCTGTTGTAACTTTGTATATAGCTAACAAAGAGCAAACACACAGGTGGAAGTGTGACGAGATCGAGCCTTTGTGTTGTGTGAAGAGTCTGAGCGTGAGTCAGCCCGCTTGTGGTGTGATCAGGTATGGGTGCTAGTTCAGTTAACAAATTTCTTGTCCCAAGTGTATAGGAGGGGAGCCCATTTGCTCACAATGTGGCAAAGAGGAAGCGTGGCAAAGAGTCAGCTGTTTTCACACAGCGAGGATGCCACCCACTACCTCGCTTTGCCTGCTACATGCGGTGCTGTCTTCTGTAAGGGCAACAAATGCTGCTACGTATGTACAGACCCCTTCACACCACTGTACTTGAACAGTAGAAGGCTTTAATATATTTCCTGCCCAGCAGCTCTGGAAAGTCAGCATGGTGCATTATCCAATTTTACTAGTTGGGGACTCTAAGGGGATTTCAGCTGTAATTCAGTGGAGAGAAACATGCTTTTCTAGGGAGGTTCAAGTGGGAGCCAAACTGCTCTGACTCAACCTGTGTAGGAGCCTCTCTCTTTACACTGTCAGAAAAAGGATCCCGAATTGCCTTGCTGATGTTCACACATGAAACCAGCTGCAGAACAGGGGTCTGCGTGCAAGTTTCCCTAGTCTTAGTCTATTCGAGTGGCATTTCTTCATGTGGTGGAGAGGTAGTAAGAGAGCGAGGTGTGGCGCATGACTGATGTTGCCATGCTGCTGTCAGCCGTGCTGTGTGGCATCAGACAGTCTCCTCAGGCTCATCTGTCATATTCAGTTCCAGTCCAGGGGAGAAGCTTACCTAGCTGCCTTCATTAATCACTACCACTCCAGCAAACTGTGGGAAGCAGGAGAGAGCTGGGACCTCTGTAAGCCAAAATTTCTGGAGGCTGGGAGAATGCAGTAGGGAACTACTTTTGCGCTGGCCTCGTTTTTCATATTGTTCAGTAGGCTTTCTCTGTTGGCCACTTGGTGTGATCATTCTTGTGCTGGGGAATGACCAAATAAACTGCTCCTCCAGTGAGGAAAACGAGCATTATGAGCACAAGATCAGGAGTTGAGGAGAATTAGGCAGCTATTGAAGACTTTGGACTTGTTGGAAGTGTAGGAGGACTTATGGTTAAGTGGGTCTATCCGGATTTGGGTATAGATGATTATAAACTGGGTAGTAGTGAGGGACAAAGATTGCTTTCTGGCTTTTTCCCCTGCCCTAGCCCTCTTCCCCTTTGCTTTGCAGAGACTGTGTTGTTCTGGGTCACTAGATTGGGATTTGGGATTTTAAATGTGTCAGAGGCTTCTCGTGGGCACAAGAGTTTGTGGACTACTGTCACCAGGTATTTTTCTGAGCGGCTTTTCCTGTTGAGTCAAATCTCACTGCAAAAGCTGGTATTTTATTTGCTTATTGTGGCAAGAGTCTGGAAAAGGATTTCGATAGGGGAGTGGTGAAGAAAGGGTATTTCAGGCCTAGGTCCTAGAGAGTAGCCAGAAGATAGATACGGTGACCTCTCTCTACCCTGTTGTCTGTGATCTTGGGCTTGTGCTAGGTTTTGAGCTCCCTCGCAGGGTACTAGCACTTTTAAGCTATTAAGCTGGAAGTTGAAACACGATTCTTCTGCCAAAACTCTGACTCTGGCCCATTCTGCAGGGCTCTGAGTACTGAAAGATGACACACATGCATAATTTAAGCTATCTGATTTCGAAGTTGAGAAATTATGTTAGACTGCATGAGAAACATTTGTCTGTGATAGTTTCATAGCCTTTCCTGCTGCAAGTGTGTGAATGCCTCAGAACAAAAATATACTTTGGAAAAATGGTTTGCATTGTGGGATTGCACTGTTTGCACTGTTAGGGATTCTCAGGAATATCCCAGCTGTAAGTGCTGACAGATATAATCCTCCCTGTTTTACAGCAGCAGACAAAATTGTTGTAGTTCTAACACACAACAGAGGCCTCATGATACGACTGGAAGTCAGGTGTCTGCAGGGGACTTGTAATGAACTTGGACCTGGCAGTCAGGTTTGCCTTTGGGCCGTTTACTTAATCCCTCTGACTCGTTTCCTCCTCATCTGCAAGGCAAACCTCAGAATACCCTCAATGCCATTAGCAAAGTCAAGTTACCCATGGTTATTTCCTTGTTTAAATACAGGACAATGGTCAGACTTTTGAACCATCACCATGTGGTTCCAAGTTTTTCAACTTTCAGCTGAAGAATAGATACATCTCACACATTTATCTGAATTGGTACTCTGAATCTTTCTGATTTTTAAGCTGCATCCAGTTTATATTGAGTCTTCTTTCTGACAAAAGCATTCGGACCATCTCAAACATATCCACATTTCCTTCATGCTTGATATGCTGTCTTACAGCTCTGCTCATAGACTCCCTTCTCTTGTTCCAGTACAAAGACTGCCCGCATAGCTGTGGCTGAGATTTTCAAAAAGGCATAAAAGAGTGGCAAAATACTGAATTTTGGTGGGACTTGGCAGTGCTCTTCAGACTCCCCTGAAAATCCTAGCCTAAGGGCCCAGCTCAGGAAACAAAACCCAAAAAAAGCCATGTTTCCACTGTGGGGCAGATCAGTGCAGGGTATTCTCTCTGCTGGGTATCTCAAGTCTGTTTTCCTGCTTCACACATGTTGCTCCCATGCTACAGTCCTGGCCAGGTAATCTGCACTCTCTGCAGAGACAAAAGTGCACGCTGAGGGTTCGCTGTGAACTGATTCTTCAAACCTCCTGCCTTTCCCAGCACATTTAGCACTGAAAGCTCTCCTACGTCCTTTGCTGTGTAGGGTTTTTGCCTTTACCAACACAGTTTTGCAGTGGTTTTGATTTACTGCCACATCAAAAGATCAGCTCACTTCAATCACCTCCCATATTTTCTGTGTTATCAGCTCTACTTTGAGTTCTTTAACGTGAATAGTTTGCTGGATGCTCGGTGATAACATGTTGTAGAAACCTTGTGGAATTTGACGGTAACAGGATCATGGTCATAAAGGCGCCTGACATTTGTTGGTAAAACAAAAGGAGTAAATTTTCTGGGTGCCAGACAGTCCATCCATGGTTACACTTACTGTCAGCAGCCAACAGTATGGGACATTGGTTGCATATGCGTAGTGTGTAACTGCAAATTTTCAATACCTGACCTCAGTAGAACTTCTAAAATAGAAGGGTAATGGGAGGAAAGGATTTGTTGCATCTTGAAAGCATGGATGTCAGCATCTAACGTGAGTTCCTTCCCTTAAGTGTCTGAGTGCACAGCCCTGTCAAGTGACTCTGGGCACTTGACTAAGGGCACTCCAACGCAGAGGTGCTGAAAAAAGTTTGAAATCAAAACAAAAGTCTTTGGTGTCTTTTCAAGAGCTTGAAAGGCAGCCAGGGACTTTTCAGCAAATCAACTTGTTACTGTATTAACACCAGACAAATAATTGTGTTGATTGCAACAGAGAAGTCTGTACAGGGCATGGTCCAGAGGTCAAGTCTTTCCAACATGGTTGTTAGACACCTTGCAAAGTCAATATGCTTTCTTCTCTGGGAATATGATAATTTCTATTAATTTTTGCTGATTTCTACTGGATAAAATGACCTTTCTTCCTTCTCTTTTGCTACCATAAACTTTACTTTGCACAAGATCATTGGCTTATGACAGCTGCTCACAAAACTACACCGAGCATTTGTTGGTAGCTGTGCTCCTGTCTGCCTCCTCAGCAACAGGCTTCCTTCACAGACTGTAGGACAATACTGAAAAGCAGATCAGCTAAAGGGGGTTGGAGAAGACAGGCAATAACATTGCAGCTTGACACCACTGTAAAGTGCAACACGTTGCTTGTGTCTCTTGCAAAGCATGAGGTACATCTGTGCTTCCTATATTCCTTGAGGCAACGGAGAGAGAAGAAATGCTGCATCTGGCAGAAATTTGCTTTTGGGCAGAGGAGCTCCAAGTGCCATCTCTTACCCTGGGTGAGTCCAGTCCTCGTGCTTGTTGAGAGCAATGGAGAGCTTTCTGCTAATTTGGGGAGGCTTGTGTTCAAAGCAGTTATAATGCATTTGTCCACAATGAGAAACAGTTGAGCTTTCTGCACGTGCCCAACCTATGTTTTTCAATTACTTTGTTAGCGGTGTGTAGAAACTGCCATTTTGGCTTAACTCTTGAAAATCTGGGGCTACTTAAACTTGGTTCTGGTTGTCTTGGTGTAGAACCACTGATGCCAGTGTGATTCTTCGCCCAAGTAGGAATGGCTTCAAAGATCTTCTGGGTTTGGCTGTTTTTCATTGTCAAACCAAGTTTCTTGTTTTTGAGAGGTCAGCTGACCCTAACGTCTCACGCCTACTAAGGAGTAGCCCAGCTGACTCTCCTGGGTCTTTTTCTTGTTTCTGACTGTACTGTGTCAAAGTCAGTCCATACAGCTGATTTGCTGATTACGTCATATTTAGCTTCAGAGATGCATGACGATGCTCTATCCTGTAGAATGGGAATGCTTTTATTTTACAAAGAAGACACAGGATGATTTCCTGTTCTGAGACACTTGAGGATTAATGGGTCTGTCAAGATTCATAATTGGCAGCTTAGCAGAGCTGACACATGAAAGGACTGCAGTGGTATGTGAACCACCTTTGGGCTTGAAACTATTTCTGTAGTTCAGTCTCAGAGAGCTGAATGAACATGAACTTAGAATTCAGTTACTTCCTCATCAGACCCCATAGAGATCCATCTGCATGCCAGGAGAAACTGCAGCTGAGCAAGAACGTAATGCTGCCCTCGCGGGGACCCCATAGCAGAACAAACTTGTGTCCTCCAAAGCCTGCATGTTTGGCTGGAAAACTTCAAAGATTTCCGTCTACCTTGTGATGAACCTGTAGTTCTCAGCAGTACATCACACAAGATTTTTTGAAAGCTTTTTTCATACTTTCTAAAGACTTGAGGGCAGATCCTGGTGCCATGTGAACGATGAAAGAAACCTCTCCTCTTCAGTAAGGTAGAAGCATGCCCTGGGGAATTTTCAGGGTGAAAGGACAAAGTGTAAGGCAGGATCGATATTTCTTTACTTTTCAGAAAGCAGTTTTAACCACTTGGGGGTCAAATCTTTACTCAGACAAGATTTCCTATTTACCTGTCCTTGGACAGAGGAGAAAAAAAAAACCAAGAAAAATGACGTGCAGATAGCTAATAGTCTTTCTTGCAATGACCACGTGTCTTTCAGTTCACCAGTTGTAGGAAAAAACTGTGGACTACCTTTATAGCATTGTAGGAGATTAATAATGACTATGTCATTATTTGAGCCACAGAATGTAGCAAGCAGAGATAGTGGTGGCTTACTTTGTGGCTGTAACTGTTCCATAGGCTGCAGGGAAAGGAGGAGTGTCCTGCTTCTGAGTTTCACAAGACACGGCCCTAGAATGGCCGCATGTCTGCCTTCTTCAGTACAGTAAGCTGAAGCAAAAGTATTTCAGTGAAAAGGAATCTTCTACATGTTTTTGAATGCTTAATGGTATTTCATTTAAACAGTCTCCTTCCTCTGTTTCTTTTGCTTGTTGCGTTCCCTCTTGTGCACCCTTTCTTGGTTCCTGTGTCTGTATGAAAGCCCAGCTTGCTTGTCTTTGGGAGACTTGCCAGGGGAAACCAGTAAGCCAATGGTTTGTATAGTGAAACTCCAGTCTAGGCATGCTTTTCTTGGTGGCACTGGGAAGCTGAAGGCACAGTAAAACCTTCCCAGACTGGTCCTTCCGTCTAGGACGTAATTTACCCTGTCAGCCCCCAAAGTTCTCATCCCATCCTTTGGCTGCAGGTAGCTTCTGTGGCTTTCAGTAGGAGTCACCTGTAGCATACAACGGGACCTCAAGAAGTTATTGATAAGCATTTACCTGCAAACAGTTCAAATGAAACCACAGTCCAGCTGTAAAGGTTTCCAATTTCCTGAGATGGGCTAGTGAACCTGAAAGGTTCTGCCTTGGATCTGTTTTTCTTTTGCCTCTCCTTTCACCCTGAATTTTATTTGTATTTCTCCCTGTGGTGCTGACAGGATAATAATATTGTAACATTGTCACATCTGGTTAGGGAGAGAGGCAGGAGGAGGAGGAAATGAGGAACTCTCTTCTGAACTAACCTCAACTCTGCTGTATAAACAAATGAACACAGGAAACTGCAGTGAGTGGGCCACAGCCTCCCTCCCTTCTGCAGGGGGATGCGTCTTGGATTTTTTTTGCGCACCCAGTGCTCTCATTAACTTCAGTAAACTCCAGAGACCCTGGCACATGAAGATCCAGAAAGCCGGTGCCAGCGTAGCCTTTCATCTACTGTCTTCTTTCCCCCTAAAGTCAGTGGGAGACTTGGATGCTCAAGAATGTCTGATCATATCTGAAGATTGGGAGGTATTTCCCTTTTGCAATCTCTTATGTTGCTTATTTGTACCCTGGCAGGGGCAGGCACCCAGAAGGTCACTAGCTGACCTGTGGGACTGGGCTTCTCAGCATAAAATAAGCGAGATGAGACAATAGTAACTTTTTTTTTAAATGAAGAAAAAGATATCTCTGTGAGCAATGATAAAATTTTCGAGAATGATCGCTAATTATTATCCGCCATGTGCTTAAATCAACTTTGAAACGAAGACAGAAGTTTCCAAAACACCAAAATTCTCAGGTTTTGCCATAAGTGTCCAGGCATTGTAAATGGGATATCCTTTGCTTTCAAAGCTGCAAAAAGACATCAGAGTGTAAAAGTTTTTTCTTCCTGACAATGAAAAGGATTAAAAAAAATAAGCATCAGAACCCCTTTCCCCACTCTTTCCTATTCTTCAGACTCAATAAAATCTGCTGTCACCTGCTTGTATCACCCTTTTTGCTCCGCAGTTGGGTAAAACCCTTCCGTGAAGTGCAACATGATTCCAAGCCTATTTTTGGCCCTGCTAATCTTGAAAACACAGCTTCATGACAAGGAGCCTGAGCTGGCTCGCCAGATCCATGCTTCTGCTGGCAGCTTGAGTTCAGTCCCTCTTAGCTCTGTTGCCAGGCTCCCATTTAGTCAAGTAGAAGTTCAGGCTGTGTGATGTTAGCAAGCAAGTTTCCCTATCTGAGAACCTCTTCATCTTCTTGATGGATATTTTTTTGTGTGTTCATATTAAGCATGAGTGCAGCAGATCTGGTCTTACTTTTTTTTTTTCTCTTCGCCCCCCCCCCCCCCCCC
>VZSC01019673.1:244778-319785 GCA_013398225.1 Steatornis caripensis | reverse complement strand
CCCCCCCCCCCCCCCCCAAGCTTCCCTTCTGCTGTGGTTGGAAACCCCTTTATGGCAGCTTCTTTGTCTTTGCAGATGTAGCATGGTTATGCAGTAAGATGAAATGCCTCTGCTGTCAGGGAGCCAGCCCAGCTGGGTGGGATCAGGTTACTGATGGCATGAAAATACTCTGCTTATATCATCCTCAGGCTGAAGAATTGCATTCAGGTGTTGCACACTAGTTTTGAATAAATGTGGGGGTATGTTGGGAAAGATCTGTAAAGCAGCTGGTATTCACTGCTCTCTTGTGTCTTCCTCTTGTTTTTCTAGGTTTGTTTTTGGGGTTTTTTTAAGAGGCTAAATCATGTGCTTATCGGCCTGAGCAGAGTAAGAGGAGTCTAAAAGGAAGGTGAGAGGTTTTCTCATCTTCAAGACTTTATTTTACTCCCTTTCTTCTAAGGAGGATTCTCTCTGTAGCCCTAGTAGAGAGGGGACTGTGGTGATAAGGCAGAAAAGTACTTACAAGTTTGTGTTGAATCTCCTCTGGGAAGAGCAAGTACTTGGTCTGGGTCTCTGCTGAGTCCGAAGGAGCGGAGCCATCCTGGGCTGTGTCGGTGGGGACTGAATGGAGAGCATGAGAAGAAATGGTGTGGAGGCACAGGGTTTCTTTGTATGCTTGATGAAGATTATTGCAGATCTATGGAATCTGAAGAGTTACGGGCCTAAGACTTTCCTTTCTCAGAAGGAAGAAAACTGCTTCTCTGTACAGAAAATTCCAGAAATACACAGGGGAAATCCTAGAGGTTTACTCCTGTATTTAATTTTTTTAGCTTTTTTTCCATGTTCAAAAATGTTGTTTTTTTCCCTCAGATTCTTTCTGCCAGGACATGTACTACCAATTATGTAGTTTAAAACAGTAACCAAACCAATATATAAATTCAGCAGATAAGATTCTATACACAAAGAGCTTTTTAGAACACAGAGAGCTGGTTCAGCCTCCAACATCAAGGAGGCTGAGGCTCAGCTGTACTCTTAGTCATGCTCTACGCATACTCCTAGGTGGAAGGCAGTGAGTTCAGGGGTATGATAGGTAGTATAGTATGATGGTGAGTGAGCCTCCAGCTCTGAACAAAGGAACCACTGTGACTTCTTTTGACGCCTGGACAGGTGAGTTTTCTGCTGGGTTTGTTGTTAAAGGTTTATTCCCTGGGAGGACCAGAGACATTAAGGGTTTAGACTGAAAAAAAGTTACAAAGATGAGGATAGCATTTCCAGTGTTAGTGTGCACTAGGTAAAGATTGTGATTATCCTGGCATGGAGTCAGGGTACTATCTCTGCAGAATGATGACTGTTTCAATCTCCTTGCTAGTCAGTAGGCTTGGTGGGATCACTGATACTTCTCAAGTTTGAGCCATTAAGGAGGCTTTTTGCATGTCATACAGCATAGTCACTACACTCGGGGGGTAAATGATGAGTACTAGTGGAAGAAGGGGATGTTGAGGCTGTTTATGACTGCCCTCCCTTGCCTGTGAGTTGTGGACTGTTACCCTGCTAACTAAGACAGGAAGAGTCAGATCCAGCAATATCTTCTGGCAACTGCAGTGGGAGTTATGTAGGCCACTAATTCAGTGGTGAGGCACAATTACTGACAGCGTAACATAGAATCGGAATGTATAACATGGTTTTGGCTATGACTTTTGTATTTTGCGTGTTCCCGGGGAAGTCCTTCCTTTTAGATTTGCTTTTTACCTGGGGGAGTTTTTTTTACACGCTTAATTTCTTCTAAAAGTCTGACTGTTCACGGTGTACTTTGCATTTTTGCGGTTGGCTCGCTGCTGATCCTGAATGCCAAGAGCAAAGACATTAAATATTGTATTTGCTAAACAAAACTGACACATTTCTACTTTCACACAAGGAAGCAGCGGCACTCCTGATGCTCCTGAGAGTTAAGAATGATCCATTTTATTGAGCGATATAATGACAGCACTAGCTGAGCAGAGTGGTAATTATTATCTCTAGGAGACCCAGGAGAACAATTTTTTAAAAGGAAAATAGTGTTTTTCATGTATTTCTTTAAATTCTGATATCAGCAGTTTAAGATTTGTCAGGCGTAACTAAAAATAGGAATTGCAGCCAGACATGTTTCAGGGGACAGATTGTGGAGGCCTATTGAAGTCAATGGGGTGGGATACTAACCCAGTGTAACGGTATGAGTTTGTTTGTCCTTTGGCTTCGCCGTACAGTGAAACTTGGCAGTGCTCAGCCTGTGTGTGATGAAGGTCTTGAAAAAAGTAGAAGGGACTGTGTCTAAGTTGCGTTCAGGCCATTTGGGAGTAGGGGTAGGCAGTCAGGCAGACTCCGTGTTTTTCCCCTGGGATTTTCATGAAGACAGGTGGCCTGACTCCTGCCTGCTCTCAGTCTGTGTGTATGGCAATGTAATATGTGAAGTTATAAAGTTAAAGAAAAGTTGAGAGGCAGCAAGCTTCTTGAAGCGTGTACTGTTTTACGTCAGGAGGTATGAAATACATCAGCTTTGCTTACAAGGATGTTGCAAGACTTAATACTCGATATTTTGTGATGCTGACAAGGTAACAAGTACAGACAAAATAATAGCAACCAGGAGAGTACAAAAGGCCATTCATGTCTTTTCTTGTGATTGTAAACAAACAAAACAGGCCGTGATAAGGTCAGGAGACTTGAGTTCATCCTTTATCTCAGAGGTATTGCTGCAGATACGAGGTTTTTTTCTTTCTTACCATGTTGTGAGCATCCTCACTGATGGTACTGACTGAGGAACAGGACAGCACTGTGCAGGACTCTGCTCATTAAGGGATCATCTTACAAACCAAATTGGCTGTACAGTCTTTCCTGATGCTATTACGTTGCGGACATTTGAGCTCAATCCTAATGGGATATAAAATATTTTTATATAAATAGATGTTAAGTTGGGTATTTTCCTGGGAGTACAGACTCTCTTTAAGACTTGTGTAGGTGGAGTGTGATGTAATCTATGAAATCCTACGTTATTTTCTCCATACAACAGAAAAAACCCTAGAAAACTGTACAGGTCAGATCCTCAGCTTATGTATTTGGCCTTTCTGAATGAGCTTCTGTAGAGTTAAGCCACTTCACAGTAAGTCAGTATCTGGCTTTGTATTAGCATGTCCTGCATTACTTAGACATTCCTTCCTAAATTCAGCTAGCTGGCTTTTTACCCATTGTGGTTATTTTTTCCCTTTGCCCCTAAAGACTGCCTTGTCTGAGAGCCAAGGTCCAGGTGTATTCTTGGGAGTCAGCTGCGTGCCAGAGCTTAGGGTGGCGTTACATGCCAAACGGGACAAATGGAGTTCCAACTGCTCCTTCCCCACTGTGGAAAATCTCCTGCTTGATGACACAGCTCCTTCATCCCCTAGATTTACACATCATTAGAAACGAAAACCGGCTCCCAGATTTTCAAGAGCTTGTTAGGTCTTAAAGCATCAAGAGCATGGCCTAATTTGCCAGTGGGAAGGCTTGAGGAAAGCAATGTGACACATAGAGTTTATTTTATCCAGCCTTTCAAAGTGAAGGTAAATATTGGGACTAGGACTTCAGGAGAAAAAAAGGAAAAGAAGGGAAAAGAAACATTGGCGCAGAAATACAATTTTAGTAAATAGCAGTGGTGCTAATTTCTGGCAAAACAGAGTTAAGTCAGTATGGAAACAATTAATGCCACTGTACCCATGAAACACAAGTTAAGATAGCTGATATTTCAGGATAAAGTTCTTCATCAATCATTGGTTTATTTTATTAGCATTCGTAGTGCTGTGTGGTGTGATTACTTCTGATGTCTTGTGACAAGCATAATGAGAAAACACAGGGCCAAACCCAGACCTGGCGCTGGACCCTCTTACACAGCTCTGAATTTGAACTGTAATGTAACACATGTGAAGGCATAAACCTTTCCTGAAGGAACACAGATTCCACCTCAACCCCTGGCCCTCGTTGAGGTTATTTCCTATGTCCAGATTTATTGGTAAAGCACTGCTGAAACTTTGTCTCCTCTTTTAAAAATTGCTCTGCAAATGATATGCTGAAAAGTCTGAGGTTCCCATATTGTCTGAACTGTTCTTTATTGTGTGAATGGCCTGGTTTTGCTGACTAAAAGACCAAATGCTTTGCAGCCAGATGGTATTGATTCTTTACAGTTGTGTTCATACATCAGATGTAGATATTGTATTCCGCTTCCCATTACATCTGAAAATGACTGGGTCTAATTGACAATATGGCATCCACATTGAGATGTTTGCTTTGTGAAAACTGGCCGCTGCTCAGAATTATTTTGTATTATTAACTCCTGTACATTGCCCCCGCTGTTTGATCAGTCTGTTTCTCTTTGTTCTAAGCCATATGTGTTTCCAAAACTAATACTTATACACCTTTCAAGGCCTCTGATTGTCGTACAAAAGACGATAAATCTCTAGGGGATCTAACTATATCCTGGAGCATACAACCTAATGAGAAAAATAACTTCAGAACACCATGCTTTGGTGTTCTGATATTCTATCTCCTAGCTTTCAAATTCAGACAAAAAAGAAAGAAAGGGATCCGCTGTGATGAAGCATTAACCGCATGAATAGCAAGTCTAAATTTTATATTCCCAAGTGAGACTCTTATTTAACAAAGGCACTTCCATTGCTTCTGGGTTTCTCATCAGTTCTGTGGACACTTTCTGTAGGTGGTAAATATCCATTCTGTTTGCAAGAGAAAGAACACTGGGGGTGGGTTTTTTTGCTTTTTTTTTTTTTGTTTTTGTTTTTCTTTTTAAAAAAGGCCCTCAAAGGTTTTTTGACTGCAATCTCTGTGGAAGTAGAGGAAAAGTAACAATTGTTTCCGATTCATAAATAACGGCTAGATTTGCTTAACACTGAATGTACCCCAGATTTTCTTGAACCCTGATATAATCATGAAGTGAGAATGACTTAAGGGGACAAGAGGGGAACAAGTTGTGTGTGACTCGAAAAATCGCCCTTTTCTCCCATCCCCAGGTCTCTAATCTGGAAGAAGGGTTTGGGGGGGCTCCACAGAGCTGTGCAAACTGATGAGAGGCGTGACTTTGCCCCAGACCAAAATAAACAGTGGCTGGCAGGGCCTCTCTGGGAATGAAGATGGCAGTGTATCTCTGTACCTTTTACATATGCATGTGTGCCACGAGAGTCCCTGAAGGGTAGATGGCTGCCCTCTGATAGCTGCAATAAGCAAAAGCTTTCCTTACAATAAGCAGAGCAAGAAGAGTATGGGGAAGAGCCTCAAGTGTAAAGGCACAGCCATTAACAGCATCAAGGTGAAAACCTCACCAAAAATACGGCATCGAGGATAAATATGTTCTGTCAAGGTCGGGATGGTTGCCTAGGAAGAGAGAGAGTAGGTATAGGAGGCCATAGTGAGCTGAAGCTTCCTGTGGCATCGGCTGAAATGTGCTTTGGCCAGCGGGGGAAAAGGTGAAAGCCTTGCTCCTGGCCAGGCTGGATGTGCTCCATCTCGCTGTTCCCCGTTGATTTTTAATCCTCATCCTTGAGATAAAACACGAAGTGATGCCCTTGTTGGGAAGGGGGCAGTAGAACGCTGATGTCAAGAGTGACTCAACTGATGTTCAAATTGTCTGCAAGAGCTCTCATTCTCTGAAAGGATACCAGTGTTTCTTTGTCTTTTTTTTTTTTGTTTGTTTGTTTTGTTTTTTACCAGACAAAGTAATTTTAGACTGTCAGTGATTCTGCTGGTTTCAGTGCCTTTATATCAACGCACAACTGCAGATGATAAATGGCACAGGTTCATGAATAGCACGCAGAATGTGACAGACTTCATTTTTTTCTATAAATCTGTGGTATCTCAGACCCTCTCAGTGTGGGTACTATGGCTCTCTTAGAAAAATTGAATTAAAAAAAATTACTGATAAGATACAATTTGCTTGTCCAGTGCGAACCTAGAAAAAGTACTTCTTAATGCAGAGCTGGTAAGAACGTTAAATCTAATGCGAAAGGCTTTCCTGGCACAGGTAAAAAATTATTTTGCTGGTGCATTTGTGTGCAAGCTGTTACTTTAGTAAGATGGTTTTCATTTAGAAACTGTTTCTGCACAAAGGATTTTGTAACAGTGCAATAAACCAATCTTGCCCATCCATCTTGAGCTGGAAAAACATATTTAACTTTTCTTGGTGGACATGCTTTTAAAACTCCAGCTTAAAAACAGTTTGGTGTTCTGAGTGAAGCTCTGAATGAGCCTTGGTTACTCCAACATGGGCAGATGCCAGCTGGAAAATAAATTTGAATAACTTCTAAGTACTATTAGTGCTTCCGTTAATGTACTGTGTGACAACCTTCCATGCTTCACTATATTTATCCTTGTCTGATCCCTATGAGAGGATACATCCTCATTTGTGCAATTGTGCAAAGTTTCAGAAAAGCCAAGTGACACAAAATTGCATAGCAAGTCTATATGGGAACTGCCAGTTCAACCTGTTTCCTTAGAGTCCTGAGCTAGATCTGCACTCAGACCTATCCAAATCACTAGAGATGAAAAAGCAAAACTGATTGAAAGATGATAGGAGAGTACTCAGCATCTTTGGCGTTAAGAAGCTGTTATTGTGCCTGGTGTCTGCAAGAATATGTTGACTGGATAGTTACATTACAGAAGAGATTACTCCCTGAATTAAGAATTGTAGGGAATACTTCTGCCAGATCTCTTTTTCCAGGGCTAGCCATAATCAGATTCCTCTCTTTACTGTTTTTTGTAACCCCACTAATTAAGATCACCCAAAATGTTACCATGAGCTGAAGTCAACATCAATTAAAAATCCCATTTATATTCTCTATGAAAACACATGGCCTTCAAAAGTGTTTTATTTTCATCAGACCTTCTCATCTGTTTATCATTTAAAGTTCAGGCCATTTTCCATATTTCTATCAAACGCTGCCTCACATGGAAGTCTGGCAAATGAGCTTGCGAAGTAACTTATTTGAAGTTATAAATAATCTAATACTTGCCTGAAGTTGACCTCTCTATACAATAATATACAAATTAATGTCTGAAGCTGAGGGAGATATAGTTCTCTAGTACTGCCTCGTTCGTTAAAGGCAGGGTTGCAATTGTACAGTTACAGCACTTGTGTTCATTCCCACTGGTGCAGACTTGACCTTGAGGTAGGAGGGGGACGGAGGAGGAAGCGGGGCAGACTCTGTAATACTGGCAGTTCTTCTAGGCAGGAGATTTGGCTCTGATGTCACTCCAAATTGCCCCTTGCTTATTTATTTAAAAAAATGATGAGCGGGCAAATGCTTTTTTGCTGTGATTGTTTATTCGCTGTCACATTTGTTCCTTCAGAATTAAAGTCTGGGCTGTTATGTTTTCTGTTTTGATAGGGAAGTGTTTGGGAACCTGCTGGTTCGTGGGTGGGTGGAGGGTCAGCTGGGGGCCTGGTAGGGTGCTGGGGCCACCCCCACCACCCCAAAACTGTCTTGGAGGGGTTCAGCTGTCAAGGTGCTATGCATCCAGTGATTTCTCAGGCATAGACAGATCCTCATGTGCTTTTTGCATTTTTGGGAGGAACAGAACGGAGCAGCCTCAGCCATCCTGCGTCTCTGTAACGCGAAGCAGGCAAGACATGTCTGAGTTGCGCTTCTCTGCCACTCATCTGTGACGAAGACATTTACGGTGTGAGGTTCAGGAGGTTACGGCAACACTTTTTGCCTCTCTTTGCCCTGCCTGAAAAATGAGGGCAATCCTACATAACCTATGCTGAAGTTTCCCTAGTATCCCATTCCATACCTGTATACTTAATTTTGGTGTTAGCAGCTACCTTTATACTAGTGTGTACAAGTGTCTTTGAGCCTGGCCTTAGGGTCAGACTCAAACCATCCCAACCGCATGCTTGATTCCTGAAGTAGGGCTGGTTTGGTGCTATTCAGCTGATAAACCTGATAGATGAGAGCCTGGACTGTGTCCTGCACTTCCAAAGCAATCTTGCTGTGCAGACCAGCCCAGGTATCCTGGGCTCGGATCTGCAAATTCGTTGGAGCTTCCTTGGGTGTCCCCATCACCCCCTTCCTCCAGTCTGCCAAGGGATCCCGTTTCATCTTCAGCATGGGCAGGTGAGCTTGAAATTGGGGAGCAACTTCAAACCGCTTACCAATAAGCGATGAACGTTAGTCATCAGATCTCAGGAGCTGTTTGGATGTCAGGTCACTCGAAGGAGCTGAGCTACACCAAAGACATAACACATAGGAGTGTTTGAGCATAAAGATGCTATTCATTGTACAGAAAAGTTGCAAAATCTTGTTCCTGAAATCTTTTAATTTGAATGCTTATTATTGTGAGACACTAGACTTGGTTGCGCTTCTTTTGCTCTTAGATACGTCTCACTTATGTTGATTACACTTTTAACATATTAGTTAAAGGACCTAAACAATTTTGGAGGTTACTGGCACCTGAAATCAAAGTGTATTGTTATCTCCTCTCTTAGAATGAGAGGACTCGGCTAACATGAAGCTCTTGAGCAGAGTTTTCTTTTTTCTTTTCTTTTTCTAATCAGCTTCAGGCATAAAGTACTGTAAGTGAATGACCATATCTGCTGATTAAATTGAGCCTTGAGTGACCAGGTTAGCACTCCAGCTGTCATTATGCTTCTACTTGATGAATTGTATTTCAAGTTATTCTTGAGACTTTCCTAATGGCAATCAGGTTACTGGGACCTTGACCTTACCAATGTATGCGCTCTTGCTCAACTTAACTCATGCAGGTGCCCGCATAAAGTTCTGCACACCTTTTACTTCTGTAGGTTTGTGCACACAGCTGAGCCTTTAGAGGAGCGGGTTCTCGGGGAGCAGTTCCATATTGCGTATGGTAAAGTACCAAGTGCTGCCCTCCCATCACTGCAGCTGCAGACGGCAATGGTATCGGCTCTCCTGTGCACTGGCGGGTGTGGAAAATCATTTTAGCATGGGGCAGCAGAGGTCACTGAAGCTCCTTTAAACTGTGCTTCACATGTTGTGTTGCCTCAGTGACTGGCATTTATATCTCTAGCCAGGGAGTTGCGGCTCTGGGTTGCATTCAAGGAATTGGGCCTGTGTTCATAGCTAAGAACACCAATACTAAGGAATTGTGTGTTGTCTGAAAACATGATTTGGGAAAGCGGCTTCCAGGTACTAGCCGTAGTTTTTCATTTCAAGCTATCACACTATTTTGATCTTAAGAGTAATGCATAAGGAACTGAAAGAGGGCTGTGCTTTGTTTCCAAAAAAGACCACTAGAGAGCCACAATGTAGTCAGAAACTGTTTCCAGGAGCAGACACCAATGGCTTCTATGCTGAGAGAACCAGAGTCTATTCATATCAAGAAAAATGTAGTCCTATCCTGTTTTTAATTTGAAGCTGTACACCTTAAAAACATGTAAGTTTTCTTTGCTAGGGCTTTTAGGGAGCAGATCTCTGCGTGTATTTCAGTCTTTGGTGTTTGTACATGCGTCCTTACTATGTTTTCTAAAATTGGTATGCATATGTAAAGCTGCAGTTGGTCTGCAAACACTGCTGTATATTTGGTAAGATTAATACAAAGATTTTACACACTTACTTATATCCCCAAAAGATAAAAAGCTTAACAGGTAAGTGGATGTTTAGAAATACTACATGTACATTTCTGGTTTCTTTGTATTTTCCTTCTCTTGTGTTTGAATCTTCTCAGTTAATCTTTTTCACACTACTCTCTGAAATAATGAGGATTAGAAGTTAATCAGCCTCCCTTAAATATAAAGTGTAATCACATGACCTCCAAAACTGGAGGTTTACAAAAAAAGCAGCAGATATCACAAGTCTTAGAATAATAAACATGAGAATTGACAACAATGAATTTCTTTGACCCAGTGGGAATAATTTGGAGCCACGTGTTTGTAATGTAGATAAGTCACAAATAGGTAGATGAGCAGACAGAGAACTCGCTAGGCTCTTTGTTGACCACCTGCTATTCTGGGAATCCTGTCTGATAAACACAGCTATCTCCATCTGTAGATGGGGAGTTATAATTAATTACTTGTGACATTGATAAATTTCTTTTAGGATCTTCTCTTAATCCAGTGGCGCATCTGCATCAAGTCCTCCTTTCCCTCTTCCAACATGAAGAGCCTATTTATGGACTCAGATTTGTAATTAAATGTTTCATTTGCAAAAAGAATGCTTCCCAGGAAAACGTGAGCTCTATTTCTGCACTGTTAGGCTTTGTCAGACATTGCATAAGAGATTTGCTCATGTTGGCCTGCTGCTCCTGGCTTTTCAGATAATCCTTTGTATTATGTTTCCAGTGCATGTAGATAATTTAATTTAACGTTTTCCTAAATGCCTGCATGCAGCAACGTTAACCTTATATGAGCATAATTAGAATTATTTATATACTGTAAAAATTTAACTGAATCAGAATTACTGGAAAATGTGATTTTTTTTTTTTAAGAATACATTTTGCTGTAATTGAATTAAGTTAAAACTTCAATTATTTTTCAACTCTTGCCTTATGTGATCCTTCTCCTGCTTGATCATTCAGTTGCTTTAACTGTATATAAAGTTCACTTTGGCAGTGATGGCTATCCTCTTTATTGCTTTGTTTCAATGGGTTGTTACTCCAGAGCCCCAAAGTTCTAATAAATTGTGTTAACAGGCTTAAAAACTTGGGTGAGCAATGTCTTCAGGTTACTGATGCTAATGTAGACTTCCATTTAGATAGCTATGAAATAAACAGAGCCTCAGTCCTTGTTGCTCTAGATACCATTTATACTATTACCCACTGCAATCTGCCTTTCCTGGGAGATAAATGTGATCATTGACAAGCAATTAGGAAACAGTTTTATGGAGATCTGGGCTTTATGTTGCAGGCTAGCGGGGCAGAGAAGCAGCCTATTTTCTGAAGGTCAGAGTGTGTCACGAGGGGATGAGCTCACGCTGGGGTGAGGAGGGAACAAACGCATTTTTAATTAATGTATTTTGGTGGTGTGGAGAAGAGAGGAGGCAGAAGGCTCTTCTTTGGTGATGCAAGATTGATGACACTTGACTATGGACATTTTGATGCCTGAAGGCTGTTCATGGACAGTTTTAATTTTATTTGTGTATATTTATATTTAAAAAACCCCCCCAAATTACTGCTTAGTCTTGATTGCAAGGAAAGGTACTGTTGTGGTGGTAACATAGTAGAGCGTGCATGGTTGCCTGCCTTTTGGTGTGTTCCAATATGCGCAATGAAGACAAAGAAAGAGAGAAAAACCTCCAGGCTGCCTGTTTTGCAGTTTACTTCATTTTTAAGTTCAATAAGTAAGGAAATATTAAAGGCGCAACCAGTGTGTAATGAGCAGTCATCCTCTGCTCCAGGAATGAAAAACCAGAAGAATAAAGTAATATTGAAGCTTGACTTTTCTGTTCTGCATAGAAGTGTAAAGGGCAGGTTTAATGCCGCACTCAGTATGGTGAAAGGCTTGGAATAAAATGAGATCAGCCTGTCTTGGCTTCAGTTTAGGATCAAGCTAAACCTCAGCTGTGGGCCTTCAGAAACTCAGGAAAATATTTTTGTTGAGGCACTTAAATGTTATGCAACATGCATGGTATAAGCACCTAGAATGCAGATGAAGACAGGATGTTAAATTTTTTAAGATTGTCTTAAATCCTGAAGCACTGTGTTTTGCCTCTCCTTTCCAAAAAGTAAGTTAGCACTTAGCATCTACAGGTGTAACAGAGAAGGTTCTCATTGACCAGGTAAATGCCTAACCCTGCTTTGGGTCTTGCTAAGTTCTTGGCGTTTTTGATGTCCTGTGACAATAAGATTTTAGTACCATTTTAAGTTGCGCAGGAAAAACTTGTCTTTTTCAGTTTTGAATTTTCTCACTTCTAATGTTACGATCTGTTGCCTTGCTTGTGAGTCAGAAGGCAGAGCGAGGACAGAAATGTCAGGCTTTTTCAGAATGCTGTTTCCTATTAGGCTTTTGTGGTATCTTCCCTGCTATTGTGTCTCTTGTAGCGTAACCATCTGAGAATTTTGGGCACCATTTAGCATTGTTACCTGGAGATGCACGAATCTCTGCATGAATCATAGTCAAGCCTCTTTTGAGCAGCTATGGAAAGAAACCACTGGGTTGTGCCTTCCACCCCCCCACCCCCGACCCCACCCCAAGCTGCTGTACAAGCCTCACGCTTGAATCTTGGACTCAAGTCTCCTGAGTGACCCAGTGGCCGTCAGGCTGGCCTCTTTGGGTGTTTAAATCCAACACCGATCCTACATCTCAGGAAATTTTTAGCATTTGACAATTCGTATATGGGTGGGCTAGACAAAAATGAAACGTGATCACAGCAGCCTGTATGCCGAATAAATTATTTCAATCCACCGTATTCTGTAGCAGGCAGCAATCCTTTGATTTACATGAACAGAAGAAATGGGACAACTGGGCTGGCGCGAAGCTTGGAGAGCAGTGCCAGTAACAAGCCTGACTTTTCTGAAACCAGATCCTGCCCTGACCCTGATTAATTACTCGGGAGTTGTTCGCACAGCCGAATTCCTGCTGTCAGTGCGTCCTGCGCTGCCTGCCAATGAAAATAGAGCAGTTGTAATCCCTGTGAATTATCCCCGTGGCTGGACGTAGTGTCCTATCAAGTGATTATCATGTGATAGGGCTCCTAGTGCTTTCCAGCTCTTGTGGTTCCCCTGATGAAATATTAATATGCTTTTAACATTTAAGGTTATTATTCTTGTATGCTATACTTTAGGCATATCTCTCTCTGCAGCCATCGTATACTTTATAGAGCCAAAATACCCTATATAGGAGAACAGATCTTTCTGTCTTCCAAGACAGAATTTTAATGAATGGCCTTATTTGAATCGTTATGCTAAGTAACCAACACAGCTTTAAATACACTTACATGGGCTAAAGTAAGTGTAATACAGTATGAAGTACACAGCTTTTCCCAGAAGAATTGATTCTTTCATCTCCAAGTTAGTAAGTAGAGACTGGGGACCTGCTGTAGGCCTGGCTTGCATGTTAACTTGTCATGAACAGCACACGGCAGCTGTACTATGGCAGGGTGGGGGCTGGCTTCAGACTGCTGGGCATGAGAAATGAGAGGCAGTGACAGACATCCATGAGATACATGTGGAAGCAAGGGGCTAGATTTACTTAAATGATGCAGTTTTGATATCCGGCGGGTATATTTTTAAGTCCGGTTCCAGACTTTTCAAAATCTCAGATTCCTTTCCTCTCCAAAATTCTCTGCAGCCCCTTAAGAGGAACGAAGCAGATTTATTTGATTCTGTTCTCCTGCTCAGATTTGTAAAGTTCACGCTTCTGAGT
Source organism: Steatornis caripensis (assembly GCA_013398225.1). NCBI lineage: Eukaryota > Metazoa > Chordata > Aves > Caprimulgiformes > Steatornithidae > Steatornis > Steatornis caripensis. The sequence goes on along the minus strand of VZSC01019673.1, from coordinate 306,458 downwards.
TTTCTTCCTTAAAAGGGTGAGAGATGCATGTAAAAAAAAAAAAAGGTGAGATGTTAATTTCTGATTATCAACTGCTTTCAAGAGCTTGAAATGAGAGAGAAGAAAACAAAACAAACACAAATGTTAGGAGACCTGCCTAGAACCTGCAGGCTGGCAACATTTTTATGAATGAGTGAATCCAGGCTTTTCTCAGCATGGAACTTGCTCAGGATAGTGATTCCTTGCACACAGGTATTTGGCTGTGCAGTTTTTAGCTCTTGCCAGCTTTTTTTGAAAACATCAGCTGCCTTGATGTCTGAAATTCCCTGGGGAGCCCCCAAAGAGAGCTCTTAAAGTGGCACTGTTTTGCTAATTAGTAAGGCCAACTGTTGTCTGGCTGAATTGTCTGCATTAACAACGGCCTCCCTCTGCCTCCCCTCTCCAGTTTTAATTCTAATGCTAACAGAGTACACTGTGATTATGCTAATAATTCTGGCTTTCCTACATAAGGACATATGTGAGGTGTGCTGTGTTTCCTAATTGTTTCATTCTAGTCTTGCTGGTCCACATACAGTATTCGTAGGTTTTATTCTTTCTGTAAGGAAAGGTCAGCCTAGTTGGCCGTGCTGCAGCAGGCATTTCAGGGACAGAGAGCAAACGAAAAATGACAGCTTTAGCTTTAATTGTTACTGTCTAGCTAGGGTACTGATACAACCCTTCATGAAATGGCATTTGAGCACCTCATGATCAGTGTTATAACCTCTCAACCTCTCTACTGCATAGAGCAGACCATCAGATGGGTGGAGAATTGTAAGTCCAAAGTGTCAAGTGGTTTGCTCGAGGTTCCTGGAAAAAACCATCTGCAGCAGAGAAGACACTGAGCAGCCATCGGGTGCCGGTCAAGAGCGCCTTACGTGGGCTTTCTCCTCCTGGCTGGGAATGTGCCAGGAGGCATGTCAGTAAAACCGTCTTTTCTGAGGGTAGAAGACACATTTTCCCCTGGGAAAGTGGAACCGTGATTGAACTTCACAAGAGAGAAAGATACCTTCTTTCCCCAAAATAGAAAAACAAAAGGACAGAGCCTCTTTACTGCAGAAATCTGGCTAAGATGTGGGTTTTGTACTTTTTGTGCATTTTTTCCCCTTCAGTAAATGGTGAAGTCATACTTTTCTAGTGTATTAAGTACGTGGTTGAATGTTGCTAATGAATATACTGCAGAGTAAACATGACTGACATAGGACTGTTTTTATTGCAGTGTTAATTTTGAATCCAGCTATCAAAAATAACCTCACCCTGATTGGACACATCTGCCTACATTGAGCTGTTTTCCTGCAAACTGGATGAAGCCCAGGCTCTGGTATGTGGCACTGGTACCACACTGAATCTTTGCAATGTCATAATTGCACTGCAGGGGATAGCTTTTTGCCAAAAGGAAAAAAATGTGGCATAATGTATTGAAATGTATGCTACTGGGACTCATTCTGCACATGTGTGCATAGGCACAGAGTAAGGAAAGGGACACAGCTGCAAGAAGATAATTTTATGTGAAACAGGAACGGGGCTGAGCTAGATCGCCAAGATTTTGGGTCACTGTAATTTATGTAGGTCCAAGTTACACACATGTGGTGGCTTCCACCTTTGGTAGGCACAGCACTGACTGCCTGTAGGAGGCCTGGCTTTGTTCCTAGCTTTGGGACTGACTTTTGTGCCCCCTTTGAAATGTCCTGTTGCTTTGTGTACGTGACTCATCCCATCTGCAGCATGGAGGTGATCAGTGGGAAAGCAAAGTTTTGTTTAGGAAGAGAGTGGCAGGTGGGCATGGAGTATGTAGGGGTAGTGTTCCCTTCTGACACAATACCGGGCAAAGCGCTTGCTGAACCATGAGATCCTAATGCAGAAGGGCTGAGCACCCTTTGGTGTCTGTTCCCCAGTATAGCTGACCCTGCTAGTCCCTCATCCACTTTTGTAAATCACCTTAAGATCTGGTGCTTAAAATGCATATAAAATGTGTATGCTGAGGATTATTGAGAACACTGTAGAATTCCTCTCTTCATGATAAAATTTATGCATACCATCTCTGTTGGGCTGATGTCCATGAACAGTGGTTGTCCTACCCACAAAATTAGTACTAATCTTCGCGACATTGAGATGCAACAAGGCAACCCAAATTAGAGCTTTGGGATGACAACTGAGTTGTGTTGTTTTTGTGGCAGTTTAAACCAGATTGTTAGCAAAACAACTGTTTGTTAGAGGTTTTGTGTACAATTGCTTTTTTATGTCTTAATGTTAGTTAAGGACATAAAAATGAGAAGCCAAAATATAGGTATTTATTTGATTGACAGTAATGGCTCTGAGAGAAGCCATTTAAATATTATTTACATATTATTTGAAGCCATAATAAGCTATCATGTCAATCCGTAGCATGGCATTGTTATTAAATGAGTCTCCAACAGGGTAACTCATAATGGTGTTATGCAAATTAAGCACATTTTAAAAACTTTTGTAAGAACATTACTGTACAAGCAAGGAGCCAAGTTTTCAACATCAGCGACTGTCATTTTAAATTTAAAATGCACAGTCTGTATGTATGGCTAATGTCTCTGCAAAGCTCTTTAATAAGGGCCAGACTCAGCAAACGCTGAATGTGTAAGTCCCTCCTGATTTAAACGAATACTTCAGCACGTAGGACTTCTGCTAATGTTGCTTTTCTGAACTTGAACTAATAACTACCCTTGTAGGAGGGATAGATAGAAAATGAAAATGTATTTTCTCCTCTTCCTGAAAAACTTTGTCTCTAAGGCTTTGGATTGAGATTGGTAAGAGTTGCATGAAAAGGAGGGGATAGGTTATGGTTTAACAAGGAAACGCTGGCAAGCTCTAAGCATTTGTAATGGTGGCAAATGACATTTTTCTCTAAATAGTGTGTGAGTATGTAGTTCTACACCAGTAAATACTCACACAGCTGAGTGATTAGTTCAGCTGGCCATATGGTTTTGGAGAAAATGACTGTACTCCAAGGCAGGCACTCAGCTTTCTCACCAAGATACTGAGCGTCAGAGTTGCATTGTCTGAGCTCTTGTGTGAAAAGGGCCAAGTACGATCCTACAGGATTATGAACCCCATTTCTCTGTGTGCAACATTCAAAGCCACTTGGCTGGCTGAAATACAGCTTCAGGAAAATCTAGCTCAGAGCTGTGTAACTGGAATTAAAAAGGACAGTTGAGTACTATTGCTCAGCATTTGATGAGAACGAGACCTCCCAAACACAAAGGGAGCTGCTGCTCTTCTGGGTAAAAACATCAATGGTAAAGAAACATTTAGGAAGCTGAGTTGCTGCGCGAAGGTTTTCTGTTTGGTCCTTGGAAAGCATGGCATGTCCAGTGTGCACTGTTTGAAGACCTGGAGGCCTTCTCCCTGAAAAAATCTCAGTGTGATTCTAGAGATCTTTTGAAGGAAAAGTGGATTTAGTTTTCAGAAGTCTTCTAAGTTTCAGAGTAAGCATTTTCTTGCAGATGTTGGTGTCAGCGCCTGAGGAGCAAAAGGTTGAGTCCCACCAGTGGCTGGGGAGCTATTCCAGCCTTTCTTTTCACTGTGTGGAGGGAGCCTTTAAGACTTCATGGGAGTCTGCAATACCTTCTTGGAGTACGTCACTTGAAAAATGACCGCAGTCATAAAATTGGCATGTAGAGTTCCCTTTGAGTCCTGGAGTGTCTGAGAAAATATACACTCTCTGTCTGCCAGGGCTGTTCCAAGCTTGTAGGACATGTTTTCTGTTCGTTTTGTGATTTGGGGTTACTCAGCAGAGATGTAGTCATGTACAAGAGCTAAGTCTCCCTCTTTCTGCCACTGCCTCCCTCTCTCTTTTGTGAGAGCTCATACTCATCCACATCCACATACAACTGCTGAAAAAAGTGTTGGGAATAGCCTTACTACCCTAGCCAACATGCTGTCAGCACCATTTGAAGCCAAACTTGCTTAGATTTTTTTTTTCCTGTGGAGATTCCTGAAATATAGAAGAAAGCAAAACTAAGAATGTATTTTAACCAAGCGAGGATGCATTCTTTCATTGCAGCCATCCCATGAGGTTTGGCCAGTCCATCAGCGTAGGTTTATAAGAGGGATTCCTGAAAGCAGCTGCCAAAAGAGTGGCTTTGGAGTGTTAAGCAAGATCCGAATAAAGCTGCCCTGATATGTCAGCTGCGCATTCTGATGGGCACTGCTATCGTGGGGGGGTGGGGATCGTAGGGGCTGATGGCGGTGCCTTAGTGCTGCCTTGCAATGACTCTAAATGTTCACTTCTTAGGCTAAATTCCTGTAACTCGGGGAGTCTGTGATCCATTTGGGATGTACTGACGTAACTTCCAGTTGTGTTGTTGATGAAGATCCTACATCTTTTGGATTTCGTGAGTGTTTGAATTTGAAATACACCTGGTTCTCTTTTGTTTTCTAACTGAAGCTTGACTGCTTGGGAACAAGCAGTAACCAAAATGCATTGTGCATTAAAAGGCTGCCCCCCCAAAAAAATAACAACCCCCCTTACTTGACACTGCTTTTGAATTTCTTCCTGCCCTTACAACCTCCTTCTGATTTCCAGTCCAGATCTGCCAAAAGACTTGGATTCCAATCAAGGCAGTTCACAAAGCATTAAGACTCAGATAAATAAACGCAACAGGCAATCAAGCTGCTGTGAGCTAATGGCAGGACACTTGAAAGTGCTGTATTTCAGATAATGGTGTCAGTTTCAGAAAGGCATGCAAACTGGTTTAATAAAATGTTACATTTTATTAAATTCCTGACCATTGGGAAGGAGATTGCATAGGAGAATTTAAAAGATTGGGAGTTTCTGGCTTTATTTCTGCACTGCTGATAAGCAGTAATTTTTGCAGAAGGGGAAGAAGTAATCCTCTGCAATAAAACCATTTTCATAATACCATGGGAATGAGTTATTGCTTGAGGTGAGGCACAGTTTCTAATGGCTGCCTAAGCTTTCATCTCCATCTTTCATGGGCTAGTCAGACATTTTTATAGTGCTGACACAAAAAGAGAGCATTTATGTTGCTTCCATTCTCCATCTGTCAACAGTTAGGTTAAAGTGCCACTACAGGAATACTTTTCATCTGATTTCCATTCCAACGTGGTTCATCAATATACAGTATTTGAGCCATGCCAACTCTCAGGGTCCTAATCACGTATTTTTTATGCACCATTAATGGTTAGCAAATAGGACACAAAAGTCTGTCTTTTTAATATGAAGAGGATGGTACTTTCTTTTATCCTGAAGTTCCCTGATGTACCTCCCTTACAGTTTTCTAAACTAGCGTGAGTTGTTCTTGAGTGAATAGTGTGAAAAGTCAAAATATGTTAGGCTGGAAAGGAAGTGGATTTTCATTTTGCTTGCATGGTACATCCGTAAACACTAATAATTGTTTCAAACGTGTGCATCAGGTAGGAGCAAAAGATAGAGGGAATCATTGTAATGAACCTTCTAATCCCTGTTTTACTTACGACTCCTTTCAGCTAATGAACCTAGTTTTATCAGTGGCATAGACCACAAAGATGTTATTCTGTGGAGAAATTTGCAGACCTCCATGAAAAACCTTACTACCTTTTTCCATGCTTAGTGCAGCCGTAAGGCTAGACAAGGTAGATGTGCCCTGTTCCTGTCCCGTGGAAACTCTGGTTTTGTTAATATCTGAAAAAAGGTATGTATAACAGAAAATAAAACTACAGGGCAAGAATTATTACCTTTATTTTTAAGACATGTTTTCTGGACTTATTTCTAAGATTAGTTTTGTGAATTCCTGGGCTTTTTTCCTGGTTGGTCCATACCTTTCTTGTAGAATAGCACCTAAACCCAAATATACCCAAACTCAGCTTCTTTCACTGATGGTGAGCAGAACAGAAAAGTTATTCCAGACCACTTCAGTGTATCCTTCTATGCAAGACAGTATGTGGCAAAAATATCCTCTTTGTGCCGAGAAAGAGGTGGATGGGGGATGGCAAACTTATTTTAAAGTAAAAAAAAAAAAAAAAGAAAAGAGAAGTTAAACTCTGAAGAGGGGGAAAACAATCTGTTTTTAAAGGAATTTACTTCCAAGTACCCCTGTCCCTCGGGTATGCAATATTCACTTAGTGTAAATTTCTTTCAGCTTTCTCTCAGATTTCGAGTGCCTCATTTTTCTCTAGCTAATATAGTGCAGTTCATATACTATATTTTATGGGTGACTGGCTTCCAGAGGAAGGTAGGTGTGAAAGACCAGACAACCATGAAACTGAGTTATATGGCATAATCACTACAGGGGAGATGGAATGTTTAGTCCCTTTCCTGTCACAGTCAGATGAGGCTTTCACACTATGGGAGTGATTGTAAAGATCCAAAGGAGATATTACTTGATTTTGTTTCAAGTTGTTTTCAGTTCATTGGCTGAGGTTCCTGGCTTCTGGAAACTTTACGTTATGTTTCCCAGCAATCCTGAGGATGCTGTTGGCCACTGGAGTGGGTATTCTAACACTCTCACTCTGCTCCTGGCTTGAGCTATGCGATTAACTTGTGGTCTTGTGGTCCGTGTGTATACAGATGTAAAGTACTGTGGCTTGGCTTCACGTAAACAAAAGGCTTTTTTGTTTCAACAGAGTGGTTTGTGTTGAGTTTCTTGCTGTTAGAGTCTGTGTGTTTGTATAATTAGGACTGTCCAGCTGGTGCATGTGATTGTCTCTCTGAGCTCTTATGCAGTTGAGATTTAGGCCTGAATTTCCAGGGAATTAAGAGATCGAATCCAAAATTCCTTGGACTGTTTATGTCCAGTGCTTTACCTGCTTTTGTACCCTGATAGGGTGATGCGAAGGATCAAAATTTGCATTTATTTGGGGGTTTAAGATGTTTAAATTGTGTATGTTTTTGTAGGTCTGATCCTACAGCTTCCTTTCCTGCAGCTGGGAGCCTTCTTGTTCCCCCAGCCAATCTTTCATTGCTCCCACTAAGCAGGGACCTGAGTGCTATTAGAAACAGGAACAAAAAAAAAAAAAGAGTTTTACGCCTATTTTATTCATATCTACAGCTTTCTGTATCTTAGTTGTGCTTCTTCGTCCTCATATTGTTGTCCACCCTCTGTTACCTCCCACAATGATGATTAATGGAATGCTCTACACTTTTTTTGAACTCTTGGTTTTTCCTCTTAGTTCCTGATTATTTTAATTCTGCCAGACCCTTTTTCATATCCTTTCCTCGTCTGCCTCTAATTTACAGTATATCATTTCTCCTACTCCGACCCCTCATTTCTATTCCTGTAACGTTCCGTGTTCTTTCTTGGAGCCTGGGCTGAGCACACAGACCAGTTAAAATGAAAATATACTTTCCAGATTTTAGTAGCCTAATTATTTTATTTTAAATGAAGCCGAGACATCAATCAGACTGTTCTCTAAATCCCAGTCACATCAGCAGCTAAATGAAAATATCAGTTATTCTCTCCCATTCCCAGCCCACTTGCCTTTAAATGGTATTATCACAGCAAATATTAAGAGTTTAGACATGTCCATAGTCTTTTGTTGAAAAGCTCTTGCAAACAAGGCAAGGAAGATGCAGCTGAAATCCTAATATCTTGTGAAATAATATTAACAATGGGTCTGGCACATGTGAATGTTCAGACAGGAGGCTGTCAGATCCCGTGAGGTTGAAAGTGAGAAATATTTGGAAGACAAAGAGCAAATCACAGAAATGGCAAGTTTAGAAAAAGGACTGTTTGAGGCCGAGCGGTGCAGGCTCCTGGGGCCAGTTCTTGGCTCTGACACCAGCTTGCTTCTTCAATTCAGCCAGGGATTTCTGAAGAGCCTCACAAGGTTTGAGCATGTCCAGTAGTTGGATCATGTCCTCTCTGACAGCCTCAGCTTTTTTCAAAGTCATGAATGACCAGAGCTGCTAGGGACTTTAATTAGAGCTGTGGATGTTCAGCTCTGCTGAAAACCATATCCAAAGTGTATCAGGTTGCTTACTCAAAAAAATGTGGCCACCTTGGAAGTATTTGCCTTTTGGGCCTTCATTTTTCTTTGCTGTTGGTCAGGAGAGAGACTGCAGAAACTGAGAGGTATATAGATGAAAAAGCTGTGTTAAGGACGCTTAGCATGTAATCTGCTTAGAGACCTCACCTGGACTTTTGGAGGTCCTGTGTTTTGACTCACTGCAGACACATATAATAGATACTCATACACCTTCTGATTTCAGGCTTCTAATTTAAGGCAAATCTGTGGGCCCTTCTGCGACCAGTGGGGAGAGATGCTCTTCCAGAGGCTGATTTGGTGACTTAACTTAGAGTCTTTGTGTAAATCAGACTTTTCTGATTATTTTTACTGCTCCCAAACCCTCTTTCATATCCTTTCCTGGTCTGTCTGCAGTTTGGAGTATATTATTTCTCCGACTCTGACCTGTTTTCTCTGTAACCATGAGCACAGAGGAGGTTGGGAATGCTAATACAGGCACTTCAATAGTACCTTCTAGATAGTGAAAGACAGTTTAAGCTAAATATGCAAAATGACGGGAGAATGAAGTAATTTGCAGTCAGTTACAGTGTTAGGAGTATAATTGTCTCCCCAGCTCTAATCCAGTACTTTTTTACCAGTGGACTGTGCTTTCTCTCCTTATAACTGTATACCTTATTGACAGTGTGTACCAGTAACTGGTCTTGCTCAGGAAAAAAACAGAAATGGATCCCTAATTAAGTTGGGTTTTTTAACTTACCATGGAAATGAACCAAAAAAGTCTGAAGCTTTTATTGTTTCTATTTCCCCTTTAACACTTTACTATTTCTGTTTTTATTTTTCCCCTTTTTTTCTTCTGCTAAACTCCAAGGGGATGAAGATACATGAGAGGCAACGTAAAGAGCTTTATCAAACTTCTAATAGCAATGAGATTTGCAATGGGCTTGTAAAGGACACTGTACAGAACCACTTACCATAATGGCACTACAAAGTAATGAAGATTCAAGTGGTTCTTGTTAGACATGAAGCCATCAGAGTATCCGAAATCCTCTAATATCCCATTGCTAGAGAAAAGACAGTCATTGATGCTGGGAAAGGTTTACTCTATTTTTTGCTTCAAGTCCAGGCCAAGAAGCTTGAGGTCTGTGGTGTTTAGATTTGTGGGACTCCAGGTGTGCATGCTGGGGCTCTCCCTCCCATTAAACCTTTAAATAAAGGTTCTAATAAATTTCCATTAAAATAAGTAGTAACCACATTTAATGACCAGTTTGTTTGAGTGTTAACAGCCTGTTAGCTAACAAACCCGTCATTAACTGGTGCTAAGTTCTACGGACTTGTTTAAATAATCCCTTAACATCAGCCCTGTTTGTATTAGGATACTGACAAAATCTGTCTGATGCTTCCTTTTTTCTTTTTTTTTTTTTTTAGCTCAGAATATTATTATCCAGTTTGGTCCTTTCTTCTTTATTCCACTTTCCCCTACTAGTATTTTCTCTTTGTGCATTAAGACAGCAGTTTTATGTTCTTCTGTATCTTTTCCAGATTTATCTTAAAAATCTATGCTTGTTCAATGAATTAGGTGACAAACCCTTAGAGGTAAATTCAACTAAGGAGCATAAAACTCACAAATCAGTGGAGCTGTGGGCTACATCCTGATTGTGTACAGAATTCAAATGAGCTCAAGGAACCTATTTGTGTGCTGTTAGAGGAAGCAGAAATCATATCCCCAGTCTTGCAAAGATACCAGTTCCTTTCTGCAAGTCCAACAGAATGACTTGTGTGTCAACTTGCACCACATTTGTGCAACTAGATTCTGTGTATTGTAGGCCTAATTTGGCTGTAGCATTTGTTGTATATCACAAGCTGTCTTGGCTTCATCCTGTGGAAGGAAGAAGAGAGTCAGTTCAGTTCAAAGAAAATCTTAAACTTTGCCAACGTGCAGGCGAAGGCTGAAACCAGCTGCTCTTGAGGTGTTAAATTGTGGCAAAGAAGTAGAGAAGAGGAAAGAGTATTTTAACAGTATTTTCTGCATTCATTTTCTCTGACTGTTTTCATACTAAAACTGGTAAGCAGGGGTGAGTAGCACCTCAGGAAGTTATCTATCTCCTTACCTCAGAGCACGATCAACGAATATTGTGTCACACCTGGCATGTCTGTCTAACTTCTTGAAAGATCTCCAGCAGCAGCTGCCCTGTGGCTTTCTTGGGCCTTCTGTTGCTGCACTTTGCTATTCTTATTACTGTAAATGCTAGCCTGAAATTTTTCTGCTGCTGTATAAGCCCACTGGTTGTTATCCTGCTCCAAAGATACAGTGACAAACGATTCCTCCTTCTCTGCAGTAACATACCATGGGCTTGAAAATTTTATCGCATCTCCCCTGAGTCTTCTGCTCTTTAGGCTAAATAATCCCAAATCCCTGCCTTCTCTTCAATTGATCTACATCTTTCTTAAGATATGGGGCTCAAAACTGGACCTGGTATCCAGCTAAGATATACCCATGGATAAAACTGAAAGATTACTTCAGGTATCTTAGAAATTATATTTCTGTTTATTAATTCCAGTGCAAAGTATTCCTTTTTTCCAGGAGCATGTCCTGCTCAGGGTCAGCTGCAGCCCTCTGATGCCTCTCTGAAGATGTGATACCCAACAGTTGATCACCACTCTTTATTTTTGCAGTTAGTTATTCCTGCCTATCTTACACTTTTCCTACTGAATTCTTCTTTTTCTCAGTATGTCAAGTTGCTATAAGGGGACCTATAGTAATGAAATTCCCACTGCAGCTTTGCAGATGCAAAAAATCTGGGTTATTCAGCTATGCATGCATAAATGTGTATGCTTTCTATAACAAACAGTCTTTTAAGCAGTTTAGTGTCATTCATTGCAGTTTTTACAGCTTAGTTACTGCCTCCCTCAATAGCTAATAAAATAGACTGTAAAACTTGACATTCTGTGGCCAAAATAGAGGATACTTCTGTTTCATTATGAAAATGAAGTTTGTGATTGAGCTGTCCTTCTATCTGTTTGTGCGCAAGTCTCTCTAATAACTTTTGAACCTGTTACCCCACTAATTTTGACACAGGGACTGAGGCTTCCAGGACTTTGGGGAAAACGTGTGAGTGGATGGAAGGAAGGGAACCAAACCCTCCTGCCCAAGGTGAAGGCGTAGGTGCTGTTTTCCGCCTGCCTGGCAGGCAGGGTGCCTGGCAGGGACCATGGACTTGTGCTGGGGGAGTGCAAATGGGGGCTACCTGGTGGCTGTGGGCCCTGGGGGTGGGTGCCAGGGCTATTGTCCATTGGAAACAAAGCAGCAGTGGTGCTTAAGGAGCCATTTGTTTTGTCAGAAGTTGATTTTGTGAAACAAAAATCAAAGCCAGGATTGTTTATAACACTTTGGGTTTTGTTCAGGCATTGAGAGGACATTTCAAGGCGTTGGTGAGATAGTTGGGTTTTGTGCCATCTTTACAAAGCAGATGTAGGCACTCATGTAGGTAGCCCTGTAACAGATAGAAGTGGTGGATTAAAAGTGACCGCTTCTAAACTTTCAACGTGATTTTTATAGTAAACCTCAAATTCTGTCAGATGTCTCCACGCACTAGCAGGCCACAAAGAATAGAGGAGGGAGCAACTAGCAGGGGGGTTGGACTAGATGATCTCTAGAGGTCCCTTCCAACCCCTACCATTCTATGATTCTATGACTCTCTTGCGTTGCTTTATTTCTTCACAATTCTTAACCATGAGCCAACGTTAATACGTGCACATTTGAAGAACATTATCTCTGTGTGCTTTACAATTGCCACATCCAGAAGTTGAAATAAATGCAGTTTGAGTCTCCTGATCTTGACATGTCATCTGATTTTTCCGTTTGCATCCTTTTACTCATGGGAAGTGCACTGTAAGAAATTCAGCATTTGGATGATTTACTGCTGTACTTCAGTAATGGCAGTTCAGCTATGTACTAAAGCTCTTCTTCAGCAGCAGACTTCCATTGTAAATAAACTGTCCAGCTTGTGAAAATAAACATGGTGTTTAAAGGGCTGCATATGCTTTTTTACAAAGAGGCTACAGATTTGAAACCTGTGCTGCAGATTCTCAAATTCATCTTTAGATAGAGATGATGCATTTCAGCCGTTGGATGACTGCAGGCCCTTTGGGTGCTCTAAAAACTCCCTTGTAAAAACATTTGAGGACAGCGTGACTCTCAGAATGGAGAGGCTGGAGTTTTGGATTAAAGTTTTGTGGACTTTCCATAAAGTTAACAATTTCCAAACTGCTGCTTCTTCCAGGACAGTTAGATCAAAGGTCTGAGTCCAGCTGCTCCAAAAGACCTTGCGTATAAAGAAGTAATGTGCTATTCTTGTGCACTCGGGCAGGTCAACTGGAGTTTTCAATTCAATGAGACTTTTAATCACCTTGCCCCCCCACCGCAATAATGTAAAATGGAGTGGCTTTAAAAAAAAAATCATCTGTGTTTAAAAGCCTGGAGAAAAATCTTGAAAGGCCCATCTGAAAATGGAAGATGTGAAAGAACTGTGTCATTTGATAGCTTAGTTTCTTCCCGTTTGGTTTGGGCAGTCATCTGGCTTTAAATTACATAAGGAGGAGTTGTTTCTGTTATACAGCTGGGAGCAGAGAGAACTTTCAGTCCCACTTCAGCAAGCTATTAGATAATATTGGATTAAGAACCTAAACAATCTCACTGGAACATGTTTGCGTTAGGTGTGCGCTGCCATGCCTTGCTGTATTGAGACCTAAGGACGGGTTGTTTAAGGATAGCTGCCGAAGTGCCAAAGCAAATCAGGTGCAGAGGCGGTGAACGCGGATGCCTAGTTCATGGTGTTATGATGCTGTCTAACTCAAAGCAGAGTGTTATGGATGTTGCTCACATATTCTGGGTAAAGGTGACTATGTCTCTTTGTCACTGGAAGAGGAGGTGCATGGTAATTACCATTACTTAAGAGTCATTCTCTATGTTTGTTTTTTTTCTTCCTTTGTTTTGTTCTTTCTTGGTTGACAATCTATTAGTGAAGGATTTCTTCGTGCCAAACTGTAATGACAGTGACTTATCTCATTTTACTTGCGGAGCAGGGATGGGGAAAGCTGATTCATAACCCATGTACAGCTTAGGTGAGGAGCAAAACGAGAAAGAAGTTGCTTGCTGTGTAGCCGGTCTGTGGTGGTGGGATAACCGTAAGTGACGTGCCTTTCCACAGAGTTTCCACATTAGCGGTGGCTTGGATTGAGCAGGTGTTTGGGCTATTCTGGTCACTCTTCACCTTTGTCTGCAAGGTGCATCAATCACTGTAATTATAATGGGACATGGAGCCAGGAACTGAAGGAGAAAAATCAACCCAATCCTAGGAACAATCTTTCTTGATGAATTCTCCCGCCTAAATCGAAACAATTTGCTGGGTAACCCAGCTGGGGTTCATATGCTTTTGATTACTGTGGGCTATTTAGCTTTACAAAATGACATGCTGCTTAATGGACTTTTAATGGTTATAGGTTTCTCTCTCTTTTTTTTTTTAATGAGCTTCACCAGTTTGTTACTAATGCCCTGTAGAAATCTGGCGAAGGGCCAGATTTTATGTTACAAATTTTCTGGTTTTCATGCGGCATAAGCGCAACCCATGCAGCCAGTGGGGATGTCTGTGTTACCAATCATACTGTAATGCCATTAAATAAAAAGGAAAAAAGAGCTAATTGAGTACCCTGCAGTCCTAATAATGGCATACTCAGAGATGATACAATTAACACTTTGCAGCTGAAGTCTTGCAAGAAGTCCAGCCTGTTGTTCAACCTCTGAAAGACAGAGTTTCTTAAAGCTCCCTGTGTTTCCCTGGGCTACTGACAGGTTGACAGGTCAAGTGGAGGTTACGCCAGTGTCAAGGCACAGATAAGGTTATGTCCATCTCGGTAAGGAAGCGGGAACTCTCCTAATGTTTTGCTAAATATAAGGGCCTATGTTTTCAGCAATGACTATGCATCAGCTTTCAAATGGTTCTTCTTAAAGGGGCTTCTATATTTTCAGAGAGTGAGTACTCAGCACTTCAGTAAAGCATGGTTGCTTTTTCTAAGTTGGAGATTCCTGTTCTGCAGTCACTAATAGACGCTAGAAACGTGAGCTGATAGTACCAGAGGGTCTTCATGGAAAATCTAGGCATTGCTTTTGATTTGCAGAAAGTTACAGTGAAAGAAGATTTAATTATTTAATCTCTCTTACTGTTTTAATTTGATGGTAAGACAGATCTCTCGTGTTATGTATTCCCTAGTGAGGGTGATAACGAATTTCTAGTTCTGCCTGGACTGTCAAAATGGCTTGGGCTCAAGCCCCGTCTCAGGCGCCAGTTTTAGTTGGGCCTTAGGCAAAGGCTTTGTATAGTGTTTGCCCATGGCATGGATATGCCACAGTGTGGATAGGCCAAGCATGCGGTGGCTTTGCCAAATTCTCTGTTGTGTTCTGGGATGTGATGCAGTGGCTAAGGTTCAGGAGGAGCCACATTCAAGCACTTTGCTAGGTCTGAGCGTGATGTGCCATGACGCACTGTGATAGTTTTCAGAAGCCACCCTTGCTGTAATGTCGGCTTGCTGAAAGGGTCAAGAATCACGCAAAGCTTTTGCTCCTCCTGCCCCCAGCTGTAAGGGGCTGTGTTGCTCTTCGACTTAGTAGCTGGAAAATATTGGGCCGCATCCCTAGTCACTGTAAATTGGCAGTGCTCCTGCAGAACTGGTGCAATTGTACAAAGTTTATACTGAGTATCTGTACTCTGGCTTCCTTCAGTGAATAGCAAGCTCAGGTACCAGCTGGAGTGGCACCAATGGGAAGAGTAGTGCATTTTCAGTTCAGAATCTAACCTGCAGACTATATGCTTAGAGAAAAAGAATTACTGTGTTGTCCTGAAGAGGTGTGGCCGTTTGTTTTGCTGAGAATAAGAAAATCCATTTCTCTTAATTAGGAAGTGGATACTCTCACTCAGGAAATGGATGAGAATTTGGTAAACTGCCATCCCAGGACAAATACGAAGGAAGTGTAACAATTATTCAAGTGATTCTTTGGAAAAGAGTGGAAAGTCATAAAAGAATGGGCTTCCAGCTTTATGCTTTGAGCCTGGAACATATCTAAGTCAGATTCATGGCTTTTAGGACAGATAAAACTCAGCTGACCTCCGCTGTGTTCCTGCTGGAGCCACTTTTTCTCCTGGGCCTTACATCTGACTCAGGTCACATGTGAAGAGATTGTGCTGCTTGTGCAGCTGGAGCCTTGGCAGGATTTTACAACCACGACTAACAAGAGTAGTGTCATGGTCTTTTTTTGGGCCCTCCCTCAGGGCTTTGGTCTAGGATGCTCTTGGCAGCATGGCTTGAATCTTTATAGTTACTTTCTTTGTATGAAAATTCAAATGTATGAAATTCAATGAAATTCTGAAATGCCAAAGGCACTTCAGCAAGGTGTGCTCAACTTTTGGTTAACAGAGGCAATGGGCAGGAGAGAGCTGGCATAACCTACATAAAGAAAAACCGTATGCAGTGCAATATACATGCAACATCAGCTGTCAGAATGTACTTACAGCAATAATGTAACTGAGAAAAAGAATATAAATGAGACGAACTGCAGAGGCCCAGTATTACTGGCCTGAGCTAGTAAAACTGCATAACCTGGCTGAAGTGAGCACAGAGTGTGCTTCATGAGGAACCACCGACAGCATCTCTACTCTCATGGCCCCCTGTCTGGAGACTTCACTTATGGATAACCAAGAGCTGATTGTACTTACGTTTCTTCTTTATGTAGTTACAGTTTATTTTCAGTTCACAATGTGAAAAATTAAGAAAAAAAATCCCAACAAAAAGCAAGGTGATAAAATACCAGTTGAGTCTCCCATTTTACTGAATGATTGTAGTTGATGCAAATATTTTATTCCCTATTTCCTTTTGCTCTGAGGTCATGGAACTTCCTTATGATCAAACCAGGACAATAGTATTCTTAGGAATAACATCAACTCAGATAAATAATCTACAAATACTTATCTGAATTTTAAAATTTCATTAGTTTATGTCCCTTTTATATTCACTTCAGAAGAATATTCCTACCAGGAGATTAATTTGGCCAGATATTCCTGAAACAACAAATTTAAATGAATATAAGAAGTTATTCAAAGGGAAGAAACTTCAAATCCTTAATCTGAGTGTCTTCATGCAGTCAAAATTGGTCAGACTTCCAATGTCAAACACTTGCAAAGATGTGCTACTAACCAGCTGCGGTCAGGGATCTTGACGGGAACTGTTTGAATTGGGAGGATGTAAATAATAGTAATGTTGAGTGATGTCTCTGTAATCCATCTGTGGACAAATAAAAAAGCGTAATTCATGGAGCAAGATTGTTAATTACAGGTTGAATTCTATTTAAGGACAAATAGTGACTCTAAGATGTACGGGTCTAGAAGCTGGGTCTCAGTGAATTCAGCAGCAATACTTTAAAACCTTACTACCAAGAGTATTCTCTGCACTGGATGTCCCCAAATGCACTAGACTATCCTTTAAGGTTTTACATAATTTACATAGAAATAATTTGTTCCACATTTTAGTAATTTCCTGTGTAAGGAAGGAAGAGGATGGGTCTTTTCTGTTGTACTCTGAATATATCTGCAAATGTATCTCCATTGTGTATGCTGTCTGGGCTGAATTTGACTTGTTCAGGCTGGGATTTCTCTAAAGGACCCACATTTCTTAGTACAAGGAGTGTACCAACTTGATAGTATTTTTTTTTAAATTTTTTTAATAGCTTTTGAAACCCACCATCGTGTTCTTAGGGGATTCTGGTGTCATTTGGGTGTCTTAGATTCTTGTACAAGTATGTATTTCTCAAGTAGATGGGGAAATCTTGTAATTAAACTCACCCACATTTCGTTTATTAATCAATACTTTCCTTTAGTTGATCTGAGGTTCACAGAAATTAAGAGAAGTATTTCTATTAAATGGCAGCAGGTTTTGGGTTCAGCTCTTACTGGAAGTATCCCAGCTCTTCCAAATATTCTGCCCAATCTTAGTGTCATGGCATTTCTGAATGTTCATTCACATATCATTTATAGCTCTGCATCTTCAGTTAATTAGGCCCACCACCTTCATAGTAAGGTCCGAATCTCTGCTGCTTAGCTTATTGGTGTTTCCACACCAGCTGGGAGACATACAGAGACATGGCTTTTCCTCACAGGGCAGTTTTGGGTAGGAGACCCCCTACAAAACACGGTTTGGGCTTCTTGGATGACAGGATGTAGCAGTGGCCATAGACGCAGCATTGTTTCGCATTTACACAGAATATGGGCATTTTCTGTCTTTTTCAATTATTTTTTGTTCTGCTCCTCTCCCTTTGAAATGGTTATAATATTCTTAAAAGTTGACATATTTATTACATTAGAGAAAGAGTCTCCCTTTATTCACAGAACAGCGTAATTATATGGGCTGCGAACAGTAAAAGCTTTGTGAAAGCCTGCTAGTATTTCACCATGTCTCAGCTCTTATTTGAAGGAGGACTGCTTAGTTTTCACACTGTAGGCATCTTGGCTTCTTCTGAGATGTGGCTCCAAGTTTCTGAATGGTGGGTTAGATGGTGCTGGCTGGCTGGCCTCAGGCAGGCATCTAGCCAGGGGTTCACTGCTTTAGCTGAGAGATGTTTCGAGGGCTGGCTTCAGCTGGTGGCCTTGCTGGTGCCTCTGGCAGAATTAGGTGGTGAACCTACCAGAAGCTTGGCTAGGAGAGCCAGTGCTTTGTATTAGGCAGCCTTTTTGAAGATTTGCCAGAAAAAAAAAAAAAAGGAGGAACCTAAAGCTTTTTATGACAACACTGATTTTTTTTTTTTTGAAGATCGTTTTTCCTTGCAGATTTTTGTTTCCCCTTTAAAGCCCTGCACATGTCAGGAAAAGAAATAATCTGTCACTAAATTGTTGCTATGACTAATACTCTTTGACTAGACATTGTGAGTCCTGCAGCTCAGGGAAAGTGCTCTAAAGAGCCCTGAACTGGAGATCCTCTTTTGCAGAAAAAAAGAGAGGCAATGAATATTCTTCCTACTTATCTGACCACCAGCAATGTGGGTACCAGTGTGAAGATTTCCAGTGCCCAATATTGCCAATTGAATGATGTCTGTGTGGGAAAGGTGTGGGGAAGTAATACTGTACTTTATCACCAATGTTGTTGTTGACAAAAGGCTTCCTATTCCTATGAATGCTTTATCAAATATGAAATGAGATTAATTTCAAGTGGCTTTGTGGTTTGCAATGAGCACTGCAGTGCTGTAGGCTGGTATCATTCTCCCATGAGAACCAAGGAGTTTGTAGAGTTTTGTTATTAATATTTTACAGTAGTCTAAATATGGATGGTGGTGCTTGATCCTAGAAATTGTTTTTGTGTTTGTTTTGTTTATTTGCCCCCTAACAGAAACTTACTGTTGTCCCTTCCTGCAACTGGTATTTATAGGAAATGGATGAAAACAAGCCTGAGGCCAGAGCTAGGGTGGCACGCGCCAAGGCACCATTCTTTTTCTGTGCCCGTTTGGGATTTTAGCCCATGAGACCCCCAGGGTGGGATGTATGCGGGCAGACACAGGAATCCTGGATACCTGTTTCCAGTTTTGACATGGGAGGCTCATGTTATGGCTGCCCTATAGTGGTTCCCAGCTTTTTGGGACTCGAACAAAAAATCATTTGGTACCGAATTCTGCTTCAGGAGTTTCAGAGAGAGAAAAAGTGTATGCAGCACCAAGTCAGTACGGCTGAGCTCCTAAGTGGGAAATGCTGTGATTCTTCTGGGGTCGAAAGGAAAATTGAATCTTTTGGGTACTGAGCTGAATCTTCAAAACTTCAAACCTCTGAGCTGTGCTTGTAACTTCAGCATCACTGTCCTTTGACTTTGAAAGGGGGGTTTATTTCAGTGATTTGTGCCATCTCTGTTTTCTAAATCTTCCCTCATTATGCATCTCTAAAGACAGCACACCAGCCATGTTGCTACTTGCTTATTGCAACTCCCATGCAGTCCGGCAAATGATAAACAAAAGTCTTTTGTATGATATTAATAAGCTTTCCGCACTTCTCAGCATGGCCTGTTGTCATCAGAGTAAATCATGTGTATCAAAAGCCCTTACATGTGAAAGTTTGTTTTCATATCTGGCCAGCTTTTCTATTCAAACCCTTTTATCATCTTGTAATAAAATATTTGTTTATTTTTTCAATAGCACTTCAGTCATGATACAGGAACCACTTCCCTGAATAGAACAGCACTTTTCTAAGGAGCTTTCTTTGAAATCATTTTGACCAGCCCCTCCTAGCTGCCAGTGGACTTTGAATCCTGTTTACATTAAAACAATAGTAGCAGCTTCATAAATAAACAGGCGCACACATGCCTCAAAGCCATCTTGTAATTGAAAAGTTAAAGTTCTCTCGTGCTCAAGCTCGTCTATTTTATCTAGCTCACAGTAGTTTTGTGCTAAATTTAAAAGTAAAATTCTGTCTTTATACTTAATGCACGGATCATATTCTATTGATGTGTCCTACAGCGAAAGTTTTGAATGAAAACATTGAGGTTCTGCTATGTCAATGTTTTAGAACCAACAGATATTTGCTAGCACAAACAAACACTTCTCCCTCGCTCAAGCTACAGGGATAACATCCTGTCAATAGCTATGAGTAAATAAAACCCTAAGACTGAGCAACCTTTTATGTGATCTTGAGCTACTGCTACCTTTCTGTTTGCTTTCTAGCTTTTCCTGTGGCTGGCTGCAAATGCCAGGCGATGGAATTAAGGAGATGATAGAGAGATTTAATGTGTTGGGTTGCCTAAGAAGTACTTGTCAGGGGTATTTTAAATCTATCATGTCTCAGGTTCAATGTTTGCTCCACTGCACTGTAGGAAAGTTTCTTATACTTCGTTTTTAACCCTTTTACATTTTCTTGAGTAATAAGCCCATTTTTATAATTTCTAGCAGCTTACTTGTAATTTCACGCTCAGAAATAGGACACAAGCACTCAAGTGACTCCAGAGTTAAAAAGGCCTGGGTAACACTGAAATCAGAATTCAGCTAGCCCAAAGTCCACTCAGACTCTGAGTGGACACTCAGTTAACTGGACAGATAGGAAGCCGTGTCTCTGCACCTGGGATGTAGCCATAGGTGTGATAAATTACTTGTCCCAGGCTAAGAATTGGTCTTAGGAGTAAACCTGTAGTGTCACATCTTTGTGACCTGGTATCAGCAGAGCTTTGCACAGACAGATGTGCTTACCTAGAAAACAATTTGCTTGTTGGACCATTGTCAGGTTGCTGGACGTGGGCTTACCAGCATCCTTGCCTGGTAAGGCAAGAGCTGTGAGTGTAAGAAATGCCTCCAGATGAAATGCTGTTCTTTCCATTTCCTTCTGGAAAAATATGCTCATAATTTGTTGGAAATTTCTGTAATCAAAGAAGAAGAAGTTCTTTAAGTTGCACTACTTATAATCAAGCTCTGGCCCCAGAAACTTGATAAAACAGTTTTAGCCTGGACTATTTTCGCCCACCCTGCTAGTGAAACAATGGCATCTCTAGCCGGCCTGACATCCTTCCTGGCACATCCAAAGGAGCAGAGGGCTGGGAAAATGGTTCAGCAGTTGGTTCAAACACCCCATGCTTCTCTCGTTAAGAGAGAGGTTTGGAAACATTTCCACAGCTCTAATTTGATCTCTGGGAAACTGAAAGGTTAATTGCACAATGTACAGGGGCAAAATAGATTTCCAAGAACATCTGGCACTATATTATTGAGTCTGAAATGAGATTAAAGCCATTCTTCTGGGACACAAGCTCTTGCCAGCCACCATGGGGAAGGTGTACAAACTTTTATCTGGGTTTAATGAAGACATGGTGTGTGTATTTATACATGCACACACACGTGTTGGGTTTTTTTTTTCTTTTATCTATGACCTGTGATATCTGGGCTTGATTTTACAGGCTTTTCTTCTCACGCAATTTCCACGAGTCCCCATTATGGGTCATTTTGTTTCCTGCAGTAAGTCTGCATTGCACGGTATGTGGTCTTTTCCCTTCTGTTTAAAAATGAAAAATCATTAGACATCTATCCTGTCTTGTCTGCCACCATCCCTCTTTGCCACCTAGCAATAACGTGATGGTACAGAAAGAAGCCATGGAGGAGGGAATATCAGGGGGTATGGTAACAGCAATAAAGGTCAACGCAAACATTTGCCATCTCTTACACACCAAGTTTATCCTGAAGATATTTTGGAGTGTGATTAGGGATGGAAGAAACGCTTACTTGAAAAATGGGGCTGTGTGTGTGTCCGAGGCAGGTGGGGAAAAAGACATGTCAAAGGGGTGCACGGGTGGGAATGGGCCACGAGGGGGTGACTGCTGTTTTCTCGAGGAGTTTTCCTTTGGTGAGGTTGGCTGTGGTCTACACTCTCTTCCTCAGCCTTTCTAAGGATGAAGGAGGAATCAGTCAGCGGAAGAAATGGTAATGAACAATGATTGCAGGATCATCTCTTCTGCTGGAGAAGTCCACGTGGAGAGACACCCTCCGAGCCATCCGTTTCCCCGAGCGGATGGCTCACTATTACTGGCTTATCTGCCTGATATGTGACATTCCGGTATCTTTACTATGTCACAAGTTCTGACAGATTTGGCAGGTCTTTAGCTTGGAGAGGCTGCGGAGCTGGTTGGGTGAGTAGACTGTAGAGGGCAGTCTGAGACCGCCGGTGATGGGCTGCTGCATCTGCCGGAGGTGTGCGGGGTCTAAGATCTGCCACCTGTGGGAAGGAGTTTTAGGGGGGCTGCAAGGAAAAAAAAACAGGGAAGCTGGTCTGTTGGATTTACAGTAAACGTCTATTTGGCGTCACCTAAAAGAAATTCTTTATAGGACTTTTTTTTTTTTTTCCGTTAGAATTCCCCCTTCCACCAGCTTGTTCTGTTTGAAAACAGCTAACGCTGCTACTGGCCGAACAGCATGTTTTCACACTGCAGTCGCTCTTCAAGGGAGAGAAGCAAGTTGTGTAAATCCTTCTGCTGACAGTTGAGATGATTTTTAGTCCGTTCACAATGGGTCTGACTTGACCACACAGTGAATGAACGTGACAGCGAGCGGGGTGGCGTTCTCCAAACACTGCTTTACTGCTCGCCAGTGCTGCAAGGTAGACGGAGAAATCCCAGTACCCGCAGTGGGGTGTTGCCAAAGCAAGCAGCAATGATGGATGTGGTCACCCTGCAAGGGGAGGCAGGGCACAGTGTGCAAAACAGAGCAGTGCTGGACCTGGACAAACATTTTTTTTTTTTCACTTACGTGAGAGGGTGCAAAGCAAACTTGTAGCTGGGCAAAACTCTTCATCATTTTTTTTTCATACTCTCGGCCATCTGTGAGGTACCGTTTGGGGCCTGACCCTGTCTCCTTACAGGCCTCGGTAGTTCAATCCTGCCAGTGTCACCAGGGAGATGTGGTATAGCCATAGCAGTGATGTTATGTGCTTCAAGACAAGGGCATGGGTTGTTGGCAGCTCTGTTAAAGGTGGCCACTGGACTGTCTAGCAGTGGGGTCACCAGGAGGGGAGTTTCTCAGCACAGTTGCTCCTCTCTTTTGATGGCATCTTCATGGTGAGGGGAGGCACGTCTGAGGTGTCTGATATTGTTAGTGAAAAAGGAGCAGGCTCTGGTATAACTACAGTGTCAAAACAGTCTCACTTTTCTGCATGAAATCCTTTATAAGAGAGCATCATCTGAATTGATAAGCTGAGGGAAGGATCAGTCCTGTCTGATCCTGAAATCCCTGGCAGTAAAGATTTTAGCTGCTCTTTGCTTTCTGCAATAATTGGAGGAGCAAAAAGCTACTAGTAAACATACTGCTACCCAGTTTTCTTCTCTGGATCTGATCCTATGAACTTAATTTCTGTAATTACTCTTCTGTGTAGTCAGGATCAGTCATGCAGAGCCTGCCCCTGTAAACACCTTCGTGCATATTTTTATTCATGTTGATATTCTCTTAGATTTCATTGGAACATTTTGTGCTTGTAAAGTCAGAGTCTGCAGAATTTGGTCCAGAACTTAATTTGATTTTAAATACCCCTCCTTTCTGGTAAGTCTCTGCAAGGCAGGGTTTTTTAATGTGGCTGCCCTGGTTTTACTACTGTCCCTTTGCATACAGTATGCATGGTATTTCTTGCCTGTCTTCTGAAGGACTTAGTAGTTGCCATTATTAATCAAGCTTCACAGAGCTCCCTTGGAGGGGATGAGTAGCTTAGAGCCTGTGTAAACTGAGGCAGAACAAAGCCAAGAGATTGTTTTCCCTTAGGTCTCACGGCAAGCCTCTGGCAGAGCTGGGAACGCAACTCAGCTTTCCTCATCCCCAGCCCTCTTCTCTAACCATAGGCAAGCTGGAGCAAATTAAACCCAGGCAAAGGCGGGTACAACTGCTGCAGCAAGCAGGGAGAATTGTGCCCATTGCACGAGCTCTGCGTTTGGCCCATTGCCTGCACGCTCCTAGAATAACAGACATATGGAACATGTTGCCAAGTTAGGCCCTTAAATCAAGCTTTTATAAATGAGTTCAGGAGGAAAGGAGACATATTTTATTTCTGCAGAGAGAGAGGGGGATTGAAGGAGGTGGTGTTCGGCTAACCCCAAAGGGGGAAAGTTTATTAGGCCAAGTGGCCTTTTCCTTCCCTGTAATGCCTTTGGTTCATAACTAAGAATTCACTTTGCAAAAAGATAACAAAATACCAGCCTTGCTTCCAAGTACATGTTAACACTTTCGTTTCAGGTGATCAAATTCTGGTAGGGACCCATGCTGTATCACAGCTGTTAGACCAGCTAAGCAAGAGTCTGTGGTACTGCCTGCACTGGAGGAGGGAGGAGAACTCCATTTTTAGGCTGGAGAACACATATTCCATGCGGACCTCTTTTGCAACAGAGTAGGGGTCCAAGAATCCACTTAAGGCGAAAGAATGCTGCCATGTTAAACCCTTGGCTGTAAGCCTCAGTCAATTGCCAGCATCAACAATTGCTTTTCCCATGAAAAAGGACATTTTCTGCTCTGGCAACATGAACGTTTTATATCTGAGTGAAAAAGCTGCCATAAGGCTTTGCAGAATGCCTGCTTTTAAATGAAGGCAGACTGTGCTGATCCAGGGCATGACTTTGCAGTGCCAACCTATGTTGTGTTAAAGCATCTGCAAACCCTCTCCTCCATTCTGTTTACTTCTGAGCTCTGACATGGTCCTCGCTGTTTTCTTTTTCTCTGTTCATTTTTTTTTTTCCCTTCCTTCATTGGGTGTAGACTTCTGGAGTATCTGAATATAACACTGGCAGTTGCTCGGATGTAGTACATCTAATTCTACTTGATCTCGTGTTACTGAAAACAAGCTTTGGTGGCCAGGAGAATTTTAAACCAGGCTGCTGGTTTAGGAGGCTTTGCACCCCACAGCCATACCTGTGTAACCCGTGTGCTTTTGTAAAGTGACAGTGAATAAGAGAAAGGGAGACAAGATATCTTACAGCAGGCAGGAGGTAGATTGGTTAATTCTTTTTTTAATCACAGAGTGGTAGGGGTTGGAAGGGCCCTCTGGAGATCACCCAGTCCAACCCCTCTGCTAAAGCAGGTGCGTCTAGAGCAGGTTGCACAGGAACACGTCCAGGCAGGTTTTCAATATCTCATAGCTAAAAAAGGGGGAAAGAATCTAATTTGTGTGCATTAGGATCTTGTAGAGCCCTCAGACACATAAAATACAGAACTACATACTTAATGTTGGTGTTTCCAAGTAGAGCTAGTGAAGTCTTGCGTGCTTAGTCAACCTCTAAAGGACTGTTTGAGGCAGTCACAGTGTTGTGCCTTTCCTCTTCACTGTTTTCAAACATTTTCTGTCATACTTAGTAGGCAGATGTTCACTGTTCTCACGAAAATTGCTGTATCCTTGTTTAAATGAGGTTTACTACCTGACTTTCTCTGCTATCCGATCAGAAATCAAAATTAACACAAACCCCAGAATTAAAAGTCATTCATTCAGGATCTACATATAGTCTACCTGTATGACTATAATGTGTAAGTCAGACTTCACAGATCTTGAATAGAGGATGCTCAAAATGGACATTTCATAAGCATTGAGTCGGCTGAGGTGTATTCACATCTGTTCTTTGGGGAAAAAACCATGTGTTAACCCTAAGTGGTTTTGGGAATAGACAAAAGTGTATTTTTCATGCAGCTTATTCATGACCAAGAATGCAGTCAACTCTGTTCCTAACAGCTTCTGCAGAGTCCTCCGTTTCTTCATTTACAAAAGGAGAATCCTGCATGGTGAGGACAGGCCGATGATAAGAATCAAGCTGCACCGAGTTGTTGGCTGAGACAGTTAAAGCCACATTGAACTGTTTACCCAATTTAGTAGTTTATCAACTGAAAGGTATTTTTTGCATACAGTAAACAGCGGCAATTTTTGTTTATGCTAACATCTTTATCAAGTTCTCCCCATAGCAATCTCTGTACGCTAATGAGGTAAATGTTGCCCTTATCCCAAGGCCAGGTGCATAATCATTACTACATCCACTGTGTAGGTGGCTACATGTGCGTAGGTCTAGTGATTTTCTAGAGATAAAGAGCAAGCCATAAGCAGACAATGAATATCAGTTTCCAGACTTTGTGCTCCTCTTTTCTAGCTGCTGGATCTGAAGCAGTCTTTTTTTAGAGTTTAAAACCCAAATCCACCTGAGAACTGGCCAAGGTCATCTTTGTCATTATCAGAGCTGCTGAATCAATATTTTTTTTTTTCAGTAAATGATTTGATTTAGTGATCTCTTCTTGTTTCTTAGCTGGTCCTAACAATTGCGAGCATGTTCCTTTTTTACAAATACTTGCCCAGTGGTTTAAGGAAATGAATCCTGAGCTGTATGCAAAATACATACTCTGATGAGTAGCTTTTTGTGACTCGTGTTTGGATTTGGTTGTCTAGCTCATGCGATACTTACTCTGCACTCTGACTGGATGACACAACTATTTTAAACAGAGAATAACTACTATGACGTTTACAGCACACAGAACGGAGTATTTACTATCCTTATTTGCATGTGAATGTGTGTATTCGTATGAAGAACAGCTATTCCTTGGATGTTAGGTTTGTTCAGTTTTCTACTTTGTACACTCATCTCAGCCTACTATACTTTTTCTCCTACATATAAAAAATTGAGAGGGAATAAACTCAGGCTATTGGTAATACAAGCCATGACCCTAGTGAAGAAAGCATCCCAACTTACTGCAGTTATCTGATTTTAGACAGTCCTTTGAATGAACACTCCCCAGTTAGTGCTGAACTGAGGTTGTGCCTTTCAGTTACACTGCATCTGAGAATAAAAATACCCTTAGCAGTGCATTTTTGTGCTGTTGTTTAGGGAGGTTATCAAACTTATCAAGCATGCTTGACCACTTTTTTCTCTGGCCGCAGAGCAGTTTGTTTTGGCAGTGTCATGAAGAGCCTTAGTTACTATTGACTTCGGTGCTGATTGAGGCTAGCTGAGACCCTTGTCTACTGCCTCCCTCACCATTTTATTCTTTGTTAATGTTTTGAGTGAATGTTGAAACCAAAAATAAGAAGTTCAGGTTTAAAATTGAGCATGTTCTCTATTACTGCAGAAGTCTCTTATTGGTTGATAGCTGAGTTGCCTGTATTCTGAGGAGGAATAGGCTAACATCAGCACTTGGAGAAATCCGTACCCCTCTCCAGAATGTCCCTGTGAGACCATCCATCAGTCAAGAATCTGTCTGGAAGAACTTAACTGGACTGATTCTTATTCTGTTTGTATTTACGTATATGATGGCCCTTTATATCAGCGGCGACATAAAAAAGGTCTCAAACTGTGTAAATTACATATAATCCTACTGCTAAAGCTTTTTTCTACTGCTGAATTCTTGCATGCGGGGATCAGTCCTAGTACGATTAACAATCAGCTAACTTAACCCCAACCTGTAGATACAGATTTCTAAATAACAAGGGGTAGAAATACTTCATGCTAATTCAATAGGAAAAGTGGCATACCGAATCTAGTATCAGAGCACATGGGGGAAAACCATCCTGCACTAAGTGGTGGTGTGTACTTAGATCGCAGGCACTAGGCTTACAACACTGAGTCTGACTGACAGTCTGTACACATCCTCAGCTGGTGATTGATAACGCAACTGAGAACATTTTAAATGAACAAAAGTTCATATAGTTGCTTTTGGCCTCCTTTTGAAGTGTTTTTAGAACAACACAGAACTGAAAAGCCACTCCCTGCAGCTGCAGTGGGGACATGAAGAAAGCAGTTGCAAGGGTTTGTTTCCATATCTCATACCCATGTAACTTGCAAACAGGAATGCTGGAAGGGAGCTGGTGTGGGATCACTCACATGGACCAAGCCTGCAGTCCTTGCCCAGGCAAAAGTCCCAGTGACGGACTTCAGGCAGCGTTTCAGTGTCTCTGGGAAGCCGCAGCCTTTGCTTTCAATGAGAAGGCTGGCTTTTGAGCACAAGTAGAGAGCAATAGCTTGCTAGCTGTGAGATGGGCTGTGAACCTGTTTGTGTGCGCACTTGCTGCAGTCTTCGTGGTGGGATTCAGATATTTGAATCTCTCTAGGACTAAACAAACATGGTTTACTCTGATGGCTGTTTGCATGGGCTGCATGCTCTCCCCAGGGCCTGTCTCAGTGTCAACTGAGTGAAGTGGGTGTAGCCATGGTCTCTGCTATCTGTCCTAATCCAAGACCAGTTTGTCTTGCTCAGCGTACCTTCAGGAAAGCCTGTCTGAAAAGTGCCAGCCCAGGCAAAATTTTCTGCTGAGCACAGCTTAGTCCTGGCTTGAAGGACTAAGACTAAGTAATGCGTTTGTCTTGGTGTGTGTATCTTTCTCTGTCCTTCTGTTAACAACCTAGTGGACAGTTTCAATTAAATGTGGCAGAAAGAAGTCTTGAAGTTGTATTATTTCAATATGCCATGTAAAAAGAAAAGGCAGCAAGGTAGAGGAGAGAGACCCTATTAGTGTCTCCACTGGGGAAAAGGCTGTCATTTGAGCTCATGCTGTATTAAATCCCAAAATGTCCACATGAAAGACCCTTTAATAATACCCCAAACTGGAAGAAGCTTTTATCAGAGGATACATCATTCTAAATGTGAGAGAACCTGACCATGAGAAACAAACCCTTAGGAAACCAGATTTCACACCTTCTGTTGCTCATAGATTTTTTTTTTTTTTTTAATTTGGGCAGTGAGGTACCTGACGCTAATAGCAGGACTGGTCCAAGAATGAAATCCACGTATGGATACCTGTGGACTTAAGGGTTTAAAGCTGTATTGAATCTAGGCTTCCTGGAAGGGACCCATTTGTAAATAATGCTTTTACTGGTGGCAGCAGGTGAGAGAGTTTACTGCTCCATGTTGAGCACTCGGAAGTTCACAAACTTGCTGCTCAGCTCCAGCTGGGATGAACAGATAGCAAGGTGCACTTCCCATACCAGGCTCTGTTAAAGCCAGGGAGCAGTTTGCTTCATAGCACTCCCTTCACTCAGCTTATGCTAAGAGAGTTTTCTGTTCTTCAGCTCACCTAATTAATTTTTACTTGAACCTTATCCAAACTATCTGAACTTCTGCTTTCACAACTACTTGGAAAACCTCAGACTTTCTCATGAAATTTCTTTTTCCTTCTGCGTCTGCCTGTGCCAGTAACACCTCAAGAACAGCCTTTCTTAAACGAGTCTGTATTTCTGCTTCTTGGTAATTAGTGTGTAAGTTCATTAAGTTAAGATAATGGTTCAAAAAAAAGTTAAGATATTTTTAAATCTGCATGACGTTCTTTCCAAGTCCAAATTTTGCCTTGAATTTGAAAACTTGGAAAGTCATTTAAGGCTTTTTCCCCTTCTTGTAGGTAAATTTGGAAGGGACTTTGAGGCTAAACATACCCAGTCTTCAAGGTATTCATGTTCTCCATTTAGACCCAAACTTTAAATTTTGAGCTTAGAATTGTGAAGTGCTGTAAGTGCAGAGAACAGTAAGCTCATTTGCTTGTAATGGAGCTGCCTTTTGAAAATCAGGCTGATGACACCAGATTCCTTTCAAGCCTTTGCACTGAACAAAACATGTGAATTGCCCCTGTGGTACATGGGGGTAAGGCTAGAGGGACTTAAATACTCAAGTACCTCACTGACCTCCCTGGCATTCATCTTGGTTTATATAAACATAAAATAAAAAACACTGGCAACATTTGTGGCAACATTTTATTTGGAGAAGAGAAATTCTAGCTAATGTATGGGAATTACAGGTCAGGGCATATTAGACTAGTGGTTTAGAAAAGGCACAAATACTTGGTTTGTGATTACACAACAAATCTGTGGAAGTTTTCTAAGCAATCAGTTGTAGGTATCAAGTTATGCAGAAAAGAAAATAAAACCCATTTCCTCCACAGCAGAATAAATAAATGCAGTAATGAGAATGATCGCTGAAGTTCTAAAATGGATATGAAACCATGTAACGATCCGTATTGACCCATGTAATGAATTGCGTAACAGAAAATAAAATAGTAACAGAAACTATTTTGGAGGAGTTGGGCCTTTGCTTTTATTCTTTATAGCTTTGTCTAGATGGTCATTAAATATCATCTTTAATAGTGAGTTATCACTGAATTTGAACCAGGCAGTGTTATTTTACCAGGTAGTTTTCCTCCTTAAAACCCTAAATGATGAGCAAATTCATTTAAAATTCTGTTTTGTTTGTTAGTTTTTGACTGTCAGCCCACTTCTTTCTAACGGGGCACTAAACTTTTACTGTTATTTTTTTGCTTGGGTTTTGCTGGTTTTTTGGGGGGGAGTGGGAGAGGGCATCACTTTTGTTGCCAAGTTTAGATTTAGTCTCTTTCCCTGATGTTGCGGGTTGTTCATAACACCTAGCCAGCGTGTCTGCCGTGAGTTGGATGCCCTGCCTTGGCGCTGTTCATCTGAGAAGCCTTTTGGCAGAGTTTGTGAAAGATCTTCCGTTTGTTGCAGAAAGCATGTGAAGGCTGCAGAGAGATGGCAGCTGATTCCACACCATAACTCCCTACCACTGCAGACACCAAAGGGGAGAAAAGTGGGACACTACAAAAGAAACAAACGTTTGAAATTGGATTCATACTGTTAGGATTAATGATAGGAGGTAGAGGAAAATTGGAGCAGTATTCCTAAGCCAGCACATTTGAATGATAAATTGCATTAAGGCAGTGAAAAGAACAGCAGCTGCAGTCCGTGTAAAGCCAAATTTATCTAAATTTCTCCAGCCGATCAGTCAAAATCATCACTGAGACTTGGGCTTTGTAATCGCTTTTTCACAGAAAACCAGAGCAAGGAGAGAAGAAAAAAAATCCTGAATATAAAGACATCTATTTATTTTGCCAGATTTTTATAGCTAGTAAACCCTAATGTTACAGAATTCCATATTACTGCTAGCAACGGGCATTTTCAGTGGAGCTTGTTTGGGACTATACATCCTTTTCCCAGGAAGGTGCAGTCAGGACCCGCTTTAAGTAAGCGACAACTTGCAGTTCGAAAGTTCAGTATCTAGATGAACTTTTTGGGTATGTGTTTTGAAGGTAAGCTCTGCCAGAATGCCAGGACTTCTCCAAGGGGAAAGTAGGTTACTCTATGGGCATGAGTCAAGACACTTGCAAAGGGTTGTCTGGACTTTATTACAGCAGCACGTATAAATCTCCATCAAGATCAGATATAGGAGGGATTGTTATCTGCATGTAACAGCAGGGTGACCGAGATGGGGGGTGATTAAATGACTTTTCTAAAGTGTGTTTTGGTCGACTGTACCAATACAAGGTTTTGAACCTTCTGTACTAGTGGGTTCTGTCCAAGAATGCCTTTTTTTCTCTGTTCAGAACTAAGACATAAGAGACTTCCCACCCTTCTGCGGTCACTCTCTCTACCCATATGTGACCTAATGCTAAATCAGTCTTTTGCTGTTGATTCCTCCACTGGGATCTGTGATGTCTATGAAGTGCTTTTCCGTTATGGTTTACTGTACACGCATTTGCTGCTGTTCCACGGTAGAAGAAGGGGTAGTGGGACATGGTTACTAAAGAAACGGGCAATTTCTAAAGATGAGATATGACAGTTTGCTTTGGTAAACACAGAATTTTCTTATTTGATATCGCATCCAAAATATCTTCTTGATGTTATTTCAAGAGTTTATCTGGAACAAGCCCCAGACAGGGTCTGACCTGAGTGATGTCTCTAGTAGGCGATGCAGTTTTCTAGAGGACGGTGGGAAGTGTCTGAAGTTCTGTGATGCTCCAACAGCAGAAAGACATTTATGGGTTTTTTGTTTTCACGTTGATATCCTCTATAAGCAGATGTAGCCTGGGAGGATGAGGAGCTGCACACACCCAAGGAGGCAAAATCCCGTCACCTTTCAGACATGCTTAATGTTACCGTCTCAGCCCAGTGGGGCTTGTTAGCTCTCCTGCCTTGTGCCAGCCTGGGCCATGGTGTGCCAGGGCATGAGTGAGGCCCTGACACTAATGTATGCAGGGACCTGATCAAGCTTTGCAAATTTTGCTGCTTGGGCAGTCAACAACTGTCGGGCAGATCCACAAAGCTCCTGTGCTAGATGGGTGGGCGGTGCATCATCCCTTGACTTTGGGATGGGCTACATGAACCTGATGGGGAGGAGAGGAAGGAGGACTGGCTCCTGATCTTCCCGAGGGAGGGGACAGAAATAGGGTGCATGAAAGGAGAGGAAAAGGAAAAGCTGGTGTTTCTATTCTTCCTTTTAGATGCCTCTGAGGGACAAGCCCAGGATGAATTCAAAGTAAAGGAAGGAAGTCCAAAGCAGAAATTATTCTGAGCGTCGAGCAGAATGGCAATGGGGTGTCTGATAGTAATTGGGCAGCCTACATGAGATTGTTGGGTTTGCCTTCTGCAGCTCCCGCAGCGCCCTGTGTTACACATTGTATGCCACCTGCTTGCTTGGGATACCAGAGCTCTGCTCTGAGCTCCTAGATGAAATGGTCATGCAAAGCCAACTGTGTGTCTGACACTGACAATGGACTTGAAAATTATGCAGGCTCATAGCAGCTTCAGAAGTTAGGATGTGGCTAGATTTGTCACTTGTTGAGGCAAGTAATAGGAAGAAGCTTTGTCTGCCTGAGCAGGAGGGAATCGTGGTGGCTGTGTTATGCTGGATTGTGCAGCTCTGATTTATCTGGAGCAGCCCGCTGACAGCTGTCTATTCTACTCGGTCCTGCTGTGGGATCAGGACCAAGGAAATTATTAAAATAAGTGAACTTGGGTATCTGGGCCTCTGGTCAGCAAGTGTGTGTGATACTGCAAAAATGTATTTCGTATTTCCTCCATTTTCACTATGATGTGACTTAGTTCCCATAGTCTTATGGGAATAATTCTATCCTAGATAAGGATATATGTTTCTCATCTTTTTATGGCATGAAGTGTATTTTGTTTAGGGGTGTATGTGTGTGCATATGTGAATTTTTCTGTAGTTGGCTTACATTGACCTTCCCAGAAGGTTCCCGATCTTGTGTTTGATTGCAAGTACTTTAAAAAAAAGGAATATAAGGAGGTTATTTTCCTTCACTTGAATATTTTTCTACAAAATACAGCAATGTTCTTGTGGTATTTTCTCTAGTTGTTCGTTAGGAAATGCTGTTTTCTCTTGTGTTTCCATCCATTACCAGCCACTTACCCAGCATCCGGAGCTGGGTCAGTGGTACAAGGTTGTTCTGGTTTCCCAGTGCCAAGGGAGAGGAAGCCACCCCAAACCTTGACCCCCTTCCCTGTATATTCGCCCCTTCAAATTCCTGCAGCAATGGTTTCATTTCCTGACCAGCCCAGTAATGCCAAGAACTGAAGAGTGAGTGTTTAACTGCCTTTTGTTTCAGCCTGTGTTGTGTTTATTTTATTTTCTTCTTTTTTGGTTACATTCTGCAGGGGTAACAAGGGCATATTGAAGCTGCAACTCAACAACTACTCTGGAAGGTTAAAAATGGCCACTTTGGAGTTGCAAAGTCAATGAGAGTTTCAGCTCAGACTCCGGTGCTGTTTAATCGGTGAAACTTTCTGCTGAAGAACATAATACTCTGTTCTGTTGGACCACATTTACTTAACATGATCAAAGGGAGGAAATACTTGTTCTCTTCAGAGTAACTGAATTTAAAAAAAAACATATTTTGATTTGCCTGTGTTCATGTGTGATTCGATCTTGAGGGCAGATTTTAAATGTCTGTAACTCCATAAACTTCACTGAAGTTGTGCTGATTTATAGCAGCCAAAAATCTGGCTTTTTGTGCTCACGTAGCACCAGCATTTGAATGATTGAGTATTAGTTGCAGGAATATTCATGGAATACAAAATACATACTTCATATATTCGTTTGTATTATTTGATGTGCGCCATAGTAGTTTGATTATTTAAGCCTTGTAATCAGATATTACAATGGTCACAAGATAGCATTATGTTAAAAAATACAAGCTTCCAAGTAGAAGTTGTCAAGTTTTTTCAAGAAAGCTGACATGTCTTCTTCAATGAAAAATGCTTTTCATCAAATCAGTGGTGAAAAACGAAAACCCAAATGAAAAATAATTCAACATGTGGATTGTTACTTTTCCATGGAAAATTAAAAAGGAAAAAAAGAAAAAAGTGTAATGGAACAAAAAATATTTCCTGACCAGTCCTACATAGCAATTCTTTTTTGTAGCATGTCAGTGCAATTCCTCCGTTGCAGGAATAATTGAATAGCTGCTAGCTTTGTATTGCAGTTTTTATGCACGTTCTAGTAATGATGCCACGTAATCTGTGGTACCGGCCAATACATCTTGGACATTAAGTTCAAACGCTGGACATTCACAAAAATCCCTTTGTTAGCTGTCCAGAGGAAATTCACAAAGGAAATCCAAGTGTAGTTAGGATTAACAAATAGTCTGCAGAAATCCGTGGTGTTTGAGGCAGCTTGCTCCTCTGGCCAGTTTTGAGCTGTTGTTTCACTCCCTCAGGTTTTGCTGCCTGCAGCACTAGAGACCCTAAACCTTTTCGTTTATGAAACAGGCCAGAATTACTGTCCCTGTGTTTACATCCCTCTGGGCACTTAGTGGAGACAATCTGCTTTTGTCTCGCATTGTGTTTGTTTTGTTTCTCATAGCATTTTACCCATCAGTACGAGAATCCCTTTTACTTCAAGTTTCCAGCAGCTTTAACCATAATTAGTTTCTATCAAACCCTGCTATTTGGAGTATGTTTTCTTAGTGTCTGCATGCTTCTGGTGTTAATTGTCTATGTTTGTGTAAAGTAACTGCCATTCCCTCTAATTTCACTTTTGCTTCTTCGGATCGTCATATTTACAGATCTTTAGATCCGAATTTCTTAATCTTTTTGCTAGAAAGTAGGTGCATTTGTCTATGGCATAATTTTCTTTGAATGTTTCAGTGGTTAGGATTATTGGTTTTTTTCTCTGACAGGAGCGCTCACGTTTGTAGAGATAAAAAAGTTCAGATTTCCATAACTAACAAAGCTTCTGCGAATTACTGAGTTACCTAGCTGATTAGAAAGTTTGAGGAAACTGTTATGGGCATGTTTGACCACGGTTGTTAGCCGGTCACTAGGACGGGCAATTGAGTAGGCTGAGATGTTGCTCGTGATGGGGTTTTCTTGGCTAAATTGTTTGTGGGAATTAATTTGAAACCTCCGTCTAAAAGAAGTGGTTTCAGTGCTTATCTCAAAGCTGGCCTGATGAGGATCCTAAGTACCCACGGACACATGTAAATACTCATCGCACAGCTAATGGACTCACTTCCTTAGCTTGGGTGCAAACTGTTAGTCTCTCAGTAATCCAGGCCACTGATCTGGGACAAAAAAACCCCAAGTAATGTAGCTTATTGCTGCTAAATCTAAAAGTATGAAAAGTTGAGGAAAAAGAAAGATTTATGCTGCATCTCGCTGAATCCTAGCACACTTGTGGCACAGTGACTAATGTTGTTAAGTTTGATGATAATAGGAAGATCGATCTGGTCACGCAGGATTGTGTTCATCCTTGTTGGCTGTGATCTCTTCTGTGTGCTTGTAATAAACGGTGTAAATATTTTTTTTCTAAACGTTTTGAGTATGATACCTGTTTAATAAAAAACACAGAACTCCTGTTCAGTGTTACATTTGAGTACATCTATGGAAGAATAAGTGACTCTACTTAAAATGCATTTGGGCATGTAGTTTAAAAATTTGGAGCGTAAATTTCACTTTAGCTGTTGTTCAGTCCGCAACCTTTTTTCTGTTTGGCAAAGGTTATCAGGATAAAATTTTTCTTAACCTCCTGCAAAACTCCTGAGGTACCAAAATTAAAAGGCCAGTCATCCTAGGCTCTGTGTTTAATGAATGGAGAGGCCAGCTCTGACGACCTAATCTAGATTTAAGTTTTGCATTAAGGTGCTTACCTGCTTACGCAGTCAGAGAGCAGAAAGAATGCCACGTACTTTCCGTGTGCATTCGCCTCCTGCCAGAATAAGTGGCAGGAACTGAACACTTGCAGACAGCTCTTAATCAGTAGTTGGTAGAAACAGCCAGCTTCAAAACTTGATTTAATACTTGTTATGAATTATCCATTCAGTACTAGAAAATGAATTCTTAGTCTACCTAGCTATGGCCATTTGAATGTGTATTTCCAAGGAATAGATTCAGAGAAAAGAAAGCTTTTTACTTGATTCTTGAACTTGATGAATGGGATTTTAACAGCGCTGCTTACTGGTCTGCTTCTGGCCTTTATCCTGAGATGAATTCTTCGCTCCACTGATGTCGATGTCTGCCTAACTTAAGTGGGATCAAGGTTTTACCCGCAGTGTTTTCAAAGATAACAAGTTGTATCAAAATTACATACGCTTTGCAAATTCCAGCCTAGGCTCTTACCAAGATACATTTGTTGTAGTTCACAGGGATTTCTGGGGATCTCTTTTCTGGCAATCTATTTTGACTCAAACACTTTAGACAGCAGCCTAGCAATATTACCCTCTCTCTCGCCCATCTTCCTTATTGGATTAGTTTTATTGATTTCAAACCTTTGATCCTTAGTATCCCATTAGCTAATATAGGCATCTAGCTACATAACAGTATCTGAGGAGTGGCAGCTTGTAAATGAAGTACATACATCTTATGCAGTGTTGTATATCGTTACTTTATCTGAAATGACATTGAATTTTGCATATTGGAATCCATCTTGCTATTGACTAGTCTTACACATTTTTTAGAAAGCAACATTAGCCAGAAGTTACACCCTGAAATAGTCCTGCGGTGTGTCATAGCTTGTTTTTGGCCAAATTATCCCTGGTCTAACTCCAATCAGGTCAACAGAACGAGTGACTTTTATCCCAGTAAGTGAAAAGAAGATGCATTTACCCTGTGATGGAGCAGCAGAAAGAGGGAACGCGGTTGCCTTTTCCATAGGAATTTATCAGCCATTGTTCATCAGCCTCGCTGGACTTCTGCATGTACTGACTCGCCACTCCTTAGGCTGAATAAGAAACTAAAATGGTGAACACATGCTGTTCTCACTTAGGTGCCTGCTGTTGTGAGTCTGGCATCCACACGGTTCCTTCAGTTTCTCTGTTTTCAATTTGGATTCATCTCCGTAAAGATAAAGCAATAACCTGATTTCAAGTAGTATAAACTGTACAAAATTAAATCTTTGATATGGACTTTGAATACTGATATCCTGGTTTGCTATCTCATGTGGAAGGTGAAGGGAAGTGAAAGGCGGAAACATATTTGTCTGAAATGAGATCTGCCCTTATACCAACCCTTTACTCCCCACAAACATATAACAACTAATTTCCAGGCCAGGAGTGCCTAATGTTACTCCAGCCTTTTTGGCCCTGGGGAAGAAATTGTGCGTGTGTGGTGCTGGAGAGGGGAAGGCTTTCATTTGGTGACCTGTGAGAGCTGGATTCAAGAGCCTGTATTCAATACTGCCTTTGGTAATACGTAGCTTCTCCTACCTACTTAGTCTCTGCCACTGGCTATCATATCTCCCCCAAAAGACGATGTCAAGATGTCAAGTCTAACAAATGGAAATCACGATAGTCAGCTTTACCTCTTTTGTTTTTACTTACTTACTTGTAGAAAGCAGCAGTTCCTGCAAGCACTTCTGTACAGGGAAAATGTGCTTGTGATGCAGATTGCTTTGAGTCTCTGAAGGCTTTCACAGACTTTTGAGTCCGTCCCTGCAGGGAATTCTACTTTTCAGCTCTCTCCGCTGTGTGTGCAGCTCTCTTGTGATCTTGGGGGTTTTGTTAATTAAGATCTTTGTGTGGACTATGACAGCTGAGTAGATACCTGCTAGTTTACAGGGACTCAGCACAGAGGAAATCTAGTTCTCCAGAAGAGGAATAAAAATATTTGTAAGTGGACATGGACATTAGGAAATGACAGATGACAGAGAAGGCTAGATAGATCAATAGGAAATCGTATGGTAAATTATTTACTGTAAGATTTCTGAAATGTGAATGAGAATTTTTGTCTATAGATCCCCTGTGGCACTTCTGTATAGCAAGCTTAAGTTCTGTTAAACCTGACCTATTTCAACAGGTTGAATTTAACCTTTTGCTGCATGAAAAGGAAGCGTGAAATCGACAGAATAGGTTTTGTTTGTGAAAGACCTTGGGTTTGTGTTTTAAGTACACCTGAGGTGAAGTATGTTGAGTACGTATGGACTATTTAGGGGCAGAATTGCTGAGGATTTTATTAAACAAAACAGCAAGAAGCTTTGTCATTCCAGGCTGGAAATGATGCCTAGCTGAGACAGTAAAACACACATCAAAGGTGTACATATGGGTTACATTTTAATATTCTTTCAATATTATTATAAAGTCCTGTTACTAATTTTAAACAGTATTGGTGAAACCTAATTTTTTTCTTTTTTGTCTTTTCTTCTATATTGCTAAATGATGTAAATCACTAATGTCAATTTTATGCTGATTTATGCCAGCTGAGGATCTGGCCGTGAGAGACACTTCCCCTCCTTATAATCACCCCCAATAGAGAAGGGAAAAGAGAAGGAAGGAATTGTGTCATCTGGATATGTGAATAGTTTGGCTGTAATACAACCCTGGAATAGGCTCTGATACAAAGATGGAAATATGGGGATTATCGTAGAAACTCTTGAGATAATCCTATAAATAGCAGAGGAAATTCTGGCTAGAAGTTGTCTATTGAAACCAATTGGGAATGAGACATCTGACAGGAAGAGAATTTAAAGCCAGAAACCACAAGGCAGATCCTCACCTGGTGTAAATCAGCGTAACTACATTAATTTCAGAGGCATTGACTTGAAAGAACTGTGATGATCTCCACCAGCTGAGGATCTGCAACCATAGGTACTGGGTGCCAAATGCGCTCACTCACACCAGTATAAATCTGGAGTACCTCAACCGACTTGGTGGCATTATTTTGGATTAACGCTACTGTAAATGAGTGTAGGACACAGTCGTTTGTGTTTGGAGAGTGAAGACAATTGAGTCATGGGATGTGAAATGTGTGTTTTTAGATCAAGGAATACATTTACTTGAGAGGTTGTTTTAGTCTAGTATCGCAGATGTAGGCTGTTTAACAACCAGGAATTTCCTCGTTCACCCTGCTGTTACAGAAAGGTGTTGACTCCATACAAGCGTTCATGATGGTGTTGGCCCCATAGCTAGCACATCAATAAATAAGCTAATAAATTCTCCAAAAGGGGAGGGGAGAGCAGCAGTTCACCATGTAAGTTCCTTGCGTTGCGCTGGTAATGACCACAGTACGCAGCCACTGCAGTTGACTGAGTTACTTCAGTGTTACACCAGCATCACTAAGGGAAGAGTTAGTCCCTGCAGTATCAGGGAAATTGTGGAGCCAGAAATGGGACTCACTTAGGTATGTACGTTCACGTGCATGGTGTACAGTCAGTTCAAGTTCTACACATGTGAACATGTTGACATGGGGGGAAGCCTTGCCTCTTCATTCAAAGCCATTGCTAAAGGACCAAGATTTTTCAAGTATGCTTTCATTTATGAGAATACATTTCTAAACGCATCTAAGGGCCTGTATTTCCCAATATCTTTCAGTAATGTTACATCTACCTACTATCTATTAGTGTTTAGGGGCTAGATTAGGCCCTGGAAAACGTTAACTGTAAAATACTTCAGAAAAAGTCATGTAAACTAGGTCTTGTGTGGCTGCTTTCCCATCCTCTACAGCCAGGGGCTGTATGTGTAGTAGGGAAGGACCTTCTTCAGCTGAGACTGCCCTGGCAGAAGCATAAGAACGCATGACGCTGCATTTCTAGTCAGCAATTCCTAATGGATCTATTATTAACATTACTGCATTAATATCTCCTGTGAGATCACGAACGTGAAGTGGTTTTCAAACCATGCTAGTTATACTGTGCCTTTAGCTGTCCTACTGTGCCTCTTCTTTTTTTAAGTGCCACGCTTTTTAGCTGCTTACATGTGATAACTGTCTTTCAAGGCTACAGCAGAGTTTACACCAGCTGCTTTCATCACTGTGCTCTAAATAGCATCTAAACCAAAGGGTTCTGGTCTGGATTACTGAGGCTATATGGAAACATGAGAAGAACCAGAAAGATAAATATTTCGTATTGTATCCAGAGCATTTCCTGTAATTGCTCTGTTTCCTGCTCTACTTCCTACAGAACTTCTCTACCCTCAACTGTCCTTTGCTCCCATTTATTGTATTAACCTTTACCCAGTCTCCCTGAGCGTCATCTGTTCCCGGTGATGCGCTGAATGCTACGTCCCATGGTGCCTACCCCTTGTTCTGTGAGTGGCACTGATTTTGGCAATGCCGTACTCAGCTCAGCTGCTGTTTCTTACAGGCACTATGAAGTAGTAGTAGTAGTAATAATAATAATAATAATTTATTATAATAATAATAAGTGACTGCTCTGGATTTATTTCAACTTGTTCTTTGGGAAGGGCTATATCAATTTTTCATCCCCAAAAGCATTATGTAAAAGTTGTGTTTCTGTAGCTGGATCTTTTTACCAAATTTGATTAATTAATGGTGAGAAAGGACTTGAGGCTGCTGCTTCTGTTTCCTTCAGGCCTCTAAAACTGTTTTTAGAGTCTTCTACCTTTTTAACTTTTGCTTCTCAATGGCATTTGTCCTGAAAGAAACTGTGGGCTGGACCACTGGAGCCAGAGTAATGATCTTTATCAGCAGAGCCACTGAAGTAGGTCAATGTTATCATCGTTATTTACCATTGAAGCAACTGTACCTTTTGATAACTCTTAATCCTGACATGGCATTGGCTGGGTTTTTGGTACAGGACTGTGTGTACATGTGCTGCACGTATGCATACAGACACACCTTCAGTGTTTCCATGGTTTGGAGTTAAAATTCCCTATATAGTTATAAGAAAAGTAATCCAGTGAGGAGGATGTGGAGGAGGATGAAGGGCGATGATCTGGTGGAAAGGGCCTTGTTCTGGGGCTGGGGAGAACTAGTTTTATTTTCTAGGTTTGCCTCAGACATTTCTTTCCGCAGACTCCTTCAAGAGGCATTTATAAAGAATGACTTGCTCACTGTTGTCCGGAGGAGGACAAGGATCCCCTTGATCTCTGCTGCTCTTTTTGTGTGTGTGTTGTGGGGGACCGGGCCCTGCAGTCACTCTGTTGGATGTCTCCAGTCCAGCCTTTGTCAGTCCCAGTGAGAAGCTCTGCGCTTGCTGGAAGTCAGTGGGAACAAACCATTTAACTCCTGATTTTGCCTCTGAAAATACCTGCTTGCTCTTTTGCTCCTCTGTCGTGCAACTGCAAAACAAAGATTTCCTGCAGTGATCCAGTTTGGGTTTAAATACTGAGATACAGGAGCCAGAGGGCTATATAAGCAGAGGGTATAGTGATGTTGCCTATTTGTATATATATTTTCAAATCATGTTTATTTGTAGTGGTGTTGCTACTGTCTTTGGTTGCTAGTTGAGTTTGACCTTTTCCTGAATTCTGGGTGGGATTTATTGCTCCGGCTTTAGCTATTTAAAAGTTGTCTATGCAACTTGTTTTGACTCTCTCTAGTCAGTGCAAAGAGAAAAGGCATCTCTAATAAATGGATTCATCCCGTCCAAAGACAAGTATCTAGGGTATGAAGGTTGTGGAAGGGGTTTTTATGGAAGACAATTTTTTTTTTGAATAATGAATTAGGTGTAGGAAGAAAATGAGTGTGTCTTACACATCTGGGGTGCAAAACTTACTATTCCTTAAAATTGGCAAACCTCTCCTTAGCATCACAGTCAGTCCTTCTGCAGGCAAAGGAAAATGTTTTCCACAGATCTGATTTTAAACCAAAGCAACAGTGATACCAGAATTTATACAAGGATTTTATTCTATCTGATTTCATGCATGTAAACTCAATTAAATTTTACAGGTGCTTTAGTACCAAAATGTTTAATTTTTTTCACCCTACAAACAGACAAATATCTGAATAACTGGTGTAAATAAATCAGCATGGTAGGGTGATTTCATTTTAGTTTTAAATGTAAAGGAGCTCTTTAGGGATTTTGAAGAGGAAATAACTACAGTTTCATATCACTGCCTACAACAGACATGGAGTTTTATATCTCAGTTGATCGAGGTGCAGTTAAACCCCAAACATCCTAGATGTATGCATAGATGTATGTAGTTCTCATTTAAAACATCATCATCTCTCAGTACTGCTGATTTTCTTGAAAAAACCGCCTATTTGTGAGTGCTTTCAACATCTGAGTTGCTCTCTCAGAAGAGTTTAATGAGTGCTTCTTACTGTGATTGTTTGCACACTTGCCTTTCTTGCTTGCATTGTGCACAACTCAATTTATGTTTGTAGCTATGGGCTGGAAGGGATGTGACTGCGGGGAGTTCAGGTGGGGTCTACGCGAGAGCAGTCTGTGGGTGAAAGACGTAAGTAAAGCTAAACTTAAATGTTATGTATAAAATGATGAAATACAGAATCATCTGTTGTAGGGATTCATAAATTAAGATATTGCTTCACATTCTCCTTCTCTTTTCTTTCCTGTGGAAATTTTCAAAACACCTCTGCTGCCTTTCCAGGCTCCTTTCACGTGGTACCACAGATGAAAACTTCTGCTCCTCTTTTGAGCAAAAACTGCTCTGATGTTTGGAAAGGGTAGCACTGTGAAGCACAGGCTACTGCAAGCATTACATAATAGCAGTGCTAATACTTCATTGGTATGAAAGAATTAAAACCTTACCAATTTTGGGTTAAGAACTCAGTAAAGAGTAACGATGATACTATTTGCTAAAGCAAATTTTTAATCATGGAGATCTTGGTACAATGGGGTCGCAAATGAAATAAGATTAGTGAGTTATTTATAGATGTCTCTCAGAAACCACTCCATCAGCTGCTCCGGGATCTACGTGGCAGCAATTTTCCATGGAAACATCGCACAAGAGGTTACAGACAGTAACTGAAAGGGAGGAGGTAGGCAAGAAGGTCTACGAGATGAAAAGCCTGGGCAAGGCTGGACAAAGCTCTGTTGTTCAGGAGAGAGTGAGAGAGACAAAAGCAGAATAATTATAGGCATAACGATTAGCTCTGCAAAGCAGTGATGCAACAAATATTTATCATTTTTGAGTGATGGTGAGGTCTTTCACCTTAGGCTTTATCCTGAAGGTGAACTCTTAACAGCTGTAGCACAATGGTGCCAGGTGCTCTTTGGATCTGCAGATATTGATTACCTTTCATGCAGCAAATTATCATTACAAGTCTGGAAAAATATGTCTGCTGTTTTTTACAGTTTCTGAGCTGTTCTGGCTGGGGAAGCCCTACACACACCCAGGTGCAAAGCTTTAGATACAGGGGAAACTTTCAGCTCTGTTGGGAAGATAGCTAGTAAGATTAGGAGTGACAATTTTGTCTTTAGGCATTGAGCTTCTGCCTAAATCATTTATTATATTTTGCTCTTACATAGTCATAGTGCATTGATTCATTTAGAAAACTTGTCTGTGTGGCGATTGCCAGTTCTTGTGAAAAGCAAGGAGTAAAGTTCTGGGTTAGCACTAAAATACCTGAGTGATATGACCTCAGTCATTTCTCCTACCTGGCACAGAAATAGTCTCACTGAATTTTGGCTGTTCAGTGGGGTGTGCCTGGTCTAGCTGTACAGTATCCACCTTTGCTCAGTGGTAAGAGACATCTGTAGGGTAATATAGGTCACCTAGAGTAGACAGGCTGGCCCTCTGTTTGCTGATTGTGCTCAGGCAGTTACTCGCGTCTTAGGATGGAGGATAGGATCCACTGCGACTGCCACCAGTTACCAAGGAATTTGGTTCTGCTTGAGGCTTGCTGTGCAAGTGCCCACTGTAGCCAACACAGAGAGAAGTGCTGGCAGGGAACATTTCAATACATCATAAAATCAGATTATGGGAGGGGTGGAATGAAACATATCCTGGAGGAAAACCAAGTTAAATTTTAATGTCCTGTGTCCTGCATTACAATTTAGAAACAACAGCCGGGCAGGTATCAGGTCTCACATTTAAATGTGGGAGAGGGGCAGACTGAATTGAGTTTTACTGATGGATGGGTGTCTGGCCACCAGCATTGGCAAAACAATCATGAAGGATATTGGGAGCGTTTTGTTAGAAAATGACTGCTTGAAAACATCAGATTACCAGATCTGAAGGCCAAACCTTTAAGGTCATCTAGGTTGTCTCCTTATGTGAAAACAATTTCCTAATTATTTTTACTTCAAGCCCAAGAATGTTAAATGTAAGCTCTAATGCAAAAAACCTATAGATAATTTGTCACACATACCTTGGTGAAATAGCCATGCAATTTAAAAGGCTTAAAATAAACAAGTATAAAAGCATAATGTTCTTTTTTTCTTTGTAAAGATTTTTCAATTTTGTGCTCAGAGAAGCTTTTTACTCTAAAAATACAGTTTCTGATCTGCTCTTGGTTATATAGGTTTTGTGGGAAACGTGTTCTGGCCCCCTTCTGTGCAGAGCCAGTCTGTCCCCAGCCTGTATGGCGTCCAGGGGCTCTTCTTCCCTGGGGCAGGACTATGCATTTGTCCTCGCTGAATTTCACAAAGTCCCTGTCTGCCTTTTCTTCCAGTCCATCCAGGTCCCTTTCGATAGCAGCCTCAGCCTGGGGGCGTATCAAGAGATCCCTCAGTCTGGTGTCGTTGCAAACTTGCTCAGAGCGCTCTCCATCTTCTCTTCCTGGTCACA
The DNA here is from genome assembly GCA_013398225.1 of Steatornis caripensis. NCBI lineage: Eukaryota > Metazoa > Chordata > Aves > Caprimulgiformes > Steatornithidae > Steatornis > Steatornis caripensis. Next base: position 262,287 of record VZSC01019673.1, on the reverse strand, counting down.
GGTCCCAGCATAGGCTCTGGTGCTACCTGGTTGTCACGGGCCTCCAGGTAGACTATGAGCCAATAACCACTTCCTTCTGAGCATGGTCATCCAGCCAGTGTTTTACCCATCTAGTTGTCCTTGTAGTTAAAATTCAACTTCTAGAATGCAGCATATAATTATTGATGTTGTGTAAAAAGTGAACAGGGAAACAGTTAAAATTTAATAAGAGGAAATAATAGCTTTTTGTGTCCTTTTTTTCAGAAGGCTGTGCAGTTTCTCTGTTGCATTTAGACATTTTTCTTACTTTTTCCTGAACAGAGGAAAAGAAATCTATTTCCAGTGTATTATACAAAAGAATATAATACTCATCAGCTGCAAAAGAAAAACACTTGTGATACAGGCAACATGTGTAATATTTAAAATCGCTGTCACTGATAATCTTGCTTTATGTCATTCAAAGCTTTTAAAGCTGCTCTCTGAGTAGGGATCAAATGCATAAATGATATTCATGTTACAGTCAGTCTATAACTCTGATTGTCACTGTGATTTGCAAAGAGGAAAGTATAGGCATTCACAGCAACCTAAATAGTGTTTTCTTTTTCTCTTTGTTATAATCAAATACTCACCTTTAGATTCAAAAAATCTGATAATGACTAATGGGCAATGATCTTCTGGATTAGCAGCAGCGCATTCAATATCTGTTTGAGCAGCGATTGCCATCTTTTTGTGGGGGGGATATCAATTTAAAGGTCAAGTGCTTTCATAAAAAAGGTGATTATCCAGTATTTCAGATGTTGAACAAAAGCTTAGCAGGATTCATTGTGTGTCAGTTTCTTTTGTATATAGCATATATGCAGCGAAATGGATCGCTTAATTATCTACCTACCTGTCTTTGGGGAAGGTACGTGACCATGAATAGAAGCTGTCAAATAGGTGCTTCGCTTTGCTTGTGATATTTAATCAATTACTGTAATGATTGCAAGTTATAAGTTGGCTTTTTAAAAATAGGCAAAAATTTAAATTACTTTTGTGCCAGCAGCCAGGGATTTCGTTATAAATGGGTGAGTTTATTGGAAATGGAAGGTGGAACAAAGATGAAAAGGAGAAAGGAACAAAATGGGGCCAAACTCAAGGCTGATCCCTTTCCTTTCAATTCGTGTGCTGTTCTTTTACAACCTAGAAAAGTATTCTGTTTCTCAGACATGATAAAAATGGCTGGGGCTATATTTAGAACAAATCCAAGCAAGTGAACTTGAAGCTGGTTTTATCCACATTTTTTGAATTACTATTATTTTTTCTGGTGGATTTTCATTGATTACTTTTCCGATGTAATATAATTGGGGCTATCTTAAATATATTCAATCAAAACATCACATTTCTATTTTTTCCAACTCATTCTTTTTCCCACTTTTAAGGTAGCTTTCTTACAGCTGAAGAAGTTCTCATTTATAAATATGATCACTGCCTTAGTTTTGTACGTGTTTGTTCCATTAGTGGGGGTTTTTATTGCATCGCATCCTTTTTTTCTGCTGATGTGCCTACCATTTGCCAAATAACTTATGTGTCTTTGATGTACTGCATTTCAAGAAACGCTTCCCATCGGTTGTTTACTGCTGGGTATTTGTGGGGTTTTGTTGGTCACTTTACATGGCATTGTTGCTTCTCCCTTCTTAGGGCAGGAACTTTAAAAATCGGATAGTAATAACTGATGCCCGGCAAATATATGGGGAGTACTGGATGGTTAATAACCCTTGTTGTTCTTTGCACAAAAATTTATGTATGCAAGAAAGAGGTATTTGTGTGAAGTACAGCTACTGCTTGGACTTTTGTACAAATAGCAATCAACCTGAAAAGTAAAAGATATATCATACCTGAGTGACCACATGCTGGGAAGATTTTTTCCAAATGCTTTTGATAAATCAAGTGGTTCTTGCCATTTTTTAAAAGTAAAATGTCTCGAAAAATATAATTTCCAAATAAAAAAATCCTATTACTGTTGTAGAGGGTATCTCATAAATACTTCAAATATCCCAAGTAGGCTGGGAGTTGTAATGCCTTTCTCATTTCTGCAGACTAACTGAGGATAACCTTTTTTATCTGCTAAGGGGGAGGGGAAGGAGACTGGGAGTTTTATAACATTGCAGATTAATATGCAAAAAAAAGAAATAGAAAAAATGCATGAGTTTTCATTGGTGGTGTTGTATATTAGTCCCACTCCACACATGAAAGTTTTTCTTTAATTATATGAGAGGTGAGTACCAACACAATTAAGATAATTCACTTGATGTACACTGCCGAAAACCTGTGTTTGGTTTTCGGTCCCTGCAGAGTGTTATTACCTAGTGCCGAGGTGAACATCCGCATTTGAAACAATAGGCATTAGCTCTTCTTGAGCTTAGTTGCCTTTTTTTTAAAGGGTTTTCCTTGTGGCTGCACACATGGTAAATCTTTAACTTCAAGTGTCCTTCTGTGGTGACCAACTAAAATATTAGCAAAATAAATGTTTTATGGGAAAATGTTGGCAGAAACCCCAGCAGAAACAGGTGGTATTGGGTTATTTCAGTATAATGTAATGATGCAGCCAGGTTTCCATCTGGACAGCATGTGGTTGTGTCTACTTAGAGAGTATCAAAGAGCGTGAGTATGCACCAGGGATAATGGTGGTGCACAAAAGTGTAGCTGGATGGCTACTTTACAAAATAATAGTCAGGGTTCTGGGTCCTCTGGGTTAAATACTTTTACTGTCAGAATCTGAATTTCTTCATAAAATATTAAAGATGAAGCAAACCTCTGACATGCAATACCAAGCCGTGTAATTATAAGGCAGTTCCTGGAAGCCAAGTATTGTTCACATTATGGCTAGGCGTTTATTATAAAAGAGTTCATTACCCTTGGAAGCTAAGACATATTTCAAAGACAGTGCCCTGGAACAGAGGCACTTTCAGCGAGCTTTGCTATATGAGGAAGAAAGCCCCAATCAAGCTGATCAGAATATAGTTAAGAAATGGGAGAGGAATTAGTGGATGCTTGACAGCTAAGAGCTGAATCTATACATAGTGGACCGGATACTCATCTGGAGTAAACGGCTCCATCTTCACTCACTTCAGTGTAGGCATGCCGAATTACACCACATAAGGCATTTTTAGCCTAATATCAGAGATGAATTTCCTTTTGGCTGGCAAATGCACTCACAAACCACAGGGCACGCTTTGCAAAGACATGCCACAGACCATCTTCGCATCTGTGTGCTCTCTGTACAGAGAGGCAGGCTAAATCTGATTACGTCTGCTGGCAAAAGCTTTACTGGGGACAAGATTTAGCCTGTTGTGTTTAGGGGGAGATTTGGAAAACACCTTTGTAAAATATCTTTTTTGTGGGTAAGGGTATAAGAATGGAGTTGTAGGGGTAAGAGAAGGAGGAGGAGAAACAAACTCAAACTCCCTTGGAGCTGTCAGCAGGAGCAGAGTTGACACAGAGCTGTTTCTATCACTTGGAAGTGTGGAGCAATGTATCAGCTCTATCCCATGGGAAACAGAGCTGTTAATGGGCCTGATTCTTCACTGCCTTTGTATTTTGTGCACGTTTAGTCCTGGTTTACAGTATCAATCAGCTTGATAGCATTTGACACCCTGTGTCATTTGCTCAGCACAAGTGTAAATCATAGAAGCAGGGCTGAGGAAAATTAAGACCAGGTCTTAGGCTGCCATGAATCACGGAGCCTTGTGGTCTTCTCTCATGATCCAGTGATTTGCACCAGCTGAGGAACTGGCACAGGCACTCTTTGTCTGCTGATATATCACTCCTATAGATGTATGTGTTAACAATCTCCATTTCTCTTTCTCCGTTGCTCATGGATGACCTGATTACGCTGGAAACAGTTCTTCTGCCAGGGTGAAGAACCACCCAAAAGTTTAGGGTGCTGGCCAGCAGCACTTGGCAGCTAGAGATCAACATGCTGCTGCCTTTAATCGGTAGTACCACACAGAGGTGCCAAGAGCCGTGGGAAATATGAGATGACATCCAGCAACTGATGACTGTGATGATTAAAAGATCAGCAAAGTATTTAGCAGTAATGGGTAGTGGACAGTTTTTGGAAGAAACAACCTTTCCTTTCCATTCAGTTGATATTTAAAAAAAAAGTACATCCACCTGACACTGGGGATAATACCTCTTTGTGCCGAATATAGGTCCCCTTCCCCTTTCCTGAACAAATCTGGCCTCTAGATCTCATTCATAATGCTTACATGGAGAGGAAATGTAATTACAACAGGTACCAAGGGCCAGGCATCTCAGGCTTTGATCCAGACCAGTTAGGAAAATGAGGAACTTCCCCTAAAAGTGACATCCCATTTAAACTGGTTTTATCTCACTTATACCAGTGCTGTAGCCTGCGGTCTCAAGTTCACATGTGCTCAAGTGCTTTGCTGGATCAGACTACTAGATGGTTTTCCTGGACCTGCAGTGACTTGAGGTAAGCCATGTGATGGTCTAGCCTCAGTTTATTGTTCAGTCTAACCATGTTTACAGTGCCTGCTATGGGGATTGTGCCTTGGTGTTCTGTATTTAATTTCCGTTCGCTTTGCCCTTTGAGATCCATGGATGAACAGCACTGTTCAAATTACTTTTTACAAGTGTTGGATTGTGGCCTTCTTTCAAGTGAAATCTTTTCAGCAAACTGAAAAGATTGATGGATTACCAGTCTCCTCCAAGTTCAGAGCTGTGGCTACTCAGGCCATGTGTTTCTGCAGCTTCTTCCCTTCCTTTCTGAAAATAAAGCTCAGAGACAAGGCTAACTTGTTCCTCCCCTTGTCACAAGACTGGAGTTGCTCAGGCAGCAGAGAGTTTATCCAGAGCCAATTAAGAAGGGGAAAAAAGCAACAAAGCAAGTTGTAAATGGTTCTTGAAGTCTCCACAGAAGCCTCAAACGAATGACTTGTGACAGCAAACAGGCTGGAGGTACAGAGATTATGGATGCACATGGCTGTTCATCTACATCCTGATTACGACACTGATTTGATTGGTCTGGTTCAAGGCTTCTTGGCCGCATAGGCTGATTTGGATTTTGTTGTCCCAAGGATGAGAAGAACTAAAATGTCCCTAATCTGAGCATGACAATGTAGGAGTGGGGAAAAAATGGGCAGGAGGATATGACCAGCCATACTTATAAATGCCCTGTCCATCTCTTGCCTCCATCATGTTGCTGGAACTGTCCTTCGCCACTCACCTTTGCAGTCCTCTGTGCCTAAACCAAACCTGTGACCAGGTGGCCCAAAAGTATAGTACTGCATGCTGAGAGTTTGAGAGTCCTGAGAAAGTAAGAGGAAATCTGGTACGTTCACTCCTGCCCTGTCAGAGAATTTTTCATTCAGCGAATCCTGTCTGGGGAGGGAACATGGCTGCTTCAGATCTGGAAACAACTGAGGAAGTTCAGTGGGGCCTCCTCTGAGGAGGCTGTCAGCTAACAGTGAGCAAGTGCCTGGTGTTGCGAGGAGGAGGGGGAAGGGGGAAATCAGTAATTCTCAGAGGGAGCAAGAGCCTTAGCTGTAAAAACAGTCCTAATTGTTGGCCTCATATCCCTCCCTGCCACACCTGTATTAACAAGGAGAGTAACTCCTTCGGGCGCTGAGTCAGGCTGAATGAAAGTCATTACCCTCTTCTTGTGAGAAAAGAGCAGATGGTCTCAGCGCAGCTCCAAGTGTGTGGGAGATTAAGTCATGAAACACACATCAGGAGAGGGAGATTAAGGATCTCTGTTGGGTGACACAAGAGTGAACGAGCTAGTAAGCAGTGCCGTAGCATCTTCTCTGTGCTGTGGGATGGGAAGCCTGAAGGTGTTAGTGGAAGAGACGTGTGGTTCCCATTCCTCTTGGTGTGGGTCCTTGCAATGGGGTTGGTACTCTGGTGGGATTTGTTTTAAAGGTACAACTGGTCGTTCAGGGAACAAACAGCCAGAGGATCTCCATCGGCACAAATGGACCTGTGACTTTTGCAGACCTTTTATTTTTCCTCCTAATGTACAGATTGACCTATGTAAGTAGTTCTCTGATTAGGACATAACATGTTAGTGGCCATGACCCTCTAAAACACTTGGTCAAGCTCTGGATCTCTTTATGGTGCGCATGGCCCAGAAACACTGTTCTTGCCCAAAAAGTAGTGGAGGTTCCTCAGCTGTCAGCCGACCTCTTTTGCCAATGCAAATCACAGGTGGACCGGGGCTCTTAGCTTGTGGCCTCATGAATGACAAAATTATGCCCAGAAATAAGGCTGCCATTTATGCTCCTGTGTGAGAGCACCATGATCCTGCAGCCTCTGGAGCAGATGTAGGAAAGAGGGTGCAGCTCAGGAGGCTGACTCTAAAGCGCAACTCACGATATAAATGCCTAAAAGGGACAGGCTCTTCTCCGGATTTTTCACACGCACCTGCTAATTTCCTTCGCCCTGTTGGTTGATGGGCACACTGCGTCTCCTCAGCATGTCTGAGATTTCCACTTAAAGCCTGCATGCGGCTTTGCTTAAAGATCTTTGAGAATGGACCCAGTGGCTCTCAGGGCGATAAACTCCACAGAAACATGTCAGACGCAGGAGGGTGTTTTACTGTTCCCAAGAGGGAACAACTTCATAGCTGCCTTTGAATTTGAAGGCTCTCCATTCCTGTTTTGATAAATGTAAAACACCCACTATTTGCTGAATTGAGGTTGTGCCTATGTCTGCCGCCACAAATCAGAGGTCTGCATCTCAAAGAACCTTTGGTTCATTTTGGGTCTATCTGGAGTGGAGAAATTCTGGGCAACTGGACTCATTCCAAAGCAGTTCATCAATCCGTAATGTTTTCAAGAAAGTTTTATTTTGCCGTTGTGTCTACTAAAGAGTTTAAGGCTGCCCTGGCAGAGGATCAAAACCTGTGTTACTTGGTACTGTACTGACTTCATAAGGGTTTGCAGCATGGACTCAATTAAGTCTGAAAAATTGGGAAGGTGTGTCTTTCTGGTCTTTACATTAAATGCATACTGTATCTCAAATATTCTGGAATTTAACATATGCCATGTTTGAAGCCAGTATATTTGAAGGCCACAAGAAATGTGCTGTGCTGCGTACCATATATCTCCTGGAAACAACCTAAGTTATAATTATATTTTCTACTGCCATGAGAGATGCTAATAAGTACTTCCAGTAAAAGAGCATATAGAGGTGAATCCTAAAAGCAAGGGCAAAGAATTGTAGAGTATTATTATTTATCATTGAGTAACATTGCATAGCTCTCTGTCTTCATTTCATTGGAACTCTGGCTGAGTGTTGAAAGACATAATAAAAACAATCAGTATATTCTCATTTTTCTGTGTGAAAAGATGAAGTCATGGCATATGGTCAGCTCACCAGTGCTGTTAATAATAAGCCACAGATAATTAAGCACTGATTTATTCCTCTACGTAAGTGAAACAAATTGCTTTAACGGCTTTTGCTGAGGACCATCTAGTCAGATGGATTATGTATAGGAAGTTCAAACTAAAAATTATTAGAGATCATATTTCAGTGTGGTGGAGGTTTATGGTAGAAACAATTAGAAACCTAACAGAATGTGTCCTGTATTCTCTTTGATGGAAAATCAGATATTAATCTGGGGAAAAGTCTAATTCTCAACACAGCTGCTCCCCTTGCTCTACTGCACCAGATTGAAGCTGGATAAAAATGGAAACAGGTTTAAAAAATTGATCATAGCTTATAATAGCAATAATCACCTTGAAATTGGTTGTTACTACAGTTAATGAACAGAGTATTAGAGCATAAAACACGCTCAGATTCCCTCAGGCTATTAACTAACAAGCTGGTTGTTACCTGGTGGTCAGACAGTATCTTTATTTGGTGACTGCCTTTCAAAGTTTGGGATGGGGTGGGGTGGAATGGGGTGCTTGGTTGGGATAGTGGCAGGAACAGAGCGGGACCTTGGACAGATTATCTCTATTGCGAGCCTCCCCTTTTCCTATATCTGTAGTCCGGTTCATCCCGAGCATTGTTATCCATGCATGTGAAAGCCACGCTGCTGGCTGTGAGCTCCCACGAGAGGTTGTCTGGGGGAGGTTTTTCCCACAAATGAGGCAGGGCAGCCTGGGGGGGGAGGGCTGGGGGGTTTCATGCAGGCTGCCCCTGGGTGCTTTGCAAGCACAGGCTTGGCTTGGCTGATCAGGATGGAGAGAAGACTTCCCTTTTCAGAAACGTGCTCTGGCATTTTGCACTCTTAACTGGTAGCAATACTGGATTGTGGCAACAGAAAGGATGGCACCAAATTTAAATCCCAAAATAGGATGAAAAACGGGAATGAATTCCAGGCTTTGCCCCTAAGCACATTCAGCAATGGATGCAATCTGTACACAAAAGCAAGTTCCAGCTTTTTAAAGCTTTTGCTGCCTCTGTAGTTACATTTGTTTTGTCCATTTTGCATTTTGGTTTTGCTGGTCAAATGCCTTTCTACACTTGGAGGAAAGGCTCTCCATTCATGTACTAACGGGATATTTGATAAGCGGGCTTGTGAGCTGAGCTGCACCTGCCTTCAAAGGCTGCAGATCTTCCTGTCCTCTGAACAGAAATCCTCCTTCAGTCTTGTGATGTCAGACTGCCACCAGCTTTCCAGCTTGGACTCTACCAGTTTTTTGTTAAAAAAATCTTTGCATGCATAATCCAGTTTCACCAGGAGGCCACCAGATTCAACAACGTTATTTCAGACCGTGAAGTTGCGTGTATCAGATAGCCTCATCTTGCAGAGGGAGACCTTCACCGATCACGTATCTCCTTTTTAAGCTCAGCCAGGTCATGACATGATGCTTTGCAAGTTCTCTCTGGTCTTTCAGTTAGAAACTTTGCAGGAAAATGTATGGTTGAAAAAAAGATAGGAATGGCTCAGTTTCTCATACTGAGCTTTGTGTAATCTGTGTTCCTTTTTTCTGCTGCTCACATTACAAAATCCTATCTAATGTGGAGAAACTGCTATAGTTTGGATGCTCATTGCTTTCTGAGCTGTGAAGTAGTAAGGGGCTAATAAAATGATATCACTGGAATTGCCTCCACTAACCTAAAGCTTCAGTTTTGCCTACTGGGTTTTTCTGATGTTCATAAATTTATGGTTTACTAGTCAAAGCTTTGGTATCTTTGGAAAACTTAATGTCAGAGAGCATTTATGACTAACCTGGTGTCTTGATCCCAGGAGTCTGAAGTAATAGGAGAAAGTTTCACTATTGCACGTGCTATATTTAGGTATTTTTTTCAGCACTGTTGGGGCCCTTTTTCCTAGAGAAATAGCTCTTTACTAGAACTAGTTGAAATTTGTGGCAGCGAATTTTTTCCTGTGACATGTGACGTGTCCTCGACATTAAAAACGCATATGGAAAAAAGCTGGTGATTTTGATTAAATTTCTGAGTATTTGATGGAAAAGGTTAAACCAAAACATTTTTTCTTGACTAATACCTGGCTTATAGCACTAGAGAGGTTCATTGTGCAGACCACGACAAGCCTTTTGTGGGGCTTAAAAGCAGTTTATATCATGCTACAACTTCAAATATAATTATGTTAGCTCAGAAAATGCTTCGCAGACATAAAAGTCCATGTGTCAGCCTATACTTTCGATGTCTTAGGCGCAAGAAGGACAGGCTGCTTCAGCAAGGCTTTTCAACCCTGTGCTCTGGAAGCCGACTCATTTCGAGGTTGCAAATACTCTGTGGTCTGTTGCGACCTTTTAAACTTTCCTGCACAGATTGAAGAGAGGCAACTTGCTGAATATAATCCCTGTAGAGCGGGAGACTTAAATTAGCATTCTTTTCTTTGTTTTTACAATATTTTGGCATAAGTTATTGTAACTTAATTTTCCATGATGGTGTCAACCACTCTCTTCTCCACGCTCTCTGCAGGGTCTGGCTGTTCACCTGGAGCTGTGGGGCAGGCTCTGGCAGAGATGGAAGGCTGGGCCCCATGGCCTGGAGGATCTGTGGGGTTGCCCTGCTTGGCTAGGGGAGCAGTAGGGCTTGGCCCCATGGCACCTGGTTTGGGGAAGGCTATGGCACAGGCTGCTGCCCCAAGGTAGAGATCTGTGAGCGGCAGCAGTGGCTGCCCCACCAGGGCACAATCCCATGGCAGTCCCCAAGCTGGGCCACGGGGCAGCAGCGAGGGCCCAGCGGACACCCATGGCAGGCACATGGGGCACAATGATGAGACAGGGCCAGGGTGAGACGTGCAGTCAGCCCAGCCATTAGGGGCAGGGGCAAGGTGATTGGGAGCCCCAGGTAAGTCCCATCAGGGCAATTAAGGCTCATTAGTGCCCTCAGGAGCCTGATAGCAGGATGTGGGTTTTCCTTGGTCTCGCTCTCTTCTTGGGAGAGTTTCATTTGTATAAAAGAGAGATCTGCTTTCCTAAGGAGGAGGACTTCTGTGGGTGTGCTGAAGGTAGGCATGTAGGAGAGCCTATTTTTAGGCCCTGCTCTAGGAAATGATTGAATTTTGATTTTTATAATACTATCATTAGTAGTATCATTTGAGGAAAGTGAACACAATATTTCTACCTGTAGGTGTTTTGCTGTGATACGTTGCGCATGTGGAGAAGAGAGAGATGGACTGCAATCTGCAAGGGTGAAAGCGGGGCTGTGACCCTCCACCTCCTCTCCAGGTGTCCTCCCTGAGCTGCAAAATAACTGGTAAGTCTCCATCTTCTTTATATCTGACTTTCATTTTATCAACGGAAATGTCTATGTCAAGTGAAATGGTGTGGGTTTTTTTGAAGTCTGGGTTTTGTTGGCTCAATGAGATAAACATTAAACCCATTCAAATTCAGTTCAGCTTGAACTGAAGGGTTTTTTCTTTCTTTCTTATTTTCATTCAGCTGCCAAATTGAAAAGAAATGATGCACACAGTGCTACCTGACAGTTTGTTGGAGAAATAGGCTTCTGAAAAATGCAGAAGCTTGTTTTGTAAAAGATCTGTGGTTTGCTCTATGGAAGACAAAATGCTTTATCCAGAATTGAATGAAAACAGTGGAAGGATTGCAGTAATTTTAATAGATTTTTATCCCAAATCCCATAACATTTTCTCTGTAGGTATAGCTACTCGCAGTACTTAATGAGGTCGCTGTGCTGAACTGAATGCCCAGATTCAAATGCCCTTGAAAGTATAATGATGATGTTAAAATGTAAACAGGATCTTCTGTTTTTGTATTATAAACTACCTGGAACTTTTCAACTAAATGGGTCGTTCAGTTTCTACTGTGTTGTGCTTGAGGGGCTGCAGTTTGGTGTAATAGGAATTCAAGCGTGTTCTACTTACCACAAGTAAGTTGTGGGGGCAGAGCAAGGCTTTTTGGGTTTTCGTTTGTTTTTCTGTTTGTTTAAAACTATGGTTGTTAATATTGAACAAAACTATTGTAGTTAAAACTCTTCAAGAGAACTATATCCAGCAGCTGAAGTGCAGGAAAAAAACTCTCTGATTGTGGTTGCTTACCAAACTTACATCAAAACCAAAGTGGAAGCCTGTCTAAGCCAGCTGATCTTTCCAATTATTGTATTTTGATCCAGAGAACAAAACAAGAGTATGAAGCAGCTACAGGAAAAGACACATATGGAAAAAATACTTTCAGGGATGAATTTACTTGCAGTTTTAATTTTGAGTAAGAATTGCCTTTGCTAGTAGCCTTATTTCAGTAGGACTGTAACCAAAGCATAATTCAGTGTGAACAAGGCTAGTGGAACTTGCCTCTAACCAACCTGTAGATAAATTTGATTTTGGTATGGCACCCCAACCCTTAAAGTAAATACCATTAGAGGGATTTTTCTGTTGGTGTTGAAAAATCAAGAAATATGTTTGTTTCTTCTGACTCTGTTACTATAATTGTTAAGAAAATTATTTGCAATGTAGCAGTCGTTACGTCTTCTCATCCCCACAAGTATAATGAACTGGCATTTTACTGCTTAGCTCTGTTTCCTCTGCTAAAGGTCTGCAAGGAGGTATTTTTCTGAAAGGTTGCTGAAAACTGGAGAGAGGAGAAAACAAAACTGAACAACTGTATTTACTGATTTGTTTCAGCACTGTAAAGGTGTTGCCCTTAGTCACTTTATTAAGGAAGCAGCATTCTGGGAAGAAGTGGTAGCATTAAAAATGACATCACGGGCTAGAAAGGAAATTTAGGCATTGGAGTAGAGACACTAGGGGCCACAGCTGGAGCTATGAAGATTTGAAAGCTGGGGTAAGTTTGAGCTTCTCCGAGCTACGCAGAGTAGAACTAGGAGAGAAAGAGACAAAAAAGCAGCTTAATATGAATGTTATTTCCAGAAATGTAGTTTTCCCCATGAAGTTTAAAACTCTCTCTTGATTCTGCGGGATGTGCGTATTACCTGGAATGGAAGAATGGTGGGCTGGGGCCAGATTTTTCTGAATCTCTGAAGAGGTGCTCATGGTGGGGCTTTTAGAGCTCTGTTAGATAACAAAATAAGGATGAGATTTTCAAAAGAAGGAAGAACAGACTTTTAGATGAACTTCAGCATGCAATAAGCTCGCTTTAGCAAAACAGAGGTGACAAGCAGTTGTTAGTTTGTTCTTTGACCTTCACTGCAATAGTTTTAGATTCTGGCTTAGACAAAAGCCTAAGTCCCCCATCAGCTCTGTTTTGGGAAAACAAGAAATTGAATTAAATCCCAGTGTTGAGTCTTATTGCAGTTTTGCTGTTCAAGAACCCTGATGTTAGCAATGCTCTTTTCAAGCTGCTCTGTGAGTATTTTTCTTTCCCACATCACATTCTTCTTTTTCTTGGGTCTGTTTCCAGCTGAGCTTCATTGTGTTTTCACTGGAGTTTTTGGCCAGGCACCACTTATACTTACCCAGCCCTTACAGTAGCAGAGTTTAGTAAACTCCTGCTTCTTGCTTTGTCCATTGTACAGCGTGTGGCTTGTCCGTGTGTTCTCTTAAGAGACCTACCTGTGCGTGCGTCTGTCCGTTCATACAAACAGTGTGTCATAATTCAGTACGCACCATTGAGTGGTTGTAGCTGATAGTGGCAAAAGCAAACCAGTTGCGTGTGTGTTTATGTGTGTAAGGACAGACTTTATTAAAACTAGCTGCTTTAGAAAAACTGCAGATTCATATTATATTAAACTCTTATAGTAACCGGTCTCCTGGAACGGTGCATTTGTTTCTGTAATGGGGTTTACATTTGTGCTTTATATTAAAGTTCTGCTTGTAAATAGTTTATAAAAAGTTAATCATTAAGAAGTGCTACAGGTATAAACAGCTTGGCCTGGAGTGTAGACTCTGCACAGATCTCTAAGGACAAAGTAACAACTTGCTTAGATACACCTCCCACTTGGACAGCTTGCCTTTGTGTTTTGAAGTTCCTCACCTCTCTGTCTCTGCCTTCCGCCTCTCTTCACAAAGCTGGCGTGTTGTTATAATGCCATAATGGAAAAAATAGTTCAGATGGAGAGCAGAAATGGAAAACTTTTTTTAAAAAAAAATAGTTATTTTTATGTCTGTTATTTGTATTATCAAGAGAAGCTAAACTGCGCTTGACTAGATCTGAACTTTCTCACACAAGTTATATTTTTCTGTTGGTGCAACATAACATTTCCTATGGCTGAAAACAGGTGTGAATCTTAAACATTGCAACAGTTAAACACCTTTACGGAGATTGACTTTTTGGGGTCGTTAAGAGAGGAAACACGCTCGTCAGATCTGCTTGCTGAGGTGTCGTGTTTCCCTGTGTGTTGTCGGCGCTCTATGGTTTTGGTTGGGGGGACTCATGTAAGAAGTCACAAGCGACTGCCTTGCGTTATGTACCTGCACCCTGCCTGGCCCAGGACTGGACATTATGACCAGCAAATGCTGATTCAGCTTGTGCACTTGGTGTAATTATATGTTTGGCTGACAAGGGGGGAAGTTTTGCTACTCCCTCAGACAGTAATTGTTTTCAATCTCCATGTTTTAAAGTCTTAACTAATGATCCCTAAGACGGACTGCTCCCCGACCTCATTAACTAATTAAACAATTCAAAATAAACAGTTATTCAGGCTGCAAAATATTGCTGAGAGGACCTTTAGTGCAAACATTAGCATTTCCACAGAATCCATAACTATTAGAAAACAGAAGCACAATGCCCCAGACAGTCCTGTCTTTATCATTTCAATATGCTCTTCTATTACACGTTAGCACATTTTATACAGCGCCTCTCCCAATGATGCCGGTCTCCGCACCGCGGACATCGCCCATTGCTGCTTGCGTCTGTTCTTTTCTCCACGTCAAATTCTGCAGTGAGGGGTGTGGGAAAAGCGGCAACAGCATCATTGGCATCTTGCTGCTCTGCTGCAGATTTACTGCAACTTGTTTGCGAGTGTGTGCTGCTTGAGGTTTTGAAAGGGATTTCTTTTGTTGTTCCTCTGGCCAGCAGGAAGAGCAGGATAATACTTTGACTGAATAAGAATGCAGTGTACTTCCCTCTCTGAATATACCTTGCAACACAGCTTGTTGTCAGACAATGGAAAGCTACCAGAGGGAGAAGGTGAGGAAATGGTAACATGAATAGAATATTACTATTTTCAGGAACGCAGAGAAAATTTGAGGGAAAAAACCATATTTGTGAGGAGGTTGTCCAATACAGCCTGTTACGTTGCATGTCGTTTTCCTAGACTCTGCTAAATATCTGAAAATGGTGAGAACGTGGTTGAAGTTACTAATGGTACACAGTATTCCGACAGTGATGTAGAGAGTGACTGATTCAAATCTTTCGGAAGGACTAAATACAAAGCGAGCTTAACTTACAAATGCTGTGGTTTTTACCCTCCCTAGAGCTGGCAGCAGCTCTTCGGTAATTTTTTCAGTTGGTGCCAGACACCACTTAAGAATAATCTTGAGTCATTTAGATGAGTTTGGAGCAGGTGAGACCAGAGTTTGAATGATTGGTATGGACAGATAAACATGGAGAGAATGCGCTGAGCTGCAAAACACTGAACTGGGAGATCTGTCACAATTTGCTTTGTTCAGACTGACCCCATCTTTGGAAAAGTAACACCATCCCGCATCCCTGTGGAACACCACAAATTTAAGGCAAGTTCCAAGAAAAAGTGGTCACTTAAACCACCAAAACGGTGGCCCTAGGCAAAGGAGGTACTCCATGGTTTGCAGTAATGTCTGTGGATCTACGCCTAATCTTGTGAGAGCAGCTCAAAGCCATCAGTCAAGAAAGAAATGGATCCTGATTTGATCAGTGGAGTGAGAGACGGACAACTAGTCTGCCCCTGCCCCCTATCTACGCAGATCTATGCAGATGCTCTGCCTATACGTTGTCCTTTCCTGCACACGTGCGTGAGACTGCCTGCAGAAGTTGCAGCCTTACCTGTGCTGCAGCCCCGGCTGTGTACGTTTTCCTACCAGTTTCTGTTTTAACACAACATGGTTGAGATTTTTTTTTTATTTATCTTAAAGCTGTAGAGCTAAAATAATAAGCTTTAAACAAAAGGTCACTTTTTATTTACATACACTTTACAACCACACTGTTATAGGATGTGATAGCTCTTTGGATGTTAGTTTTTTATTTATGCTTAGCTTTGATGTAGCCATATGCAAAACATTGGAAATGCGGTTGGGGAAACAGAAAGGGCGAGTGAAAAATAGCCGTAAGCTTGAGCTGGGCTCTCGGTTTTATAAAATGCCGTTTTAATGAACGGCAACTGTTGTAGGTTGCTTCCTTGTTGAAGGGTCTCTAGAGAAATGGTGAACAAAATTAGTGCACCCAAATGCGCTACCATTCTTGTAATTCAGTGATCATAACTATGTTTCATGAAAGCGTACTTTAACATGACAAACTACTTTTCAGGAGGGAGAGTGGGCTTAGGGTGCGTTTTCAGTAGGTTTTGCTGGTGCTTGTCGTGATCTTTTCTTCATTGCAAATCTACGTGAAATACTAACCAAGAATTAGACTGTTCAGTGCCACAAAGTGATCATAACTAAGAAAAGAATGATCATACTAAGTCAGACCCAAAGGTTCATGTAGCTGTGCATTAAATGTCGGGCGTTGGCAGATAACTGTGAAGGAATACAAGAAGGAAGCATAAATGGTGAAGTGCTCATCCCACAAAGTCAAGTAAGCAGCAGAATTCACAACTTTGTTTTGAGTAGATAACTCTTTAAAAAAACCCCCAAGATATCATTGTCGAAGGGAGATACTAGGAAGTATGTTGAGGGCAGCTCTGCATATGTTCAGGTCACAAAGGCTGTTGTATTGCCAGAGTCAGCTCCAGAGCTGGGGTCAGGTTTTTAGTGATGTAAATCCTAGTGGTTCCGCTGACTGGAGAAAGCTATGCTGATCTCTTCGGGTCAAGGATGTAGCCTGTAACTTTTATGCCGTTAAAGCTTATCTAAGTTTTCTGTTACTCCTTGGTGGATTTTATGGCAATGTTTCCATAATTACACAGATCCTTAGGGTAAGCTCTGATCTGATAAGCCTTTTTAATTGGTTTTGAACTCCATGTTCCCCTGTAGCCTTTCTCATGGGGCAGTAAAGTCCATACTTACTAATAAATGATTGAGTCACTCAAAGGGGACACAAACACTCTCAAATGCATTATTCTTTCATATTGGTCTTTGAACTCTGTCTCAACTTCTGGACTCTTTATTCATAGCGAAGACTGCGCGTGCTTAGTGAAACCTATTTGTTGCCTTGCAGTCTGTACCCCAGTCTGGGCAATACAATGGGGAGAGTTTCTGTCTTCCACACTGCCAGATGATTTCATCGTGGGGTTCATAGTGTTTCCCCCTCCATGCCCCAGCCACAAACTGTCAAGAAGAACTCATTTCCATCAATAGATAGCTCAGCAAAATAGGGGGCCATCAAAATTCGTGGTGGAAGAGGCTTAGTGAAAACCATCTCTTCTGTTCCTTCCAGATGGAGGACTTTACCATACTGTAATTTTTTTTCATCCTTTGTCTAGGTCATTTCAGAAAGACTCAAGCAATAGGGCTCAACTGTTTCCCTTGGGAGATTATTCCACAGCCTAATATACCCACTTTTGTTAAATGTTTTCAGATAGCCATCTCTTCCCCCCCACCCCTGTGCTCAGTTTCATCCCATCACTTCTAGTTAGTTATACTTCCTTGAGCCAGCTGATACACAATCTTTCCCATTCACAGGAAAAAACCCCAACCCTTTCTTCTTTGGGAGGAAGAATCCAAGGCTTGACTTAAGTTGAAGCTTCTCCTTTTCCAGTGTCTTAATTCCTTTCTTGCTCTCCTCTTTCTGGCAAGAGATGAGAAGTGTTAATAGCTGGAGGTGCTTTGCACAAATGCCTTGAATAATCTGTCTACTGATTGTTAGAAGTACTATATTCTACTGTAGCATTAAGTAGTTATGGAATAATGACCAGTACAGCCTGGGAGGTACCATAATATGTCTTCATCCTTATCCTTTTCCCAGGTTAAATTCTATGTGAATCCTGCAACAGAACCTCTTGAACCACCAGCTCAATTTCACTGGTCAGTGATTTTTTTTTTTTTTTTTTTTTTTTTTTT
>VZSC01019673.1:230045-244654 GCA_013398225.1 Steatornis caripensis | reverse complement strand
TTTTTTTTTTTTTTTTTTTTTTTGTGAGAGCACTCTACCAAATGCACTTGAGTCTCTGAACAAGGTGAATGTGAACTCAATCGTACCCCTTCTTCAACACTGAGGGAGGCTTTTCCTGAGCCAGGGACAGTCTGCTGTGTTTGCGGTGGTGGTGGCGGCGTTTGCTTTCTGACACAGATATTTCAGTCTAAGACTAATGTAGCTGAGTCTTGGCTAAGCACTGAAATGCACCCCGAAAGCAGCTATGATTTCAGACTTGGGTTGCTGGAAGATTTGATGCTGTGATTTTTGTTCACTTTTCTAGGCAGGCACAATAATAAAGCTGCTGCTCTCTCTGAAGTTGAGTGAAGTCTCCTGAGGCAGGAGACGCTGTGTGCATGTGGCTTGTTTTGTTTTAAATCTGGGTGCTTGTTTTTTACTTTCATTGCTGAAAAACCTGTATGAGAGAGCATAGATCTATTGATGAGGACATTTTTAGGGAATGCCCCATATATCTGAGATCATGGGGGGAAGTTTTGTGGTTTCTTTTTTTTTTTTTCTTTCCTCCAGAACTTTTTTTGAATTTCAAATGTGTACTAACAATTTCCAATGCAACACTGCTGTCTGTCTCGTTCTAAGTTGGTTTTAATTCTGCATTCATTAGACTGATATCAGAGCATCTGAGAAGGAATGGAAATGAGCAAGATACCTTTCAGATTGTGATTCAGAAAGGTTTAGCTCTGTTTTGTAGTGCCACGTTTGGCCTTTTGTGTGATCTGATGCACAGGCAAGCTTTAAAGCTGAAGATAAAAACAGTCTCGGTGTACTTAGCTCCCCTCCCCAGTATCTAGGGATAATGACCACCTATGTGGAGAGCTACTTTGGGAAAGCAATAGCGGTAGGGAGAACATCAGGGTAGGATTTAGGTATGTATGACTGTTAGGCAAGAAAATGGTATTTGTTGTCTTCTTGAATTGCTCAGGCGTGAGCCTTGTTGTGAAAGCAGATGTCTAACGCAGATTAGCATGCGAGCAAGGCATGCCATACTGGCCAGTGTCATCTGTCCCCTGCTTATCCTTGATGTCTTCTGTGCTAGCTTTGATGCAAGCTAGCTTTGCATGGATATTCTCCAGCCCTGGCACTCCTAAAGGCCTGCTGCTGGCTCCCTGAGGTGGGGCTGACTGTTGGGTCTCTGTGCTCAGATCCCACAAGCTGAGACTGCGCTCTGCAGGTAACACTACCATTTTCTCACCTGCTTTGAGCATCTGGCTTCAGCTTGACCCTGCTATGGGCTGGTGTCTAGGATTAGGAAGTTTTGCAGACTCCAGGTGCTGGAAGCTTTGAAGGCTTTGGCTACTGGAAATGAAGGATTCGGGTCTCTTTGAGGTGGTGTAGCAGCTGTGCAGTGGCTTTGTGAGCACCAGTGTGGGAATAAATCATGTAAATGAGCAGATTAACTGATCAGGTTTTAGGCACAACTCCCTGCAAGTAGGTATTATGCTTTGACTAGACAATGGTAAGGAATTGCGTCCACCTTTTTTGCTCTGTATGAGCTCTGCTTTTTTAGTTTATGATTTGAACCTATCAACTCTGACTTTACTCAAACTGTACTGACAGCAGTATTAAGTTCTTTCTTTTATTTTCCTCTAGTTTGGTTCTGCTTTCTCCTTTCTGTGCTTCTCCCTTGTAACGTAAGAGTCAGTAGAAACAGTCTCCTGGAGAAAGACTATGTCCTAGGCGATACACTTTCTATATTTAATCATCCTTGGAGCTTTTATTTTGCTAAAGGACTAAAGTGACAGCCTTTAGAGAATAATTATATGAAACACCATGTGTGAGCAAAGTGTGAAATGTCTCCAGTACCAACCGAAGCTATAGATATTTTTATTAAATATTAATGCCATGCATTTATGAAGGGTTTGCCAAGCAGATGTTAAGCTGGTCTTTGTGGTAATTTAATTGAGCAAGGAACATTTCCTGCCATTTTTATCAATGTCAGGCTTTACATGACATTTTAAACTAAAAATATAAAACAGGGAGAAAGAGAGAGAGAAATAATTAATAATCAGTTTCCATTCATGACTATCTGTTAATATTTCCCTTCAGAGGATTTAATGTTTCTCTTGAATGTTTTTCTTGGAGGCGGATACGAATCTGAGCTAACCTAGGCTCTGTGCAAATTCTTCCACAGGGCCTCTATCTGGAGTCTGGCCCACTCCTGCTAATGCAATTCTTTCTTTTCTGTTTGTAAAAAGATGATGATGATAATAAAAGCAAATCTTAAATTATTCTGAAGCCTCTGACTACGTGGGGCTCTGAAAATATCTGTGGATAGAGCCCGCCTTTCCTCCTCGGAGCATCACTTCATGCTTAAATGTCACAGCGGGATCTTCCTGTACAAAAATTATAGATCGATTAAACTTACTGACATTATGCCTCTGCAAAGTGCGATGCCTTAACAAGATTTAGCATCATAAAGCATTTGATTATGTACAACTCATCGAGCAAAAAATAAATAAGAAAAATAATAAAACAAAAAGGCAATTGAAATGTCTGTAGGTCAGGTGCAACATAATGAGCCCATTCATGAAATATCACTGAAGGCCCCCTCCTTCACAAGTATGACATTGTTTACATGGAAAAAGTGTGGTCACACTTCTATCTTGTGTGTGTTGTTTTACATTTATGAAACTGGTTTTTTTTCCCCAGACGTAAGTGGGCTCGTCTCTGTTATGTACCCTAGAGACAACGTCTGTCTCCCCACCCCGTGGGCGGGTGATCGCCGTAGCTTCAGGTGACCAATTCTACCGCCAACAAAAGAATGAAAACATAGATCATAATAAATCAAAGCATGGTGAGGCTGAGATGAAATGAAAAATCACCAGCTTGGTTTGTGGGTTTCACCCGCCTGCTTATAATGGCACAGGCTTCCCGTCAGCTCTGGAAACTTCCGTAGGCACTTCTGAAATAGGTTGCATCTGTTTCTGAGACCCTACAAGTGTTAAAGCCCAGTCCCTCTTCACCTGCTCCACATGTGCTCTGCCCCTGCTGCAAAGGAGCTATGGCAGATTCTTCTGATTCATTGGATGCATCTGAGAGGGCCTTGCTTAGGGCAAAGAAGGTGCACGTACAGGAGGCTGGCTGCTGTAAGGGGATATTGAAGATTAGATCCAGCAAGGGATCGTCATGCTCATTCTTGATTGCCGGTTAAATAACTGTAAGCCTAGCCTGTAGGTAAGGGCAAAGAAAACTCCTTGGTGAGAGAACAGATAGCTGAGGGGGAAAACTTGTCTGCTTTTACCTCCTAAAACCAGATAGTTGGTTGTAATAAGTCTAAGGGTAAAGCACTAAAAAGATCACTTTCCTTTGGCTTCTACAGTTGTTGCAACTGATTTGTGTGGATGTGTGGGTGACTGGCGTGCAACGAGGGAAAATGGAGAGCGGGGTGCAATTTCGCACACTACTTCTGTGCCACTGTTTACCACTGATGCGGGAATGTTGACTGCTAATACCTTGTTTAATAAATTAGGTCTGTACCAAACCCAGATGTTGTACAGAAGCCTTTTATATTATGCATGCAGCACAAAAACATGGAGTTTCCCATATATTCCGTAGAGTAAACTCAAAACGTCATTTTCCTACAGTACATGTGCTCAGAGATAAAATACTGTTTTCTTCTTAGTGCTTTACGCAAGCGAGAGTTTACTTTACATGCTCTGAATGGTGTTAAGTTTTCAGTGAATTGTCCTACTAGATTGGTTTGAGATCAATATGTCTGGGTGACAGGCTGAGAAATGAGAAATCAGTGAATCAGTGTTGGAAGCAGGCCTGAGGCCTGATCAAACTATTATTGTTTTGAAAGAAGGGGAAGGCTTAATACTTATTTAAGGTTGCTTATTGTCCACTTACCTACTTTGCCACTCATTTGACAAGTCACCAGTGCTGTGCAGTATGACTTACAAACATGAAAATAATAATGAAATGCTGCCCAAATACCTAGTGTTCCGCTAAGGAGCGATTGACAGAATTATTCCCCAAACTCTGCAACCAGCTGTGAGTTTCTCCATTGTGCCTGGCATTTTTCTAGCTTCTCTCACACTTACTTAATACCGCTTGGCTGTATTCATTGCCATGTCTGCAGAAAATGCTCTCCAAGAGGCTGCGACACAATGGGAATGTTTTGTATGCTGTAGGAACCTGTATGCCGTAATGAAACAGCAACCCAAGGAAGTAGCAGGCAGAGCTGCTGTGTGTTGCAAATATCTAGTGACCTTTTTGGAGGCCTAACATTTTGTAATTTGCATCTCAGGTTTTGGAAGTAATCAGCAGACGTTTTCCCAGCAGGCTTTCTTCCAAGATCCTGGCTGTAAGTCACGTGGCTAATGCTGAGTCAGTAACCTTGATTCCATGATGCTCTAGCTTAAATGGGCTTTAAAACTCAAAAAATGGCAAGAAAGTGGTTCATCGCTGTCTCTACCAACCTCCCCATTTTACAAGCACCTAGAATTGAAGGTTCTGTGAGCTCTGACAGCTGAGCTGATGTTATCAGCAGAGTTGTGTCAGGAGCAGGCAGAACTCCACACATTATACTTCGCATGGTTTACCACCTGTCTTTTTAATTTTTCCTACCAGAGTGAAAACGGCTTTGAGTATTCAACGCTTTCTGGGTTTTGATGCAAAGATTGGAGGACTTGGGATTCTTGGGCAAGAGGTAAAGATGGGGGGGGAAAAAAGGAGGTCAAACATCAAAGATTTCCCTGTCTCCTCTTTTTCTGAAGTGTAACAAACTTCTGAAGGTTTTTCAGGAAATATAAGCCATCCACATCTCACTTGATCTTGTCAATGATGATGTAAGGAGGAGTTCTCACTGTATAAGGAGGAGTTGAGGCTCTGTGTCCAGCCATCAGTGTGTCCTATCAGGTATGGCTTCCCAGAAGGATGAAAGNGTCAATGATGATGTAAGGAGGAGTTCTCACTGTATAAGGAGGAGTTGAGGCTCTGTGTCCAGCCATCAGTGTGTCCTATCAGGTACGGCTTCCCAGAAGGATGAAAGCCAGTATCAATTGATTTTCGTGTTTGTATTTTTTCTGATAGGGAAACATACGGTGCATTTCACAGTTCAGAGCTTATACTCCTCATACGATGGGCACACAGCTCCCATTAACTTTAATGAGACTTGCATGCACAAGGAGGGTGCAGGGGCCACGTCACGAAGCTCTGAGTTTTTACTGTTTTGTGTTACAAGCTGTGATAAATGAATAGGTATCTGTACTGCCTACTTCAGTCTGCCAGCTCCAATGTATTTGCCATAGTTATTTTGACTGTTAAATATACTGTATGTCTTGCTTAGGAGGCTGTCTTGTGGGGAAGACAGGCCAAACTGCTTGGCCAGAGGCTTGAGTCTGACTTGTAAAATGAAGTGGGCTGTTCAAAGGTACTCGAAGGACACTGCATGCAACCCAAAACACTATATGTACTGTGGGTGCTGTAGGGGACGGGTCAGCATCTGGTATTTCTTGCCCAGGTTCATGACCAGTGCTTTGTTTCTGAGCAAAGTATATTGCTAAGATAGTCCTTTTCAGCAGCTCCTGAAGAGTTAAACCCTAAACCAAGGTATCTGAGGAGACTACTGCTGTCTGGAGCACATGTCTATGCTACTGGGGATTTGACAGCATGCTTCAAGCTTATAATAGGTAGGCTATAGATCCAGCATCTCAAAATAAGGATCCTAAACAATAAGTGTCTGTGCCAGGGAGGTCAGACTGACAGTGCCTGAACCATGCTTGGGTTCAGAGGCCTGACCAGACATGGGGAATCCAAAGCCCAGGACTGGCAGCACAGGCTGGTGTCTGATTGCAACAGATAGCTGAGCCAGGCCTGTAAAACAAGCCTTTGCAAACACAAACAACAAGCAGCTTTAGGGGTGCAGAATGCATGTAAACCAATGGTAAGTATGTATTACATGTCCCATCTTTTGTACTAATTTCACAAAGAATCTATTTGTTCCAGCCTCTGAGAGCATTAGTGCAAGCTGTAATGCCTCGTGCACGTGAGCTCTGGACACCTGCAGCCGGGTCCCAAGGCAGGATACAAAATCCCAAAGAGGGTTTGCATCTCTGCTGCTGTCTGTGCTGCCACCAGTGGTGAGGCTTTCATCTGTATGGCCTGAATGTGCTTGGAGTATGGCAAGGGTAAACCAGTAATTTCAGCAGTTTAAAAACAGAGAAATGTCGAGACATTAATACAATTGATAAAACACATATTTAAAAGGAGCAACAAGGAAAGTCTAGAATCTACCCTTTATTTTGGTAAGAAAATGATAGTAGGGAGCATCACTACTTCAGTGCAAGCTAGTTGTCTGTTTTGTTATCTTGTCTGCTGATAGTTGCGTGTGCATTTGGACAGATAAGTTCTTCAGTATGGTAAACTTCCCTTTCAAGCTGCTGGCAAGGCTTATCATGGGTTTATGAATTCCATTTTGGTAAAAGATGATGGTGGTCTTTTTTTTTTTTTCTTCTTGAGCAGAAATGCAACTTAAAATCTCTTAAGTAATATTGTGTGACTACTGATGTTTAAACAAGACATTAAAGCTGGAAATTGAAAGATTAGTCAGATGAACACATGGCTTACTAATAAGGAGGGGTTGTCCAGCTCTAGGCAAAGATTGTGATNTTTTTTTTTTCTTCTTGAGCAGAAATGCAACTTAAAATCTCTTAAGTAATATTGTGTGACTACTGATGTTTAAACAAGACATTAAAGCTGGAAATTGAAAGATTAGTCAGATGAACACATGGCTTACTAATAAGCAGGGGTTGTCCAGCTCTAGGCAAAGATTGTGATCTTTCACAGTGGAAACATTGAGACTGGGATGAAACTGGAGGGGGAAAAAAAAGAATCAGAAAAAGGTGAAGAAAAAGATGTCATAGCCTGGGGAGTGATTATTTCAATGTATTTGTTAGAATGGCCATGAATGTGCTCACTCAGTTGTTGAGGGATTTTGCATCAGGGTCTGGTAGCCCAGTCTCACTTATGAATGGCCTATGTTTGATTTTTGCACAGATAGGGACGTGCCCACTTTATGCCTACAGAGGTCAATGAGTTAAACTCTAGCGATGAAAACTATTTGCGTATTTACTTTTCTTTTGCCAGAGTCTGTACTGAAAAAAAAAAATTCTTGGCCACTGCAGAAGCAAGAAAAGAAAAATGCCATGTTTTCTCGTCCTGACATGACTGTATGCTGTAACCTTTGTTCTTCAGTTTAAATACTCCACAATCATCAAAAACTTGAATCTGGATGAACCACTTAACTCTGATATGATGAGAGAATGTGACTGACCTTAACGTTACGGAAAGAGATGTCTGTGCTTAGTGCCAGATTTCCTCATTTGAAGGTTGCTTTCTCCTACTGTTGCTGAATTCTCTGAAGGTCTCAGTTTCGTCCCCTGGATAAGGATCAGAGCTTCCAAAACTTGGGTGCCCCAGCCTCTCTCCTGCACAGCCACGTTTTTGGCAATGCTCAATAGTTGTTGGACTTGAAAGCTGTTGCTCTGGACAAAAAGGATCCTGTTAAGACTGGGCAGGGAGAAGAGGACGGCTGAAGCAGTGACCTGCCTTCCGGTGAGGCTCATCCTTGCTGTGGTGTGCTACTGCAAGGGGAGATGTGAGGCCAAGGTGTTTGCAGGTAGCACAGTCCTGAGCTGAGTGATTAAGCCCTGCTAAGACACCAGAGACCTCCTCTGGATCTATCAAAAAAGAGCAGCCACCACCTTCGGAGCTTGGTTCCATTTTAATTGGGGAAATAAAATGTGTTCTGCATAGGAAACAATTTTTGACATCTTTCTTTTTGCTGTGATGCAATTATCAAGGGGGACTTTGATTTTTTCAATTAATATTGCGTTTTAATGCCAGAAGTCGGACATCTCCATGAGACAAAACCAAACTAGTAATGGCTTGGTTCAAAACTGCTCCCACGTGTAATAGTGGATTTTTTTTTTTTTGATTGGTAACTGAATTGTCGAATCAAATCTACCCGGTATTACTCGGCTTCATACAATCAAAACTCAGATTTGGGTTGCACCAAAATATGAGAGGAGCAGGTAGTTTGTGGTGCTTTTGAATATTGCGTTGTGCTTACACAACACGTTGCTTATGGTGTTTGGCCTTGTCCCTGTGGTGCTGGCAGCTGGAAACACACCTTCTAAAATGGCAGGTGAAGTTGTCATGGAACTGCATCATTTTGGTGATTTAAAGCTTCAGGAAAAATGCCAAGTATTGAAAACTTCCTTCCTGGTAAGAATCCTATCAATTGGCAACCCTATCAATCCAGATTTTCTTTTCTTTTCCCTGAGTCCTGTCCAGGGAAGTTTCTACCTGCTGAAATATCTTGCTTTGCCCAAAATCACCCCCTCTGTTAAGAGGAATGATCGAGCATTGCCTCTATTTGCATGAAAACCAGTATGTTCCTAGGGAGAGTGTCTTCTAAAATCCAGAATGGCAAAATCTTGACAGCTGAGTGACCTTTGTAGCCTGTCTGATGGCACACGAACACAGAAATTTTCAGCCCTTTTAAAGTCCTGCATTTTCTTTGTAGCCACATGTCTGACTAAATCAAATATTAAAAAAACAAACTAACCACGGCCTGCTTATTTTCTCGAATAAATGCATTCAGATAAAGCTAACATCAGGGCTTTTGTCTTCTGTCAGGAAGGGATACAGTAGTACAGACATGAGTGTTTCGGGGTGGCATAGCCACTTTCTTGTGTGTTGTCAAGTTAATTTGGCTGTAGCCCAGCTTTAGTAGCCTCCACTGCTTGCTGTGTACAAGGGTGTCAGTACTGTGCCAGCAGCTGATGTCTTCTAGCGCAATATTCTCTTTTTTTGAAGAAAAAAAGGGGTCTCACTTGGGAAGTTGGAAGTATAGCCCCAAGATTGATTTCTGTTCCTCATCCACAGCTGCCCTGCAAAGGTGAATTTGAGGCAGGTTATCAAGTTCTGTGAGTGCATCTATCTCCAGTTGACAACACCTTGGCTCTCAAGCCCTTATATTTTCCAGATACTGTGAAATATGTTTACTTGTTGAAAAATTTCTTTGTGTTGTGGTTTTGAGCACTCTGTAATAGGCAAAACAACAACTTTCTATTTTCCTAGAACTACTCAGCTGCATCCTTTTGACATTATTTATTGAAGGCAGATACAGTAACAGTTAACACTGGGTTTAGTTCTGTTCCAACACCCCCCCCCAAGCAAATGTTGATTCCAGCTCTTCTGATTTTGATGAAGACTGGCTTTGTTGGCAG
The DNA here is from genome assembly GCA_013398225.1 of Steatornis caripensis. Lineage (NCBI taxonomy): Eukaryota > Metazoa > Chordata > Aves > Caprimulgiformes > Steatornithidae > Steatornis > Steatornis caripensis. The sequence goes on along the minus strand of VZSC01019673.1, from coordinate 235,379 downwards.
CCTGTGGCTGGCACAACTACAAAGCTGATTTTGGGAACCTTAGAGGTTTATTTAGATTCCTTAAATGTTTTGGCTTGATGGTATCGTGGGTATTTTGAAACTTTTGAAGCCTTTTCAGTTCCTAACAGCACCAGGCAGGCAGACATAGAAACACACAGAGACTAGGAAGAGAGTGCCATCTTTGCTTTGTTCTTCAGGCTTGTAAGTATCCCCAAGTGGACAAATCAGACCAAGCACAAAAAGAACGAGTAATAGCAACTGGTAGATGGGGACCACGTTCTTCCCTTCCCTTGGGAGAGGATGGAGAAAGAAAGATGCTGCTTTGTGTGCCTCCCTTAGTGCAGTTAGCGTTGGTGGAAGGGATAGTGCAGCTGTGAAATTCGGAGCCTGTGCATAAATGCTGATTCTCGTGCTCTGGTGATCAGGTATGAGCATGAAAGCAGTCTCCTGGAGCGTGGCTTGCCTTTCGCCCTCAGGTAGCTCAGTGCTTTTCCTCTGTACCTGTGCTATGTGCTGTCTGTATTTGAACACACAAAATTTCTGTCTCCCGCTGCTTTACCGTTGATTTTTTTGTTAGGCTCTTCTGGAGGTGGGTAGGTGGGGCAGCATGTGAAGGAATGCTGGGGACTGGAGGCAGGGAGGGACACGTGGAGGCAGAACCCTTTGGCAAAATGTTTTTGGTGTGCTATACCTGCATGTTTTGTACTGGAAAATCATGTGCAGCTGCTGCTTTTGCTGAGGAGATGTAACGGTTTTGCGTAACAGGGATGATTTTATACCTAATGTTATAAAAGTGGTCATCTGTGGAATGACTGAGCAGAAATAGCCACAAATACTTCTGATCAGTGTTAACAGTCTCTATTTAATTCCTAAAAATCTTCCAGTGATTTCTTGCTAATGCAGTGAGTTATATTAAAAGCCTAAGCTCCTGTGAGAGAAGTCAGGAAAAAGCAGTGACGCTGTCCTGGGCTACGCAACCTGGGGTAGGTCGGGTTTGTCTGTGCTGTCCTCCTGTGCTCGTGATCCTGCCCTCAGCCATTCCCCACACACCGAATGTGACGTGCTCTCTCCTTGGGCTAAACTGCAGATGTGACAAAAGCCACTCCTCCACATGACTGTGTGAAAAGGGACTAAATGAATGCAGTTAGCCTCCGAAACCTGAGCATTCACCCCTCCAGCAGTATAGCTAAAGAATTTGGACGCCTGTGTGTCGCTAGCTGATGCTGTAGCAGATTCTGCTTAGCGATGTGTACTCAAACAGCGAGTTGATGCTTGTCCTTCTTCCTATAGCACCTTGCTTCTCCCTTCTTCTCGCCATCCTTTGACCATCTCTGGACTTCATTGCATTTCAGCAAAACTGTTGAAAGCTCTGCCGCTGTTGATGTTCGAAGAGTTAATTAACCGTCTTGCAGCCTTGAGGCCTGTTTGCCTTTCCCAGTGCATCAAAGCACGTAGGAGAAAAAGCTGTGTGCAAGAAATGTGACAGAATGCAGCTTTTTCTTCTTTTTCCCCTGGAAGGAGGTGGACAGTATTTCGTGCACAGCCACTTGACTTGCTCCATTCCTTATGTGGGAGTGTTTCACAGTGTGCAAGGATGATGAAACCTCCATACAACTTAAATTTGAATTAGTTGAAATTAGAGTGGTCTAATGATTAGAGGGAGACTATTGTCTCAATCTTTTTTTTAACTCTTCTGAAGAATTCTGGAGGAAGAATAAATATGATTAACTAGTTGTGTAGAAAAGACCTTCTTTTTAGTTAAATCCCGTCAGACATGGCTGTGTCCAGTTCTGGGCTCCCAAGTGCAAGAGAGACAGGGAACGACTGGAGAGAGTCCAGTGGAGGGCTACAGAGATGATGAGGGGACTGGAGCATCTCTCTTATGAGGAAAGGCTGAGAGAGCTGGGTCTGTTCAGCCTGGAAAAGAGAAGGCTGAGAGGGGATCTCATCAATGCTCATAAATATCTAAAGGGCGGGTGGCAAGAGTATGGGGCCAGGCTCTTTTCGGTGGTGCCCAGTGACAGGACAAGGGGCAATGGGCACAAACTGGAACACAGGCAGTTCCACCTGAACATGAGGAGGAACTTCTTTACTGTGAGGGTGACAGAGCACTGGCACAGGCTGCCCAGGGAGGCTGTGGAGTCTCCTTCTCTGGAGAATTCAAAACCGCAGGGGGGTTGGACTGGGGGATCTTCAGAGGGCCCTTCCAGCCCCTACCATTCTGTGATTCTATGACTTTCCCATATGGGAGCTAACAGACAAAAAAATAATCCCTTTGCACCGTAGACTGCCCTGGCTTCTTGAATTCAAGCAGAAATACGTGCTCCTGCTCTTGAAACACGTGCATTGCGCTTTTCGAATGGATGCTGCAGGCTGAATATAAAAAGCTTCTATGTCTGTCATGATGTGAAATATTGCAAAATAGTGACTTCACATACCTCTCTGAACTTGGCAAGCTAAATATACAAAAGCAGCTGTGGGAAAGAAGGGGGGATGTAACCACTGGCTGCTTGGTCATTCTGCTGGGATGCTGCAGGGCAGCTCTGCTGTGCTGAACCCAGGAGCAGGCTCTTGGCCTCATGATTGGATGGGAGAGTGGCGTCTTGGGGAGGCAGAGCAAGGTGGTGTCTCTCGTTCCGTCATCTTTTCAGCGTAGCTGAGTCCTGTTGGTACCTCATCACTGGTTTTGCTGCTGCTCAGACAAGGCTGCCCTAAGTCCCTTGCTCTTTCCTTTTGTGCTCCTGGGTACATGGCTGCACAGAAATGACTCCTGCTCTGACCCGGTGGTCTCTGCACAGGCGAGGCTGCTCCCGTTCTGATGAAAGTAGCCTTTCTTATTTTCTTTTAGGTATTGTGAATGTTGGAAACGCTGCTTTTGGGAAGTATTTTGGTAGCAGAGCTGAATGTATGTAGCAAACTCCTCTGCAGAACAGGAAACTGGCAATAAGCAACACCAAGTTTCTCTGAACTGGTGTATGTAATACCAGCAAATAATTTATTTTAAGGCATGCTGAAAGGCTGTTAAAATCAGAATTGATTTTCCCCTGCGAAAGAGTGACTAGGAACAGAATACGTTATTATCACAGTTTATAGTAGTTAGGCCTGTCTTTTTTAGTTAAACCAGAACTGTATGAGGACAGGAGAGGCCTGAGAATAGACACAGTGTCTGTTGCATTCAAAACGAAAATACTCCCCACCTTTGCCCTCCTCCCAAAACCCCAGGTCTGTAGATTTTAGCAAGGACCCTGTGTCAATTAGCTCCAGTGACCACTGGATGTAGCTATTGCTTCACAGAAATACGGCCAAGTAGACACCTTTCTGCCTCTTTTTTGAGATGACTTGACAGAGGTTGCTTTTTACAAGTAATTTCTGCCACTGATCCCTTTTTCTTTTTTTTTCTCCTTTCTGTGCATACTTTTCATTTCCTCCTCCAGCGCTCTTTAGAATCTGAACATGTTATGTTGCTCTTCCTTTTCGTCATGGATGTTCTCCTGCTTATCAGCAATGAAGAGTACATGAGACTACAGCGACTACTCTAACCAAGCAATAGTTACCTGCTTATAACTGCATTCACCTCTTGAGTGCAAACAGAGGTGGTCCAAACTCTCCATCTATAAAGTCCCAGTGTTATACAAGAAGTTGTTCGTGAAATGCAAGCAGTGGCTGAAAGATCTGGAAATGAAAATATACTTGGGCCTTTTTGTGTGACAAAGAAGTCAAGCCAGGTTAGATAGTACAGCCTTTATTTAGCTGTTCATACTCAAAAGTGCCTGTTCTTCAGGGTGGAACATGAGTACCATATTTCAGAGGTAATGTGAGAGTAAACATGTGTTTTGTAGGTATTCTGCGGAGAGGCAAGAAATCTAGGAGCGCTGGCAACAGACTGGAGAAATAAAGGAGAAAACCGCCACACCACCAAGTAGACCATTTTTAAAGCAAAGGTGAAAGCTAGTGATATCTAAAGGGACAGTACGAAATTTCCTGCCTATATTTAAAAATATAAAACTCAGGTTTTTCTGCGACAGCTAAAATGACCAAATGATTCCCTTGGCATTGTTGTTTGGAAAACCATGAGTCAATTTTCAAATTTAGAAGACTGGAGGTGTTCAGAGCTGTATATTTACCTGTACTAGCAGTTTGCAAATACTTCAAAGCTTTCCACTTTTATTTGCCAGGAAGCAAAAGTGATTAAAAAGTAAAATTAAAATACCAGCAAAACCCTCTTACTCAGCAAATAGGCAGGAACACTGACTTACAGTGGATACATCTGAAGGATTTAGCTTGCATGTGGTCACACCATCTTAGTGGTAGTCTAAGGAACTTGTGCTGATTTGTGGATTTGGTTGGAGTTACTAGAATTTTTCTTTCCACACGCTGGTGAGTGCTACCAAGTAGGTTTGGGCTCTCCAGCTTTAATTCTTTGTTCTTATGCCCTTTGTTGTAGCTGTGGTTGAATTTACAGGTAGTGACAAATACTCCTCTCTTTGTGAAGGAGATCTTCCAAGGGCAGCACCATTTTTCTTAGTGTCTTACTGCAGACTTGCTGGGGCGTGAAATCTGAAATTGGAGTGGGGGGTATTGCCACCCAGCACTGCTCAAATCAGAGCAGCCCAGTGTGGTTCACAACCTGCTTGCCTCCTGCCTGCTGCAGGATCAAGGCTCATTTGGACTTCCAGGTCAGGATCTGTAGAACAAATGTCTCACTTCTGTGCTGCTTAATTTTTTTACCTGTAAAAAATTTACAAGGCTGCCCATGTAGACACTTAAGCTTTATTTTTTAATTCTACCTAGCTTACTGGAATTAGTACAGCATGGTATATCATTGAACCCTAGCAAATGGGGCTAGAAAGGACAATAAGTTATTTAGCCGTGTCTCTTTCCCCAAGGCAAGATCAACTAGATCTAACCCTCCTTGACAGATATGCAGCAAACCTGTTTTTAAAAACCTCCCCTAACAGAAACTTGACACCCTTCCCCTGGGCCAAAGCAGAACTCTTCTTACTGCTAGGAAGCCTTTCCTAAGGACAAGCCTGGATCTCCCTTGCTGTAACTTAACCCCTTGATTTCTTGCCTTATCCTTAGAGGAGATAGAAAAGAATTTATTTTTGTCTTTGCAGCAGACTTTGGCGTATTTCAGGGCAGTTGTTGCCTCTCCCCACGGTCTCCTGTGGACTATGCATTCCAAATATTTTAATGTGTGTCCCTCCCACCCCGGTCCACTAACCCCAGCCCAAAACATTTTTTTCTGGCTCTCTGATTGCTCTCGCTGCCCTCCTGTGGGCTCTCTCAGGCCGATATATTGTGGAACAGCCTTTTTTTTTTTTTTTTTTTTAA
>VZSC01019673.1:159808-222888 GCA_013398225.1 Steatornis caripensis | reverse complement strand
CTCCAAGTAGACTCTGCGCTACTGATTACAGCCTGCTGAGCTCTGCCATTCAGCCAGTTCTCGATCCAGCTCGCTGTCCACTCACTAGCCCGCACTTCCTAAGCTTACCCATGAGGATGTTGTGGGAGACAGTGTCAAAAGCCTTGCTGAAGTCAAGGTAGACAACATCCACTGCTCTCCCCTCATCTACCCAGCCAGTCATGCTATCACAGAAGGCTATGAGATTGGTCAAGCAGTATTTTGCCTTGGTGAATCCATGTTGACTACTCCTGATAGTTCTCTCTTCCATGTGCTTTGAGATAACTTCCAGTACGAGCTGTTCCATCACCTTTCCAGGGATGCAGGTGAGGCTGACTGCCCTGTAGTTTCCTGGGTCCTGTTTCTCACCCTTTTTGAAGATTGGAGTGACATTGGCTTTCCTCCAGTCCTCAGGCACCTCTCCTCTTCTCCACTCCACTACTTTCCAAAGATGATGGAGAGTGACCTGGCAATAACATCTGCCAGCTGCCTCAGCACTCGTGGGTGCATCCCGTCAGGGCCCATGGATTTGTGGGTGTCCAGTTTGCCGAAGTGGTCTTTGACCCAGTCCTCCTTGACCACGGGGAAGTCTTCATTTCTCCAGGCTTTCTCTCTTACCTCTAGGGAGTGGGAATCCTGAGAGCCGGCCGTAGCAGTGAAGGCTGACGCAAACAAGACATTCAGTACCTGGTGCCCTCCTTGTTCAGCAGTAGGCCCACGTTCTCCTTAGTCTTACTTTTGCTACCAATGTACTTGTGGAAGCCTGTTGTCCGTGACCTCCCTCGCCAGCTTCAATTCCAAGTGGAATGAGTCAACTTTTGCTGCCATTATTTGAGCAAGAGCTGAAAGATGGTCCCCACATGTTAGAGATGGACAGGTCTGTGCTCCCAGAGACTGGTAAAAGAGGAGGGACTGCTGATATGGTTGACCTGGAGGGAAATGGTTGGGGGGAAAGATCTTGAGGAGACTGATGTTCAGGAGACCTTTGGAGCATTTCAAGCAGAGGGTTTGAGCTTTCATCACATGATATCAGAGCTTTTATGCGAATGTGCCTTTATATTTTTTTTAGTTTTTTTTATGACAAGTAGAATAACTGCAGATTTTAGCTTGCTTGGGGAAGCATTAAGAGTCTGCTGATCAAACCTCTGCTGAACAAGAAAAATGCTTTGTCTGTGCTATTTTCTTTGTGTTAGCCATGAGACCCTGTTAACCTCTCGTCCCCAAGCTCTCCTTTGTTTCACCTTCTGTATCCTCTTTTGCCAACATTTCATTACGTTGGACAATCTCATTTTGAGTAACCAGGCCCTCTGCTGTCCCTCTCCTCTCCCAGGGTTAGTTTGGGTTGTTTTGGGTTTTTTTTGTTTTGTTCTTTTTTTTTTTTTCCCCTCCCTGTTCCATTCTTCATCGAAATGTATACTTTTCTCTCCTGTGTATTCTTCATCTGACCATATTTCTGTCTTCTGCCTATTTTTCATGTCCCTTATGCAGGTGTCAACACCTTTCTCATTACTCTGAGTCTCCCTTGTCCTGACAAATCTGATGCATCTAGCAGATGTCCCTGCTCTGTGCTCCCAGGGGCTGCCCACAACACACCTGCCTCCATGCAGATGAAAAACTGAGAGGAGGAGGAGAAGGAGGAGGATGTCTGAAGTCACTGGTCAGTCATCCCTTTGTCCCCACTCTCCTCTTTAGAGCCAACTTTATAAACTGATTTTATTCATTGGACAGTCAATGAAGAAATATCAGCTGGTTCTCTGGGTTCAGAGAGGAAATCCTGATCCTGCTGAAAGCTTGACTCTTGCTGAATTTCACATCTACTCTCTTACTTCTGTCTTGCTGTGTGGTGCTGCCGTGCACTTTAAAAAAATAGGTTTATGACCTGTTCTTCTTTGGAAGAAAAGAGGGAGAAATGTCTCAATAGTTATCAGATATGCACTCTGTAGGACTTCTGTGTTTGTTTTTCAAAAATCCTATTTCCTTTCCCAACACTCCTTCTGCCCAACTGCTCGATAACCCAAACCGTAGTGCACTGAAAGGTATCATAGTTTAAACTGGAAATGCTGACTGGTGTATAAGTGAAAAGTAAGCATCTGGTTTTTTTCCTGCCTCGCCCCGAAAAAGACTGGGGTGTATGACAGTTCTGATAAACCTCTATAGCTGGTGGATTGGTTCCATCCATTAAGATTTCTTCGTGCTTCACCACAGGAGATGCTCTTGGTACGGCAAGCGCTCCGTGTCTTGGTGAAGGTTCACAGTGTCTCGCCAGTAGCAACGTATGGTGTACGCGACTGTGTCCTTTGTCAGGCCCTGAAGCTGATGCAGGAAAGGCAGAAAGAAGGCTGCCCAAAGCGAGGACACTGATACAAATTTTCTAGATGCTTGCAGGGGTGTTTCTTTTCCCTTTAAGGAATAATTAAAAAAAATTGTGACATTTTAGAAGGCCATTTGCTAAGCTCTGCATGTTCTGTGTATTTTAGTGTGTGAACAAATTAGATTATGAAAGGTAATGTATTAGTGATTTGACAGTAATGTGGAATCTTGGAAGAATTAATCGCTAATGTGCATTTCGTAATTTCAGCTAAATGATCTCAGTTGAAATGCAAGAGAGGCAATTGAAAAATTCCTTGAGATTGCAGTGAAACCTGGTACTGTAATGCAGATTACTTTGATTTACTGCAAAATACTGCAAGGCAGTAGGAAATGTTCACAGCAGCTGTGTTTAATAGTTACAGTAGAGATGTGTGATGAAATGGTAAATTCATATACGTATTTATCCTATAAAATATAAGCCTCATTCTTCCTGTTACATATTAAAAAAACCCCAAAACAACAAAACTGTAGGTTACAACATATTACTCTTGTAATTTATTATTTGTATTACAAGAATATTTATGGACTGTAATCTGGGTGCCAGGAATCAAATGGGCAGTCGAATACGTAAGAAGACACAGTGCTTGCCCTGAAGAGGAAAATTGGAGGACCTTAACGTCACCCACAGGATTGCCTTCCACCTAGGTATCCATGAGTCCAGTCTGTTAGTCCCGTTGCCTCAGGTAATCACCAGTCCTGCTGTAATGAAAAGAAGGGTGATACCTGCATTTGACAGGATGGAAACCTCCCGAGTTCAAAACTGATGCCCTGAACACAACCTGTAGATCAGTTGGCAGATAACTCACAGTCTGTGGGAAAAACACCCCAAAATAAGCAGGCGACTGCTGTTTGCTCTGACTGCAGTGGGGTGGAACCACAGACTGATGCACTCGGCAGAGTAGCGTGCTGACCTCTCTGTGGCGAGAACACGGATAATAGTAATGAGTAAGAAGTACATCTGCTCCTAGGTGATTCCTTCCAGTGGATGGAAGCAGGTGGTGCTGGTGGCATGTTCGGGTTACAGCTCTTTGAATAGGAGCAGTGGATTCATTTTTATCAAGGGTGTTACTTGCTTTCATATTTTTGTGTAAACACTAACCTTCTGAAAGCCGTGATGGCAGCTGTGTTCTGCAAAGTTTTGCTCGGTCTTGGTGCCATAACAATCTGCCTGTTATGGCAGGTTGTGCAAATCTTCATGTCTTTTCTTTCTTGCTGGACTTCATCAGCAATGAGAGTTGACTATGATGGCATTTAAATGGGCATAATTAGTTTCTAGAGCAAACACACCAGCCAAATGAATTCACACCTCTTCCACAACTCCCAGCAGACTCCACATCCCTCCTGTGGGTCCATCCTGTCTGTGAAGTTAGTCATAGGTGTTCTTAAGCTACAAGCTTGTCTTTTCCATTCATGGGACCAAAAAGCTTTACGTTATTTGAAGTGGAAGCTAAGATTTTTAGGTCTCTCATCTTAGCTACTCTGCAGAAAGACACCTGCTTACTGAGCCATTGCCAGGCTGTGGTGTTCACCTTCGATGTGAAACATTATCAGCTTTCAGCTGATGAATCCTGCATTGTGCATGGATTAAGTATCTCTTAAAGCCTGTTCTGTTGGTAACCGACTCCACTGTTAGTTAAGAATTGATGCTTCCACGCTGCAGCATTTCTTTAAGTAATCCTCTTTCTGCTGAGTAATCCTGGTGACCTCAAGGAGCTTTTATTCCTGCCTCTTCTGCATAATGTCTGATGTATGAAGTAAGGTTTATTTAGGAGAGTAAAGGTGAGAGGATTGGGCTCTGTTCCAACAGCAGCAATATTGGCTGTAAAGTGTTAAGATGATACGTGACTCCTCTTTCATCAGAAACTGTAGAGTACAGCTGTTTAATGCATATTAAGTAGTGGAGAAGCATAAAAAAGAAATTTTCCCATTGAAATGATTTTACTCAGTGTGAGGAAAAGCAAGGCCAGCCCTTGTAAAACCGAATTTCTCTTCAAATCAAGAAAATATTGCACATGATGTTAGAACTAGCATGCTTACTGTGTGACACTTCTACCTTGTTGTGAACTCTCTGCAGGGTCTGTATTTCCCAAGTCAATTGCAAAAGCCCAATAAATAAATGGGCAGCTACGGCTTACAAAGAAATTTCAACAGGAGCAACTACAATGCTAGAAAAACTGAGGAGTTTCTCTGTGTAAAACCTTTAAAAGGACTCACTGGGCCCTTTACATCTGCCCAAAAAGAGCTTTTCAAGCCTGCCCATGAAATTATGATTGTCCCAATGACTTCCATAAATGACTTTCTGTATCACTATCCATTTTGACTAGTGCTGCTGAGTCTTCAAGAAATGGTAGAACCTCTCATTCTCCTTTTTAAAGTGGATGATGGTTAAAAGAAAGAGGGTGCCTCTGCATTTGAGCTAAATATAGAGGCTTCTCTGAGGCTGCGTGAATGAAAAGAGAGCAGAGATTTGTCTTCTAGTGCAACATTTCCAACACCTTTTATATGATTCAATCGTTGTTATAGTTGATTGGTTTTACGGAGCCCAAGGAAGCACCTGGTGCTTTTCAGAGTGTGTCGAAGACATTTTCCTCACCTTGCAGAGTTCTCATTTTCCTGCTGGGTGTGTCCGTACTGGGTAACGGAGAGCAGCTCGGACTGCTGAGCTAGCGGATCCCTCCAAGCAAAAGCAGTATCGCTGTGAAGGACTGTGGGTGTGCTGGTTAGTTTTGCTGAGACGTATGGCCAAGTCGTGGCCAGGTGCCACATGAGCGTGGCCCTACTACTTCTGAGCTACAAGAGATTAGCTCTAGTAACTACAGAGGGTGGATGTCGTCGTTCACTTGGCAGCGATGTGGGCAGCTGGCCGTGCTCTTTCTTGCTAGGTGTAGACATACTCACATCAATGATGTTTCCACCCAGATAAAAAGATTTCTTGGATCAGAAGAGGCAACCCCCTTCCTGCAGTGGAAAGAAACCCCTCACTTTTTGCTACTGCTGTTGAGACTGGTTTATTTTTGTCTTCCTTTAAGTATTAACATTTATAGCAGGAAAAATATACTTTTACAAAATGCTTAAAAAAATCTGAAGTGTTTTTGTCTTTAGAAGTCAATTTTTAACAGAGAGCAGTAATAGATTCATTTTTGTGAGAAGATGTAATTTTGAAATGAAACTACAGAAAGTAATTTTTGTGGCTTTTGTGATGAATAACAGTTGGAGGACGGACAGTTGGAAAGTTACTTGCATCCTAAAAAGAACCCCAAACACAAAATCTAAAAAACTCACCTAAAGTGGAATAACACAGCATCCTGTGTTATTACACATATGGGTTGAGCTCACCTGTTACCCCGTGCTGTTTTCCTGCTTCACTGAATCCAGAATCGGGTTGAAGGTTTCTCTCCTGATACTTAAACCCCAGGGGTAATGGGTGTCTGAGAGATCACTATAGCATGACCCTACATGGGAAATGAGTTATAACAATACAGCAAAATTCCTTGAACAGTATTATAGGGCTTGTGAATATGATCAGAAACACTTCCTGACATTGAAAATAAAATCAAGGTTATCTTTCAAGGTAATCTATGTAGTTTACCTACATAAAATTAAAAGAACTGCCAGGTTTTAAAACACCTGTAACAACAAAAAAAAAAGACTTCTGAAAAAAATACAAAGGCAACATAACATTTAATGAAAAGTTTTCATTGTAAGCAGGTAGCAGGCAATACCAGAGAATAAAATTGAAGCAAACTGTAGTTCTGCTACAGAAAAAAATATGTCAAAAACCTGGAAATTAGTTTGCCAAGAATGTGTGCATAAATGAAAAATGAATGTGACTTATTTTCTTTATTATGCAGCCTAATGGGGCAAGGACAGGGGGAGTAAGGATAACAAAGCCATCATATAATTTTATTCAGATCTTATAGTGGTCTCTGTTTTAATGACAGAAGGTGTTAGAAAGTTGAGAACATTTTCACCAGTGTCTTAATCAGCAGCTTCACTGCACCTAAAGATGTGGTATGGATGTGGCATTGAGCCCTTCCTGTGGAAGACTTGACTTTTGGTTCGAGGTGTCAGGTCAGGGCATGAAAGACTATCTGAAAAGATCCTCAGAGCTGTAGAAAGAGCTTCAGAGCAAATGAAAATAAATCTTATTTTTATATAGGCAGATTGTGGCTAAGCTCTCAAATGTCACCTGAAACTCAGTTCAACCCAAAGTAAAGACCACAAGTTTCTAATCTCTCATTTCTCCTTTTATTTAAGAAGAAGCTCCATAGCTTGTACCCTGCTCTCCCTGTTGCTGACCTCCAAGCCGCCTCTAAGAGCTTTCTTGAAAACTGGTTGGAGCAAGCCGCTAACTGACAAATTTTCTTCTTATGATTGGAAGCGTCATGAGCGTGGTTCTACCACAAGGGTTTTCACATGTAACCCAATGCATCTGACACCTGTCTGCCTCCATAAGTGGTGAACAGATATTGGCAGCCCGCTGCGAGAGAAACCCAATACACTCGCTGCTCCCAAGTGCCTGGGTACAGCAGCAAACATCTGGATTTGTATATCCGGACTGTGGTTAGAAGGGCAGTCTTAAAAGTTGTGCTCTTCTTTGTTTCCTTGTATTTTGAGAAGTCTAGTATTCGATACTTGGTGCCAGCTTGCACAAATCACACTCTTGCAATACCTGGAGTGTGCTCAGAAACGCAGAGGATCCTCAGCTGGCGTGAGCGTACATACGCAGTCTGCTTCATCAGAACTGTGCTGAATTGCAACTGAGAATTTTGCACGATGTTTTCAGGATGCCATGTCAGAGGGACAACTCTAAGAGCATGAACAGTGAAGTGCCAAAGGGCAAAGCACAAGGTTATGTTATCTTTACAGTTAAGAGAATTTTTTCTTTTCAGTCAAACCTATAAAAGGTGAGGTGGGGGGAGGGGGAGGGTAGAAGGGCTATGTGCTGTGATACTATCCTGAGTCTTTCGGGTTCTGCCAATTTTTTTTTCCACGTACCCTTTCATCAGGCAACAGAAATGTTCCTAGTTGTTCCTCGGAAAAGCAATTCAGCAGCTTTGTTTCTTGTTTTGTAATGTGTTGGGCAGAATGCAAGATCTAAACTATTCGAAGGAAGAGTTTAGGACTTAAACACACCTGCACAGGAGGTAACTTCTAAGTCTTTTTGTTTTGTTTTCCAAACTAATAGTCATTTAGGAGAAAACAGCATGGCAAGGCCTGCTAGTTGGATGTGTAAAATGGATGAATTTAGGCTAAAGAGAAGATGCATATTCTTAGCAGTGAAGCTAAGTCGTCAGTGGAAGAATTTCCCAAGAGATGTGATAGATTGCATACTTAAATGAAGACTTTCTGAATGAAAGAAGTTCCTGAGGTGGATTTTTTAGTCTAGATTAGAGAGAAGGACAAATGATTATCTAGATGATAAATGGTCCTGTCTGGCCTTAAAATTCATGTATTTATTAAAAACAAACAAAACCCAAACAGATTTACAGCCTCATTTTCCCTAGTACTTTAGCAAAGAGAAAGCAAGCCGGCACCATGATACGTATTTTCTCTCTTGGCACAGGAAAGGAACAGGGTTGTCCTTGCCTCTCAGACGGCAGGATTTTGTGGGTGTTTATGTGCAAAGACCTAGCCAAAGGTGGAGCCTTGATTAGAGTCTACTTAATAATTAAAAAAGATTATTGCTGAGTGTGTGGGGGTTTTTTTCAGATTGTCAGTTTTAGAGATGGAATGGTCTTGGTTACATTACTGGTGACTTACTAGCAATATAGATAATTAAAAACAAGTTTTAAAAAAATATGATTTTATATACGTATTTTTATATATCTGTATTAAACAAAATTATGATAATTTTGACTGCTTCAAACTGTAGGTTGTTTAATGGGTGCTCCTTAAATGAGATTGGTTCTGTGATACATAATGAAGTTCAGATAACTTTACAATATCCCAAGCTGAATAGCCAGTAAACAGACACCTGAAATTACTAGCTGTACTTAAAAATGTGAGCACCACCCTTAAGCAGAACTGTAGCATCAAGCAGATGCTGTTATGTCATCCTCATGGGGATAGCATCCCAGGAATCCAGTCTGTGGTCTGTTTGATGTAGGGAGAATACAGGGCCTGCTGAGGCAGCTGAAAACCCGTAAATAGCACTGGGATCTGAAACATATTTCCAGATAAAACTTGTTCTGCCTCCCAGTAAGCAGTAATTTTCTACCACAAGATTAGTGTTAGCGCAATCTGTACGAGATCCAGGTGTAGACAAATTCAAAGTTAAATGATCATCTCACTGTGGCTTGTTTTAAATGTAATGAAGAATAATGCATTAACTCATCCAAATAACATACCTTATAAATTGAAAACACTGCTGAGAGGATCTTTTTAAGGCAAGTTTTCTAACTTAATTTCATGAAAGTGTTGGGTAGCTGCAAACCATTCAGATTTTGATGGTCTCAAAGTGGATGCTGATTCTGGTTGCCTAATTTGCTGCATTAAGATATCCATGCTCTATTCAGTCTTACCTTCATACAGTTTCAGTGAGGGCTACAGCATTTAAAAGAACGTACAAGGACAGAAATGTGCTCGTTCCTAGGTGACAATGTAGTACGATAATGGTGATAGTTTTTTATAATAAATTCTCTTTTTCCTTGGAGAGGAAAGGAATCGTGAGGGTTGTTTGCCTTCTTTCTTCTTGTCTTCTGAAAATACCGTTAAGCTGTGACAGAATATATTGTCTTCTATTTTAATCTGGGGAAATAATTTTTTTCATAACATACATCAATTGCCTTTCTTATCTGAGAACTGGCTGTTTGAAGACCTGATCCAACATCAGGTTGTTGTAAATGGAAGGCCTTCTCTAACTAAATATAGCTGGATTATCGTTTGACTGTATTTGGAAAGATTTTTCTAATCAGTGAAGTGAATCCAGGGGCTGGCTCACAGTCATGGTCAACATGGTAATTTTCTTCTTTTTTGTTCTTCCTGTGTCAGTTCTGGGGATCTCTCTTTTAAAAGGAAGTTTGAGATTTTAGTTTATTTACAGAACAAATGTCAGACTTGAATCAGATTCTTCCCTTAGATCTTCACTTGTCATAAGTCTATGTCAGGAATAGCACCAAACCCACCTGAAGCATCCATTCATATACCTAGAAATAGTTTATGGGGACACTGAAAGACACTGATGTTATCTTTTTAATATTGTGAGGAATAATCCTATTAAAGAAGAAACAAGGAAAACTGTTATGCCCACAAGGCAGAATTATCCAAAGTTGATTGGGGCAGCTCAGGTTACTCTACAAAGCCCAAGCTGTGTGCCGGCCTATCTTTCCATCAGGGCTTGGTGAATGAGCAATCATTTGTGGATTCTGCTCATCTCTCTTTGCGAACTTTGTTCAGTGGAATTAGATACAACTTTGACAAATTAGAAGTGCCCCTTAGCCCCACTGTCCCTGCCACAGCACAGTCTTCCAATTGTGCCTGGTTTTCTGAAGTTGCTGCGTCAGAGCTGTCAATGGCAAGCCTTCCACAAGACTACACTTTTTAATAAGGGAATCTGTCAGCACAGGCTTCGCCAGGTCTTGCAGCCTTCTCTTAATCCGCAGTGCAAACTGCCCTTCCCTTTGCCTTCCCTCTATTGCAATGTACTTGGACTCCGAAATAAATATCCCTTTTATTTACAATGTGCCCGCAACAAAATTAATCTTTGGGATTAATTGCAACACAGAATGGGCTGTGTTTTGTCTTTCGTTATAGCACAGGTTTGGGACTGAATAAAACTCAGCCACCTGCCTAACCAATGTCTGTTGATTTTTGTCCCTGCATCCCTGGTTTTGCTCAGAGTTTCTGAAAAGATTATGCTGGTTACTGAGCTCTCTTATTTTCCAGAAAAGTTAATGGAAATTTAAAGTAGTGGTCTTTGGGACCAATACATCTGCAGATGACTTGGGGTGGACAGAGAGCAGGACTGAGCAATGTGCCTCCCAGCTTTACATAAAATCCGTAAGCAGAACTGGACCAAGAAGTTTGTGGTTCAGCTCAGGAAACTGGCACTGCTGGGGTGGGTACCACCACTGATTTATACTACTCAGCAGTATTGGGGGAATCAGTCTGGCCCAGGGTTTTCTAATGTGTACCTTGCCTTATTTATTTGTTTATTTAATTTTTTTTCCCTCCTTGTAAAGAGTATTTGATAAAACTGTCATACTGGTGAGACTGGAAATTAGCAGCACATTCTTTGTCACAGAACTGGAACCCACAAGTTCTTCGTCCTGCCCTGCCATTTCTTTCACTCCCCCTCCCGTTCCCACACCCAGAGGAACTTTTGGCCCTAAAGGGATTGGGGAGTTACTTTATGGTCCTTGTCTGAAGCTGCTTGCTAAGATGGGTTGTTGCAACCAGATAAAGTAATGGAACTTTAGCATCTGCTTACTGGCCCTGTAGAGACTGACCTGAGACAGGTCCTTCACTTCTGTATGGGCAATTGAACCCCTTGTTGGTTATCATATGCATTGCCTTTGGCTCATGATATTTCCACAAGCTGTCATCTGTATTCAGGTCGTATGTCCTTTGGTCGCGTGCTAGAGGTCAAAAGACAAACTTCCGCTCTCTTCAGAAAACATCGTCACTGGCTCCCCTCACTACCACTGAGAACAAATCTTCCCCATGTAGCCAACTGTCATCTTAGTTTAGCTTTGAAGACATATTAAGGTTATCTGTGTTCTGTGTATAACTGTGCATGTGCCCCCCTTTATATTATATAACAGTTTAGTGTTGTTCATTCTTAAACCCATGTGAAATAAGAGATTAAGCTCAAAGGTAACAAAGTTTCCCCAATGTTGGGGAAAATTAGAAGCTGGATGGGGAAGAAACGCCCTATCAGAGCCTTTATTGAAAGCAAGGTTTCAGTGTGAGTTCACAAGTTATTTAACACCAGAGGATCCACACAGGAAGGAATTTCACAATAATCCTGCTGCCAGAAAACCTTCAGACTCTTGCACCGTCTTAGACGCAGAAGTCAATCAACCAGAAGAACCAAATAAGAATGAAACCAGACTTCATTAGTTCCAGTCCTCACGGTACTATTTCTTTCATTTATGGTTGTTCTGGAAGTGGAGATGGCTTCCCAGTGATGCATGTGCTCCACGCCTTCATCACCTTGGGGTTAGCGCTCAGTGCTTGGGGCCGCTCTTGCAAAGGACTTCAGCGAGTACAGCCTGTAGCAACCTTTCTCTTGAAGGTCACCCACTATTAGCCCATAAATCTTGAGCTTTGTGCTCTGTTCTGGCTACCTGTTTATTTCAGGATATAATTCAAGGTGTTGGTTATGATCTTATTAAGCCCTTAAAGGCCTGGGACAAGGTTAGCTGAGAAAATTGCTTCTCCCTCCCACCCCCACTTCATGCCCTGTCATGGGAGTTATGATCTGTTGGGTTCCTGTGATTATTCTCCCTGCAATCAACAACACGGCTTTGTCCGTGAAGCAGCATGCGCCTCTGCAGCATACATCTCTAGTGGCCTGAAAAAGTCCAGGTTTAGTGAACGCAATATAAGGCAAACAACTTCAGTTAACATTTTGATATTTCCTCGGCTTTTCTTCTGCAGAAGGATCTGAGGGCTCTGTACTGTGGGTGCATACATTGTCGACTCTTGCTGCTTTTTGCCTTATTGCTGCTGAGTGCCCCACTGTTGCAGTGCATGTTTTTGCAAAACCATTATGGATAAAAGCTCATGCAAGTGTTAATACTTGTTGGTTTGCAATGAAACATGGCACATGAGCTCAAGCCCTATGACTGCTCATGCTGTAGCTTGGGAAACCTGGAGCAGTGAAGCCTGAGAACTGAACTCCAGAAACAGTGGAGTCAGTGGAGAGTCCCGGAGGATTGACGAGCAACTCATTGAGGTGGGAGAGGCTGAAAAAGGCATGATAGGAAATTAAAGCAGTGAGGCAGTGAGAGGAGGTAAGAAGAGACTGCCTTGGAAATTCCCTTGAGGACCTTGTTAAGAGGAAGTTGACTGAAAGTCTTAGTGGGGAAAAAAGTATGGGTTTTTTTGATGGTGCAAACATTTCTTCCTATGTTAAACCTTCAAGGTCCTTTGTGTCGACTCTTGTACGCTTCAAAAACAGTGCATAAAACACCAGTATAAAGTGAGCTAAAAGACGTGATACTTGTTAGATTTTGCTTTTGTGGTTTTTTACACATCTTTACCTCCTCACGGCTGATCTTATTGCATCAGTAGAGACGCCTTCTGCGGCCGTTCCACTGTTAAGCTCTTCGTACCAGACCTGTTTGATTTGCTTGTGTTGGGCTGCTATCAGAAAGGAAATGAATAACAATATATTACATTTTATAAAAGAAAATGTTATATCCCTCCCACTCCCTTTGTGCACAATCTGATCTTAAAGGTCTCGCTGAAATTTGTATTACAAATACATATTTCACATTATTGGGTGGTTTTGACTTAGACACCACAAGTTTTGTCATACCTAGAGCCTAGCAGTCAGAGTCAGCAACAGCTTTTCAGTGTGGGGCCAGCCAGAGAACGAAAGTGTTTGCAACAGCTTTTGAGGTTTTGAAGTATTTGTTTTTCTCCATCATTAGAACAGAGGCGAGGGCTCCTGAGCATTTCACAGGAGGGAATTCTGTGGAAGAAGTCAGGTTTACGATTTATTTCCTTCCCAGTGACAGAGCGGTCTAGCCCAGGCCTCGGAGATCTTCCTTTTGAAAACTTCGCTGAAATAGATATTGCTGTGAAATGTTACGGCTTTGACAAAACCAGCATATTTTGATCAAAAAAATATTTTGCTAAGAATTGTTCCAGGCAGCAACTCTCTGAATGACTTTGATCACTGTAGTTAACTGTTTAATTCAAGTCAGTTTTCTATGGCAGCAAGCTGTCTGTGGCGCAGATTCTGCTCCTGCTGGCAGAGTGGCCTTTTCCTTCCTTACAGAGTGCCATCAAGAGCTGTTCCTTATTACATTTACCAGGGGAAGAATTTACTGTTCCATTATTGCATCAAATTATATAAATTAAATAGTGGTGATAATTCTAGCTCATCAATGGTGATACGTTTACTCGTTACCAATGCCAGAGTGAGGGTTTATAATTAAGCTATACGAAGGACCTTGAAGTGATGTTAGCACTTTAATACAGAGAAGTAGAAAAATTCATGGAAGGCTGAATCTGGATTTGTAATTTTACTGAGGTCACTGCAGAGCCTGTGACCATGTGTGTTATTAGCTATGCTTATAGATATAATAATGAGCCACACTTAAGTTCACCTAAAACCATGTGAGATGCTGGCTGTCAAACCTGCAAGCACTCGCAAAGAGGCTATTAACAACTCAAAAATGATACAATGCTTAAGCAAAAACTGCAGTGTTACTCCTGCTTTTCTAAAACCTCTTTGCCGAAGGAAGTTTAACTCACTTCTGATGTTCGCGGGATCAGTTTCAAATAACCATGAGCATTGAAGTCACACCAAATTAGAAGTTCTGTGTGATATTTTAATGAGAAACTGGTGTGAAACTTGACTATGTTGACCAAAGATTGCTTGGAGAGTTGGGGCTTGTTCTGATGAGAAATGCAAAGTAGAAACTCGAAGTTGCAAATCCATGTGGCTGGAGGAAGGCGTTCACACTGAGTTCAAATCAAGTTTCACATGACCGTCGTGTTGGGTCTGGAGTTGGCTCTGCCATAGGTTTTCTGACTCCAGGTTTTTTCAATCCGGAACTTTAATGTCCCTTAATAAGTAACTGGCCATTCTGCCCAGTGAGTTGAAACTCCGTCTGGGAGAAGATTGGAACAACCTACCAAGCAAACTATTTCCAGCACTAGGTTAATGCACTGCATAAGCTAATTTGGGGGGCCTATGCAGAAACTTGACAACCAGAGGGCTTTGTGCTCAGTGCTAGTTGTGCATCAGCTGGGTAATGAATTTGAAAAGGCCAACCTCAGCCATGTTCCGCTCTAAAATAAATGGGAATTGTGTCACTGACAACATGAAAGAAAAAAAACCAAACCCTGGGTTCTTTTGTGTATCATCTTGTATTGGCCTAAGTTTATACGGAGATTATATGCAACAATAAGGATCAGTGTTGTTTTATACTGTAGATGTACTCTGTGGGGATTAAGCCTTCTCAATTTACACTATATGAGGGGAAGGTAATGTTTCTTCAGTGCCTTTCGTGATGAGACCATCCTGAGTAGGAGCTCCGGAGGGATTTTGTCTCAAGTGCTGTCCCTGTGAGTGAGAATCTATGCGGTATCTTCCTGGTAGTGATGACAATTTAGATCATATTTAACCCGAATATTGGGGCCAGGGTGTTACTGTTGTTTTTATTTGCATGGTTATTTTTAACCTACTGAATTCTCTGGCCAGCTCTGTAATGGCCGTGTGAAAAGAAGTTAATCTCAGACAAGTGCTGCTGCAAAAGATCACTGAATGTCCAGGCACTGCTTTAACCGCTGAAAGAAATGCAACGTGCACCTAACCAAATGGAATCTGCGGTCGCATGCTCAGAGATAACGGCTGTTTCAGGTAGCCAAGGCATTCCCAAACCTGCCTGCTTGTCTCTGCTCCATGCTGTCCCTCTCCACCACCCGGTGCATTGTGCTGAATTGTCTCAGGAAACCGATACAGCCTTTAAAAACATAATTTTGTAAACTGGAGAGTTTCCCATGGATCTACAGCATGAGAGAGAGTAGACTTATTATACTTGCAATAGCTTGGAGGTGGGGAGGGAGAGCAGTATGACTCTAATCGTTGTGCTGTGTCCTCTGTACCTCTGTGTTTGTGTGCCCTTTTTGGGGTACAATTCTCAATCTACAATTGCTTTTCTTCTTATTTCCTTCCATCTTGTGTTTTTGCAATTCAGATAAACTACTGAAAATTACTTTTCTCTCCCTAAAACACAAAGCAGTCCAGCATTAAGCAACACGCAAGGATTGTGTAAAACTCAAAGCTTTGCCTCCACGCAAGGAAGGAGATAAGCATTTCCTCACGGAAGCAGCATCCATCTCATGATCAAGTCTCTGTGTTGCGACTGGCATGCGTGTTCAATCTTTGCCTTCCTCAAAGGGGTTTCTCTGGGTGGCAAAATGCATCCCTGAGCCAAGGACCAGGCATTGTGGGACGGGGCAAGTGCAGGAGCAGTGAGCGCTGTCCCACAGAAATGACTGATGATTAGGGTTGTGTTTTTGGGAGAAGTCAGGGAAATTGTCAGTACTGATCTCTTTGCCTTTGAACTTTTTGATTATTCTTCAGCTAGGAAAAAACCACGGCCTACTGCTCCATATGGCTTTTTTGGTAGCTGGCATTTATGATATACTAATTATGCTGAGCTGGACATTATGAGAGGTGTGACAATATACTACCCGAGGATGTGGTCTCTTCTCCTGTTTTACAGTCTGTGCGTCTGAGGTCTCTGATTCCCCAGACTGGGAATAGTACAAATGAAACATGATGCCTACTCAGTCTCATGTGTACAGTTTTCTCGCTCTTTTTGTGCCGTTGAGCTTCTACTCCATTTGTAAATGCAGGTTTAGAAGCAGGAAGAACTATGGTACTTGCAAGAAATACTAATGACAGAACAGTGCGTTTCTTGATTCACAGTTCCTTACAAATTAGTGATTGCTTTTGAATATCTTTGCATGTTGAATTTTTAAAAACGGCTCACCATATGGACGATAAAAGTTGCAGAAAACTCTGGTGAACATATTGGGGGAAAATAGAAGCATTTAGTTTTTGAAGATTCTTTTCTGGAGGGGATAAGTTTCATCTGAATCTACGGTAATTAATATTTTCCTCGTTCACCCTCTGTAGTTCTGCAACCTCAGAACAAATACAGGATATTGCATTTCTGGCCAGGCACCAGGCCAGATGTGATCTGAGATGGCATATCTGCAGATACCTGCACTTCTGACTTCCCTACAGCTGCTCTTCAGGTCAGGATGCACCATATGCCATGGCAGCATTGTCTCACTGCTGTGCTGGAGATGTGAAGTCAATCATGTAATTTTTCCTACGACTTTCGTCTGATGACAGAGCTGTCTTGGACAGAACATACCGTTCCTGGTACCTGAGTTGGCCTATTTATATTATGTACTGATATCTCTATGTAGCACCACACTGTGTCACAAAAAAAGAACTTAAAATATTAGTTTTGCAACATCTGGCTGTACAGTTGCCACTCTGAGTTATTTCCCCAGATGCAAAAAGTGGCAGCAGTCCAAGAAAGATCCAGTTTATTTTAACAGGCTTGTGAAATCCTTCTGTACTCTACTTTTCAACAGTCCCAGTGCATCTTTCAGCCATTTGTGAGTTTTAGCTTCAAAACACTCCTGTGAAGTACAAGCTCTGTTTGCTAAATGTAGAATCAAGGCATGGGGCAGAAAAACATGAAACCTGCAGGTAGGCACAGACAAGTCTGAACTCCCTTTGTTTGTGGTCCTGGTTAGCTGGTGGGTGTCTGCGCGTTGCCATTTAGCCCAGCTCTAAGAACACAGAGAATACAGTGATGTGACTCAAATCCCAGTGCCCAGTCAGGGCTTCTCTGCCAGACCATGCTGCCTGGAGATCTCACGGCACACATACCTTCCTTAAAATTTCATTAAGAAGCCATGTTTCTTCACTAGGAATTAAAGTCCTTTAATTTCTGCAACTTTCCTTGCAGTCATGCTTCTATTCTCAAACCCGTGCAGAATGCGGCTCGGGATTTCCCACCTTCCCAGTGCTTCTGGACCGAGCTTTCCTTCCGCAGACGGGTTACAAGTGATCGTGGGTATAGTAACTCATCCTTCTGAATTGCCTCGGTGACAGCAAGAACAAGCGATGACAGCCTGATTTAAAGTTGTCTGTAATATAATGAGCATAACCATAAGTAGAGGGGAATTAGCCAATTACTGTTGCTTAGGGATTGCTGTGTGAGGTTACTCCACATTAATTGTTCGGGAGCTGAATTAGCATCAGATGCCACCAAGGGACAAGTGGTTAATTGTAATGAGTTTTGTATTATGCCACTCCCTAACAATAAGGCTGTTATTGGGAACAGGGCATGTCATGAGGAGATGTCCATAGTAAATAGAGGTTGGAATAAACTCAAGTTCTGGTAGTTTATTATTAGAGGTAGCCTAGAGAGAGAACTGAAGAAATTTCAGTATATTTAACAGATGCTGATCAATGGCCGCGATGGGAAGTGTGGTGAAAACTTTTAAAGGAGGGAGAGTGTTCTCCCACCATTCTTTGAAGGCTCCGTGTGTGTGTGTGTACATAAACCCAAAACATACAAATGTCCCAGTTGACGTGTTGTGTTGTGACAGGTCATCTCAGATTGTGTCAATCATATTGCCTTATGCTATATTAAATGACATACTGTAATGTGATTGATACAACATGAAATGACACATCATTGTGCAAAATATCATCTGGAAAATTTAGGAAACTACCGAGGAGCGGAAGCTGATCTTAGACTGTGGCCTTTCAAGTTTCGAGGCAGGAAAACTAAAGAAGTAAAAGAAACTCCCTGGAATCAGACCTGCTGCTGCAGTTGAGAAAATAAGATCAAGTGTGCTCTACTACCTGAATCTTTTCATGGGTAATTAGTGGGTCAGTTTTAAAAAATGCTCTTGTTCCTTGGGGACTGAAAAGTATCTGCAGGACTGAATTGAATTTCTCTGAACCACTTGGCACATCATTAATCATTAGTGTATCTGCACCGTACAAACAGGGCTGCAAGCTAAATGCAACCAGTTTTAGTTCAGGAAAAAAAAAACCCTTTCAAAACAAAACCAAAACAGACTGTGCTCCCTTTCTCCATCTGGATTCTGCTTTCCTCCCACCCTCTCTCTTTTTTCTTTTTTATATAGTGACTGAAATATCAAATACTTAGATGTCTCTAGACCCCATCACAAAGTCCAGTAGGGTCTGGAGTGTCCTGTTGCGATACCTCTGAAATGCAGTGGCATCAGTGGGCTCACCAGTAAGTGCTGTAGAGCAGCTTCTCCTTAGCAGCATGGCGCAGGGCTTCCTAATCTCTGGGCACTGCCGCGGGTGGGCACCTGGCTTGGAGCTGGTGGGTGAGTGCAGGCTGAGAGCTTCCTCTGCAGTACCTCCGTGGCAATGGCCCCTTGCTCTGACCACCTGCAGGCAGCTGAGCAAAGTAACCTTGGGAACATGTGCTGGTAGTATTGTGTTCTACTGGCTGCTGCAGCAGTTACTGAAGCAAAAATTTGCTGGGAATGGGAATTTATTTGAAATGAGAGCATTAAAGTGAACAGGATCTTTTGAATTAGGTCAGCTTCACCAGTGGACGCTTGCTAAAGGGGTTTAGGGGTCGGTTTTTTACTTTTGCTGGGGGAAAAAAGGTCCAGGGACAAAAGTTTAAACCTGACTTGGTGCTGCCAGTGGGTAATAAAAGGTAGAATGAAACCAAGCATTTTGAACATGAAGACCATAGCTTACTCTAGATTTCAACAAAAAGTCATTAGCTATCTGGCGTTTTATTATACTAGAAAATAAGATAAATAAAGTGGACAATAGTTAAGCACTTATAAAGTCAGTTATTCAGAAAGTTTTTTATTTTAATGACCTCTCATCCCTTTCCGTTTGGTGATGGAGACTGAGGTTTTTCCCTGATGGGGACATAATAGTAGTAAGTTGTCCTTTGCAGAGACAGCAGGGTTGTGTTGGAGCTATTACTGTTGCTGCTGTCTCAGAGCTCAATTCCCCTTCTGCCTTGAGGACAGGACAAGAAAAAACACACAAAGACAGAGAAGGACTATGAAGTCGGGGGAGCTACTTCTCTGTTTGATGCTGACTCTTAACTACAACTTCACGTTACATGGAGGCACAGACGGACTGTGGTCTTATTCCTGGCCAATTTTTATCTGCTTTGGGCTGTCTTAACATTGCCTTTTCTTAAGCGTTGTTTACAGCATTCTTAGCAAGCCTAGCAAAGCTTCTCTTATATAAAAGAGAATAGAAATTAAAATTAAAAAAAAAAAGGGACAAAAAAAAGCATAAGGAAGGCCATTCCGGGAGGTGCTTTCGTTTTCCATTACAGATGTCCAGGGTTCAGCCAGCATCGGGTGAAGTACTGAAAGCATCTCTCTGGGACAAGGGAAGCCCAGCAGTGTCATGGGGAAATCCCCCAGTTCTCAGTTAGCGTTTGAAGAAGTTGTAAAAATACTAATATTTGTTTTGCTTATGGTTTGTGTTAACTGGTAGAAACAACTTGAGGAAACAGGTTGAAATGGGTCTTGTCGATTCAAGTAACATAGGATGTATCTGACTGACCCAGGCCAGATTTGCTTTGTGATCATGCCATCCGGCCATGAGACAAGACATGCAGAGTACAGAGAAGCAAGGCATTTAAGCTCAACACTGCTTTAAATGGTCACCTCGACAGCTCCTGGCATATCTCTAGCCAACACACTTTTAATCCTACTGCGACTGCTCTTGGCCCAGCTCAGATGCACCTGGAGGGTACAGGCTAGAGGTGTGAGTGTTGCAGAGCCATATGACTACCAGAATAGTAGTGTGAGGGTGTGCAAACTGCTAAATGTTTATCTAGAGCTTATAAAAAGCTATTTAAGCTTGTAGTCAGCCTGGAAACATTCATCAGGACAATTCTGCTGCTACCTGGTTCAAACTGGGTCATAAGTATGGCCTTTCCTAAGGTATATCACTACTGCGTTACCCGCAAGGGTGAAAATGTTTACAAGGTTAGTGCGTAGTCAAGGATGACAAGAATAACCCAAATCAGATTTGCAAACAGGTTTGTAAATGGATGACTTTGGTTCTTTGCGGATGCTTGGCTTTGCCTAACACCAGGTACCATGTAGCTGGATACTCCTAAAAATATTTGCAAGTCCAAACAGTTTCACAGTCTTTAATTGGAACTTCATTACTAATTCAATACGGAACGTTATCATTCCCCTGTTAAAAGCAAAAAGCAAAAAAAAAAGTCAGTCATCTGGTGAAGGAGTGGGAAATATGCTGTATAAGCAGTCCTACGGCTGGAATTGTTAGCAGCAATTAGGCAAAATGGAGCCTGGGAAGACTGTGCGGATAATTTGTGAACTTAGAGACTTAAATATACAGCCAGTTTAGTTAAATAAATCCAGTTTCACCAGAGATAATAAAACCAAAGAAAATCCCAAAGCAGGCTAATTTTTTCCTTAACCCACACTTAGAGAAAGAAGAAGGGAGGGAATAAAAAGGCGCCACATCCATTTGAATTTGGAAGTAAGCGCAGTCTTCCTTGCTTCTTCCAAATCTCTTCTGAATTAACGGTTGCCGTTCTGTAAATGGTAATACCCTCACGGTCAAAGCACAGCACAATGTTTGCATTGATGTGTCTTGTGGTGACGCCGAATGTAGAAATTCATTAGTCATTCATAAGAAAAGGCAAATGAGTGAGAGAGGATACAAGGCACCTTACAGAGTTTGAACTGCACAGTGCTACAGCAAATTTCTCAGCTGCCCTAAACTGGCAAACCCCAATGAGCTGTAGTGGAGTAATTTAGAATTATGGTCTTAGTTTCTTTTTGTTTTGCTCATGCAAGATGTCTAGTGCTTTGTAGTAGCTATTCCTGTTTGCTCAGTAATCAGATGCTCACATGAACTAATTTAATAAATGGATGCAGTCTTTTGTGATTTTTTTCCTTCTCTGCATGTCAGTGCTCTTTTTCTGAATGGAGTTCAATTATTATTATAGCATATATTACTTTGGATCATTTTACTGCACAATCAATACACATATCTGTATAATAAATATTGACGTTACTTTAATGTTCTACAATGTTCAGTATGTCAAGACTATTTCAGTCAGAAGCCACCCATTACTGCTTGTTTCTAACATTTCCTGTCCATTCAATGTGAAAAAATTTGCTGCTTAAGCTTGTCTTCTGCCCCGGTTTCAAAAGATAAATGGAGGTAAGCACAGTGCCCTCAGATTAATGTGCTGGGCAGGATGGATCGAACTCCCTTCCTCTAACTCTTGCGTGTGTCATTGGGTCTCATCTGTTCTTTCTGGTTCTCCTTCCAGCTGTTTTTCATCTCACCTGTTAGAATTGGTAGGTACTTGGGACCATCTCTTGAAGTGTATTTCTACAGAGCCCAGCGCAAAAGTACTCAGGTTTCAATTATATCTCACCTAACGCTGCTAATATGTGGGCTGCTGTGATCAGTGATCAATGTGTGTTAGAGGAAGCAACACCGCACACAGGCGCGTGAAAGATGGGAGGTGAGAACAGCGCGGTTTTGTTACTTCTCTCCTGTGATGTCTTCAAGAGTAGAGGAACTACAGAAGAGATGGACCGTAAACCAGTGTTAGATGTTATACTACCAGCAGCACAGACTATCAGTTGTGAGAAAAATACAACATCTTTTTCAGTAATCAGAGGCAGATTTTCTCTTGCGTTACTCACATGAAACTGTAGGGATTTCAGTGGGCGCTGGCGGTGGTATCTGGCTCAGCATGTTCAGTGAAACACATATGGCTAATCATTCAAGTCTGAAAACACCGGATCACGGTTCTGTCTGTGTTGTGAAAGGCATGGCAAGAGTACTTGATGACTGCATTCAAGTTGGAAAAAAATTGCCACTTTGGGTGTTTCCCATCTGCGAGAATGTTGCCTGATTTGCCACCAAGTTATCATAATATCTGTCTGACATATGTATCATGTTAACACAAACACGTACATATATCTGCATATGTATAGCGAAATAGCTACATTCTACCTTCTCTATTGTGCAGTATGGCAGCATGTCAGTAACAAGTATGAAAAATCATAATGTGTTTACTTACAAATACATGTATATTTATGTCCAAGAAAGGAAAAAGCCATTCAGATTGCCTGATATTCTAGGCTGCCGGTTCCTGGCTCCCTCTGAATCCTCTGAATTGAAGTAATCGTGATGATGTAAGGGAGGTATCTACAGTAAGGGACTAAACCCAGCCCAGAGTCACCAAGTTGAAAGTGGAGTTGAAAGACAAGTGTATTTAAAATTGCTAGGCCATCATCGGCACCTTGGAAATACTGTTCCCAGGTGGCTGCTGGAGGAAATGCTGCAGCAACGTGTTAGTACTGGAAGCCAAAGGGAGGTTTCTTGCCGAGTTGAGGATTTTGGTGCTTGCGATCCTACTGGCATGGTTTCTCAAGTCTTTCCCATACTGTGCCAATGCTTAAGGTGCAACGTATCCTGGACAGTTGTTGTTCCACCATTGCTTATAGTTGCTGCGTTTTCATTGCTCATAGCTTTGAATTGTCACAATTTTTATGTAGGCCACATTTAAACTGTGAAGCTGATATCTGTATGGGAGTGAACACTATTTTGTATGATTATAATTCATTTTTCATATACCTCTCATGCGCAAAACACCAGTAAGCTACTAATTAATTGTTACTATTAATGAAAAAGATTGTTAAAAAGTTTTGTCGGGAGGGGAAAAAAAAGAGTTATTAGTAATGTCTATGTGATAAGGCACTTGGTACTGGAGACGAAAACCCAAATGTTATGTCAGTTTTTCAGAGCTGGAATCTGGAATGGAAAATGGAATCATATAATTGTATCCTCTTTATGATAACTTTAACTGAAACATTGAACCGGGGAGAGCAGCTACCCAAAATAGTTCCAGTTAGATCTGATGATTTCAAATGAACGTGCATTTGTATCTTCGTGTGCCTTATAAAACCCACGCTCAGTTCTTTTAATAAGGCTTGGATGAAAGACTACAAAAGTTGCTGGAGATTCCTGAGTTAACGAGGAAATGCCTCTTAAAGCACCTTGTTGATCTCATCCCTTGATCTGATGTTCAGCCCACAGCATGTGTCTCTGGCCTCCACTCTTGTGCTTGGTTAACTTTATTTGGCATTTTGACTGCCCCCAGCTTTTGTGATACCTAGTTCAAAGGGTTCGAAACGTTATTACAGCATTTATTGCTGGGCCGGCATTACCTTTTGCCCAAGTGACAAGCTGATAGGGACCCTATCAAAGACAATGTCAGGAAACGCAATTATTCAGTGTGCCACAGAGAAGCCCCAGATCCCTTTTTTTCTCCTTCAAATTTTATGACCCTCCAAAGATGATCAGGTTATTCTCTGCTCCCAGAGAGACATTGTGAACTCAGCCGTCTTGAGTTGTAGCATTACTTGTTTTATTTTCTAGGCAATGCTGATACAAACTTTGCTAACATTGGTGCTCAGAATCTGGGAAGGTATTTCTTTTTTTCCAAGGCAAATGAAATTCCATGGATTATTTCTTCCTTCCTAAAAGCAAAGGCCGGCAGAGTTAATGTCACTTCTAAGCACCAGAAAAAGTGCTGACCCAGCTAGGGGCACTGGGATTCAAAGCTGGGTCTTCAAGAGCAGATGGTTTAACAGGCTAGCCCATTAATCAACTCTGCTTCCCCAAGCAGCACGTTGTACTTTTTTTTCCTTTTTTTTTGGCGATCTAGTGCTGGGTGAGAGAAATGTAACTATTTTTTTTTTCCTCCCAAGAGAGGACATCCAACGTGCACATGTCATTATATTTCTGTTATTTACACTTACTGAGCTAAAATGCAACAGATGTTTATAAGCGATTACAACTAAATTCTTCAGTATATATGCCGAATGAATCCCATACATCTTCAAATGCTTTAAATGCTTCTCAGTGTGAAAAGAGAATTTGTTTCAGGTGGACAGAATAATCCAGTGCTGGGATTTACTGGTAGTTACCAGAGGTAAAAAAAGTCAGCTAACAAAATCTTTAGCACAGTCAGACAGGTAGAGGAGTCCCAGAGCCTCTTACTACACATAACCTAAAATGAATTTCTTTCATTTCTGGTTAAGCCTCTGAATACTTGTATAAATGCTTGAAAAGGAATGAAAAGATATTGAAGGAACAGAACATTTCTGTTGTTCCCTGTGAAGGATCTTTAACTGAATGGGAATGCATTCCTACCAGGCTGCCTGTAGAAGTAAGTTCGCGTGTGATAATTCCTTCACATTCACAGCCAATAGCTCACGGACCCAAGGGATGAAATGATATTTTGATCTGACTTTTTTCTCTCTAACCCCTTTGCATGATAACATTGTGTTTGAATGCCTAGAAGCATGCTGTTCCAGGGCAAAGCAGGGTAGTGCTGTAGAAACTTGTGCGCGGAGTCCCATGTGAAAATGTTAAATGATGCTTTTTTTTTCTTACATAAGTATTTAGAGTTTGTGAAAGGCAGTGAATCAATGTCTTTTTTGAGGTGGTGACTCCATTAGCTTCTCAGCATGCGCTGCCTGTCCAGCCTAGCCCAGTTTTTTGCAGCAGGGATACCTTTCCAGGAATGAAAAAAATCTGAAGGATGGCCACGTCTTTGCTGCCTCTGCAGAGATGATATCACGTGGACTATGACGCGAAGGCCTTCCGGTTAGTGTTATCTGCCTTTATCTTTACCTGCTCAGAAGGAGTTACTTAAGATTACCCAGCAAGCATGAGTTGAGCCATATTTTTGAAGTCGCTGATAATGTAGATGGGATTGGTCTTGGTCATTGTGCAACCTTGTGCCACATTTATACTTTTAATCCGCCCCCAGGGAAGCTTTTTTTCATGTGGGACAGTGTGCATTGTAGTGACATGTGTATTGCTGCTCCATCAAGATGCAAGTCCCCCATTTGTCAGATGATGCAAACAAGCAATGTTGGCATCTCCCCATGTTCCAGCGAGCTACAAGGTGGACAAGAGAAAGAGCTGTGCCACAGAGGGTTATGTGTATCCCCCAATGTTAGGAATTAATAAAATTGCCTCTGCAATTGAGGTAGAGAAGTAGCTTTTTACTAAAGGGCCACACTGACTGCCTCAGGAGTCTTGTCTGTCTTCATTGAGTGTGTTTGGATCCTCAGCTCTGAACTCAGGTGCCTGAAGTTAGGTAGTAACTCTTTTGAGTGTAAACTGCATACAGAATCCTTGTTATAGCCAGGTACTGCACCCAGGTCTCCTGAGCCCTAGTGTATTAGTATCTGGCTGCTCTTTTATAACTAATCTGAGACTGAAGCGAGTTGTCATCTGAACAAATAGCTGGAGTTCATTCTTCAGAGTAACGCTTTGCTACTGGATGTAACTTCTGTCCAATACTTTCAGTCTGTTAAACTAAAAATGCCCAGAGCTTCATATATTGCTGTTCATGACTGACTGACTACTTGGGTCACTTGAATATTCAAAGTAGATGAAAAGTAACTCTGCAGTTGTACGCAGTTTCCTCATCTCTGCAAGGCTGAGCTAAGGTACTCTAGGCTTCAGGCAATAAGTTATCTCAGGCCATATCATGAGCCAAATTCACCTTGAAGAGCACATGCAGTGAAAAGCTAACTGACTTCAGTGAAGATGTAGCCCCTGTATCAGATATCGGTTTGACCCAGAATGCGTTTGGGGTTGTTTTGATCTCTCATTTTTAGTTTTTTTTCCCAGTCTCTCTCCATGGTTTTACAGAGCAGAGATGAACTGTAAAAATCTACTAAACCTGAGGCCTTCTAGGCACTCAGCAAAAAAAGAGATTAAGCAGATGGGGATTTTGTAAAGGTGATGTGGTTAGGATGGGGGAGAAGTAGTAGGAGAAAGTGCCTGAGATCTGAATGCTACTTGATGCATGAGCACTTTCCTGCTGCTGGAGTTTTAACCCATCGTTCATTGTTTAAATATTCTTTGACTTTGTGTTTTATCTAAACATATGAATAAAATTAAGATATTTTTGTATGAGGGACTTGGGATGGAGATTCATTCCTTAGCACGAGTCACAAGTAGGACGCTAGGTGGTTTTAGACTTGAAACTTCAGCTTGCGGAAGAAACGCAAACCTCCTGAGAGAAAGTACGTGAAATAAATTCTGACCCTACCGAAGAGGTGCTTTATGCAAGGAGTGAATTTGCATGGGACACCTCACCTCTTAGATCCTTGTAGGAGATTTCCTTTGCTGCTATGAAAATGAGGCCAAGCCTACGTAAAATAATCGTCCCAACTAACCTGCTGAACGCTAAGCATGGCTGGAATCTGTAAACTCTTCCTTGGAGATTCCTTAGTAAGGGTTCTTAGATGAACACCAAAACTGTAATCCAGCTGACAGCAGGTGAGGATTGTAACCTGTACATCAGAAAACAAACAAACAAACAAGAAGACTATTTGCATCAGGCATTTTTTAAAAGCAATGTTTAGTCTTGAAGGGCAAAGAGGGTTTCTCCATTGACTAATATGACAGCAGACTCTCGCTCTGTCTTTAGGTGGCTTGAAGCCTCTGCCAAGAATGTCCAGAAATACCATTCCCACTTCCTTACGGAGTGGGCTTTGCAGCACTGTGATGCCATGGCGGAGACTGCTTCCTCTTACAGTCCCCTGGAGGCCAAGATTGTGAAGAAACTAGGCAGAAATCTCAATTTGGGTCAAATGACCTGTGTAATTTTAATATTTACAATAGATTGTAGAAAACCATATACTAATGACTTTATATTTCCTTGACTCAGAGACAGCCAAAGAGTATTTGTATTTGAAATATGGCATGAAATATTCCCAATAGCTGTCCTAAATAAACACGAGAGTGTTTGCATTACCTTTTCACCTGTAGCAGATTAAAGTGCTCCTTAGCCATTGGCCGTGAGTGAGACCAAGATCAATCTCTATAATTCTACAAGCCATCTTATAAATATGTTCTGGCTGTGTTTTTATACATTAATCACACAAGATTATGAGGCACATGCCATATTGTGCATATTTCTTGCAAGCAAAATAGAACTGTCTGCAGTTCTCTTTGCAAAATTGTGGAATGGACTGAATCATAAAAAAAACATACAGGAAAATCTGCTATTTCAGGACAGCTGTTCAGTATTTTTGGACAGCTGACACTTTTTTTTTTAACAAAAATAAAGCATGAGTATTTTTTTTTTTACTAGAAATAGTGAGCCAGATTCATTAAGGGGATAATTTCGATTCACAAAATAGATCATTTCCTTTCTTCTCAAATCTTGCTGAGCAAACAACATTCCTTATTGCTATTCCCAGACTTTTTTTTTGAGTTTCCACATCCAGGCCCAGCAATAATATCCCGTTTTCAGACATAAATGGCAAGGAAGAAAAAACCAGCTTGCTACAGTTGTAACACCGTGCGCTGTGAATCTCTGTGCTCTCTCAATCCATCACTTCAGACACCACCGCGGTGGGTAGACGGGGACCAGTGTACTGAAGGGAACCTTGCTGGTAATACAAGCAAGTTGTGCGCTGTCATACAATGTGTGGAGCAGATCAGTAGTGGAGATCATGAGTATAAATCATTGTGGTTCAAGCTAGACTCTAGCCTCTAAGAAGTGACTTTTTAAAAAATAAATTAATCTCTAAGAATGCATGCTCATTAGAATAGTTTCTTGTAGGAGTTAATTTTGTGCTTAGTTAGATACAGTCTTGAGTGACTTTCATGCTCAGATCCACTTTGATGGTTTGTGTTGCTGTTTTAGTGAAGCCATTGGGCGCATTGGCTCACCTGTTTTCCTCACATCCTATGTCACGTTTAATCAGTTTGGACAAGACAGGGGCTCCCCCTAACTCTGTGCAAAAGAGAGGAGCTGGAAGATCCTGTTCCTGGAGATGTTTAGAAAGGGATTTTAGCAGTCTGAGGGGAACATCAGTTAGGAGGCTCAAAACATATGCTCACAGAGATCTTGTCGCCTTAGATCTGTAAGAAAGTGGCGTCAGCTTTCTGCTGTGTAATAGTATCTTATGCCACAGGGGAATAAAGTCTTAATCAAGATGTGAGGCCTTGTGAGGATGCAAGTCATATTGTGGGAAGGAAGTCAAGGAAAGAGAAGGCTGGTATCTGAAAGGTAGGAGTGAAATGCCTGAGAACAATATCTCTGCCAGGAGAGCAATGAGGTATGGCAATTTTTCTCCACCGGCCAGTAGTTCTCCCTCTTTCTATCTCTGTCACATGCCATCTGATCGTTAACTGGCAGACAGTTATGCTATATTGCACTACTGTACTGTCAACAGTATCTGGGATATTAAGATTACCACAGTGCTTTTATGAACTAAATCTTGGAAGCTGTAGTACATCTCCGTTACTGGAATCTGCCGCATACAGCTTCTAACAAAATGCTTTTAGAATCAGATAATTAAGCAATACGGAAATACCTATTTAAAGAGAAAAGCATGTGCAAGTTTGCTGAGTCACAGTGTGGTTTCCTTAGTGCCCAGTTCTGCAAGATAGTAAAGCTGTCGAAGTACCTCCTACTCCCTTTGGGTCATGGGAGGTTGAGGGTACTCAGCGCCTTTGAGCATCTCGCTTTAGCAGTCTGAATAGCACAATGCATGATTTCTTCTCACATTGGATCATAATGTTACGGTGGGATTTGGACAAGGACATTTGTACAGAAGTTCTTGACAGCTTTTTTTTTTTTTGTCCTTAGAAAAGCACATTGAAGGTTCACAGTCCGGTTCCTTGCTTGCAAGCTGCTTCAATTCCAAAAGAACTTCTCAAAATAGTTGAAAGGTGACTACTACCAAGTGCCTCTGATTATTGCTTTTGGCATTCAATTTTATCATGAAACTTTCTTGGAAAACTGAGCCTTCTCTTGGTCAATGCTCTTTTCCATCCCATCAAAAGCCTCCCTGTTCTTTGAAGGTCTCGGATGCAAAGCAGGAACATGGATAAAGGCTGAGGGTCTTGGTATTACTATTGATGGAGATCTAGAGCCCAGAAGGTTTGAGTGATATTGCCACAATAGAATAGAAAGGCTGTGGCAAAGCTATTGTATTGAGTTGTAGTTTCATGAGCTCCAGACAAATAGTTCTTTCGCACAGTAAAGTTTCCTTGTTAGTTAAGGAATGGCAACTACTGTGGACTACTGGAATCTAAGCACTGAAGGAAAAAGGGTGGAAACAACTTAGGCCCAATAGAAGAAAACGATGTCCATGTGATAAGGTTTGAGGAACAGAGGAGATGAAATTGCAGAGGACTTTGACTCTGTAAATCCTACACAAAACAGGGATGAGGAGGAGAATGATAGAGGGACAAGAATAACATAGAGCAGTCACAATGCACTCTTCAGGGCCTAGAAGAAAACCAAAAATAATGGTGGGTGCAGGAGCCTCCCTTCACCCGCTTGTTCTACCATTTATTGCTGCCTCCAGAGCAAAGCCACAGTAAGGGGAAGTTGAATGTGGCTTTGCAGATGTCTTGGAACGACCTTCCTTGTTCATGAGGCTATATTGAGCTCAGATGCAAACTAGACCTATAGGAGAAAGAAATTACATTAATAAAACTAAGGTCTGTTGCCCGGAGGGGATTTTGTGGTGTTGGCATCAGTCCTGGCCGTAACGTTGTACGATACTGTAGTTTCCTTGCCTTTGTACTAAGGTCCTGTTTCTGTGTGGCTCAACAGATGTCATAGGTGTGTTACAAATATGTTTGAAAGGTGTCCAACCACATCTGCAGGAGATGTTCAAGATAAGCTACGGTGATGGGCAGTTCATCGACTACCTATTAGAATGAATTTACCATCTATCACAACACAGATGAATCGCAGTCCAAAGCCCTTATAAACTGTTTAGATATGAATTCTTCATATTAACTGTGAACAAAAAGTGGTCTCTGATGTTTGTTTTTGAAACTGTTCATTTTAAAATAGCATTAGCTTCTTTTACAAACTGTAACCCCCAGTCACAGACAACCATTTGGTTTGGCCAAAGTACTTTGCTGGAGCATACCAAGATCTCTGCCGTAGAGAGATTTTATTAGAGGATGATGTCTTCCTAACATCGGTTACATTCAGCACCAATTTAATGTCTGCCATATTCTCATCAGAAGGGGAGGAGGAGTGGAAGGAACCCGTTAATCCATCTAAACTAATAATGCCTTTTTGGCCTTAAAATCTAATGATCTAATTCAGTGCTTTGTCCTTGTGATCTGAGCACTTCAGCGAAGACATTTTTCTCTTGTAAAACCATTTTGCCCACCTGGATGTCCTTGAGAAAGGCTTTAAAGCCCAGGGCTGCCACGTCAGATGAGAGCTGCGTATTGCATCATTGGCCTGTCCCAGACGCTTTTTGTGTCCGACTCGGACTTGTCCTGAACGAGACATCCATCATGTTGCAGAGGATTCCCGGCTTCAGCATGTCAGACAATGCCAGTTATAATTATAGCCACTAAGGTCCACACCAAAGGGGTTAAAAGGAGATGCTGTAAACTTGGACAACCTTGCTACTGCTCCTGAGGGCTAGATTTATTCTCTGGACTACTTCAGTCTCCCTCCAGAGAGTTCATTGTGTAAGTCAGTATGACAGATTTATCCATGCTCACAGAGACGGTGGCTGTTTTCTCTCTAGGCAGGTGGAAGGAGAAAGCAGCATAGAGACAGCTGCCAGCTGAGAGGTCACAGTTGAACTCATGCCATGGAATGATCATAAATTATAAATCTTCCAAAGAGTTACAGCTTCTGCTCTTATTTCTGTCTTGTCCTAAATTTCTCAGCTGCACTTCTATTTATTTTAGGCATGTCATTATCGTCTGCAAAGGTCGCTGAGTGATTACCAGGCAGAGTTTCACCCGAAGCGTACAGACCACAGCCCCTGGCTGCTGATCACTGAAGTTTCACACCGTGTACCTGAATTCTCCCTGTTGTCCTCCCCACACCTGCACTGTGTATATCAGATTCATCCAGTTGTGGTTGGCATCAGCCCATTTTACTTTCACAGCCTTAGTTCATGCGCTGATTTGGAGTGTTATCAAAACTGTCCCCAGCAGAGTAAAGCCAGTTACTCAGTGGTAACTGGGGGAAGTGCTGTAGATGATGGGACTGGATATGCTCATTGAATGTCCATACCAACCCTCGGAGCTATTCAAAAGTCTGCCCTTGAAGTCGGTGGGATTAGGCCCTGCACATATAATCCTGCACGATGAAAAATGCTCCTGTGTGGTACAGAGTTCTGAAATCTCATTGCTAAGAGTGGAAGGAAGCATGTAGAGGCTGGGTTTCAACCCGTATAGATCAGTGTAGCTCCTGTGAGGAACTGGCACTCAGCACCTTGCCTGATCTTGCTCTTCAATCAGCAAATTTTTTTTTCTTGGTAGCATCTGTGCATATCCTTCAGTATTTACCACCTTTGAATACTTGCGCACTAAGTTTAGAATAGCCACTCTAAACTTCTGCGAATAGCAGCTGCCCCTTTGCTGCTCCAAGCACCGTCTATTCTTAGTGTAGCCAAATTCCCCACAAATTCTTTTAAGGCCTGACTCTTTGCTTAAGTGCATGTCATTGACACCATCTCCCTCCAACATTAGTCCTGCTGCTCTGTTTGCTGTTTCCATTTGTGTGATATACATGCTGTAGGCCCAGTTTAGTTACTGCTTCTTCACTGAAGCAGTAACACGTGGACTCGGATGGATGTTTCCAAGCAATTTTACTGGCGTCAATGGAATAGTCATGTGCTTAAAGCCAAGCTGGTGTGTGCAGGGCCAAGTCCTTTAGGGTCTGTAGCTTTTATGGATGGAAGTCACTGATTTTGCAATTTGATGTGGATTCCCTATGTCTTTGGTAAGGCTTCTGTTTTCTGGAACTGCTTAAAAACCTCAGTTTAAAGGTAGAAATGCACATTGGGAGCAGTACCAAGTACTGCAGCTGCAACAGGGGATTTGAGATACGCTGTGGGGAAGCATGGTGGCCACACGGCTCCTCAGGATTATTCTCTCGCAGGCACCCTTTCTGTCACCGGCTAACTGCAAAAAGCAGGTGGTGGAAAGGAAACCGGGCAAGCAAGAAAGAAGCAAAGACGACTGGCTTTTTTATTGCTAGTAAAATTTCCCATACTGCCAAAAGGTCTTTGAAGCAAAAATACCAGCTTGCTGGGTGGCATCCACAACCTGAATTTAGCTTTAACCATATGATAGCACAGTGTCGGATTTCTGCCGGTGCACACGGCTTCCCGCCAAGTGCTTTCCAGGTTCTAAATGTCTCTGTGGTATTTCTGCCCCAATCCCTTAGATTTTGGGATACATCATGTTTGTTCTTGCAGGTTTTTTTTTCCAGTTTTCTGAGATTCCACTTTCTTGATCACCGGCGCTGGTATGATCTTGATTTCCTTAAGCATTTCTCTTTTTCCTCTGGGAAATTTATGTCTCTTTCTGGCATCTGTCCCCTCTTCTCTCTGCACACTCAGGCGAAGAATTAATTTCATTATTTTTTTTCCCCTTAAACAATGCCCTTACTACTTGTGTCAATAAATTACCCTTGCCATTTTTAAGAGACCCATCTGTCTCCTTCACTGCCCTCTCCTTCCGTATGTACTTTAAAAATGTCTTATTTGTCTTAACTCCTGCTGTGATCTTGCTCTGTTCAATTCTCCATCTTTGCCTTCCTTATCGTATTTCACACCAACTTTGCCCTCTGATCTTTACACTCCACTTCTGGACGCCATATTTCATACAGAATTATGTTCGTAATTATAATTAATCCCATTGAGTCATGTGATTCACTGTAAGCACCTTTTCAGTACTACTGTACTTATTTGAGATTAGCAGTGTGTATTTGTCTTTTTCTGTCTATCATTCTTCCTTCCTTTTGTCTTACTTGGTAAAACAAAAGGTCATCCATCCATTATTTTCTTCAAAGTTTGCAGGCTTAATTTTTCTGCTTAGTCTGTAAGCCTCATTACATTACAGATACTGTTAACTTAGCAGCCTTTCCATTCAGACCTGAATCTGCAAGTCATCTGAACAGTGCTTTAATGTGCAAATGAGGATATGTGATAATAGATGATCTTCTTCTGTGCCTCAGATACTAAGGAAGTCTTTTTAAGACTAGAAATGTCCCTTTTTTTCTGTTTACAGTACCTACAAGAGTAGGACTCTGACCCTGCAGAAAAGACTGATGATACAACTGGAGTGCAAGGAATTATCAAGGATACTGTACTATAGTCTTATCCTCCACATAAACCACAGAATCACAGAATGGTAGGGATTGGAAGGGCCCTTTGGAGATCATCCAGCCCAACCCCCTGCTAAAGCAGGTGCCCCCAGAGCAGGGGGCACAGGAACATGTCCAGGTGGGTTTTGAGTATCTCCAGAGAAGGAGACTCCACAACTCCCCTTGGCTGCCTGTGCCAGGGCTCTGATACCCTCACAGTAAAGGAGTTCTTCCTTATGTTCAGGTGGAACTGCCTGTGCTTCAGTTTGTGCCCATTGTCCCTTGTCCTGTCGCTGGGCACCACCAAAAAGAGCCTGGCCCCATCCTCTTGACATCCACCCTTTAGATATTTATGAGCATTGATGAGATCCCCTCTGAGTCTTCTCTTCTCCAGGCTGAACAGACCCAGGTCTCTCAGCCTTTCCTCATAAGACAGATGCTCCACTCCCCTCATCATCTCTGTAGCCCTCCGCTGGACTCTCTCTGGTTGTTCCCCGTCTCTCTTGCACTTGGGAGCCCCGAACTGGACACAGCACTCCAGCTGTGGCCTCCCCGGGGCAGAGTAGAGGGGCAGGATCACCTCCCTCAACCTGCTGGCCACACTCTTCTTAATGCACCCCAGGATGCCATTGGCCTTCCTGGCCGCAAGGGCACACTGCTGGCTCATGGTGAGCCTGTTGTCCACCAGCACTCCCAGGTCCTTCTCTGCAGAGCTGCTCTCCAGCAGGTCAGCGCCCAACCTGTGCTGGTGCTTGGGGTTATTCCTTCTCAGGTGCAGGACCCTACACTTGCCCTTGTTGAACTTCTTCAGGTTCCCCTCTGCCCAACCCTCCATCCTGTCCAGGTCACGCTGAATGGCAGCACAGCCTTCCCGTGAGTCAGCCGCTCCCCCCAGCTTTGCATCATCAGCAAACTTGCTTCATCCCGGTCGTTGATGAATACGTTGAACAGCGCTGGACCCAGCACCGACCCCTGGGGAACACCGCTGGTCACAGGCCTCCAAGTAGACTCTGCGCTACTGATTACAGCCTGCTGAGCTCTGCTATTCATCCAGTTCTCGATCCAGCTCGCTGTCCACTCATCTAGCCCGCACTTCCTAAGCTTACCCATGAGGATGTTGTGGGAGACAGTGTCGAAAGCCTTGCTGAAGTAGAGGTAGACAACATCCACTGCTTTCCTCTCGTCTACCCATCTGGTCATGCCATCATAAGACAGTCAATAGCTTTAAAATTGTGTGCATATGATAATTCACCTCTATGGTCTTATACTTTTAAAAGGGCAGAGTTATCCAAGGCAGCAGAGATGGGGGAAAAAAGTGATCTACTCAAGGTTGCTCAGATCTGGCACTATAACATAAGTCTGTGGAATACCAGTTCAGTGACCCAGCCTTTCAACTGGGGCGGTACAGGAGCAGCTTCTGCAGCCAGCTTTCCAATTCTTTCCTCAGTTAAGCTTACCATTTCTCCCTGTATGCTAAGCAAGCGTTACTATCTTTCACAAGTGTACCTACATGGTTTGTGTTTGCACATGCCCCGTGTAATATTCCCCAAAGCCGATGTCACCTGTCTGCTGAGCCTTTCCGGGAAGCATATTGGGTTATCCCATGTGAAATCCTGGTGACATACCTCTGCAGATGTTTTGATTTTGAGCATTGCTGTAGAAGATCTTGCTGCAGCAAGTGAACCTGTTCACATGCTAGCTTCTACGACTTCAAATGGATCTCCTTCATAGACTGAGAAGCTTTCAATAATAAAGTATGGGTGTCTTTAAAGACCTAGATTTGATATGTAGTTATCTTTTGCCTTTCTTCACAGATTCATTTTACCTTCTACTCTCTGGTTCACTTTTAAAACTGGAGTATATTTCTTTTCCTTAGAAGAGGACACAAGCTGCAAATGATTGAGAGGCTCAGATCCTGAGAGAAGGCAAAAGTGGATTAAAATGCTTTTCTCAAGTTTTCTCAAATTTTACAAATCTTATGTGAAATACCACTGTGGTGCGTAACAGATCCAGTGGTTAGCCCTGATGGCAGGGGAATGCATGGATATTTTATCAGGTTTTAAGTGTAACAGTCCTCTCACAAAGAAATTTATATATGTTAAATCCCTTAATTTACAGTCAGAAAATAAATGGCATCCAGAGTCAACACACATGTTTTTGCCCTTTACATTTGAAGAAAACATGACGGTAGATTCTCTAGTCTAATTTTAACTAGACACTTGGTTTCAACATGGGTCTCCCCTGATGCCTTCCAGCCGTGAGGCCTTCCATGATGTAATATCTGTTATGCTGCAGCCATGGAGTCCAGACCCAAGGCTAGACATAGGGCGATTGCTACACCAGGCTATAACCAGCTGCTGTTGCTGTCAAAACCTATACCAGGCAATTGAAAGCACTGTGGAATGGAAGAGAGTGAGAACAACTTTTTCCCTGCAAATTTTTCTTCAAACT
The DNA here is from genome assembly GCA_013398225.1 of Steatornis caripensis. NCBI lineage: Eukaryota > Metazoa > Chordata > Aves > Caprimulgiformes > Steatornithidae > Steatornis > Steatornis caripensis. The sequence continues at coordinate 187,135 of VZSC01019673.1, read as the reverse complement.
CTGCCTCATGTCAAAGTGAGACTTCTCATATGTGTCTGATCAGGTGTAAACAATTTCGATGCATGATGGGGTCATCGTTGATTTCCTACTGAAGGTTGGGCACACACACTGATCTGACAGGTGTGCTGCTGCATATATATATATATAGTCTATATAAAAAGCTTTCTTTCTTTTTTTTTTTTCCCTCCTGACAGTAATAATGAGGGAAACTTCCCACCCTTATCCTGTGCGTCCTGTCTTAGAATTTTTCTTAACATCTCTTCAGTTTCCATATGGTTGGAGAAATGCCAAAACTGAATTCAGTCTCTCAGAAATCTTTCTTATCCTCTTTTTTTCATCTGCTTTGTGTTTCTCCCCAGACCCTTCCCAACTCCTGCACATTAGGTAATTATAGAACAGACTCCATGGTGGGCATCCAGAGGACCATTTTGGATTAAATAAATAATTTCTTCCCACCTGCCCCGAGAGAGTTTTAGAAACTCCAGCCAGATAAAAATCTACAAAGACCTTGCTTTCCTTCCCCAAAATATAATTCTTTACCTTTTCAATTTGTAATCAACAGGCTGATGTGACTTTGCAGCTAAGCTGGAAGTAGCTGTAGTTGCTATTTTGTTGGAATAATATCAAATATCCTTCTATGCTTTGCATAGCTGTCACCCAGTGATACGATAGGTCCATGATTTATTGACCTACTAAAAGCACTTTCACTGACTTGTCATAATAAACTTCACTTAAAACATAAAACATCAACCAGCAGCTCCAACAGAGATGCCATACAGATACTTTCTAATTTAGTTAAGCTCTGGTGCAAATCCTGAAAACGAAGACCCCAGCATACAGTTTTCTAGGATTTGTCATGCTAGGATCTGTTGTGTTAAGTAACAGGAATTATAAATACAAATGCCTTGAAGTATGAAGCGCTGACAAGAAGCTTGGCTCAATCTCAAACTTTCATCATTTTTGAAGGTCTTGCTGAGACCATGAAGCTGAACCCAGCTGTAGCAATCACAATAGATTTGAATTGCCGAAAGTTTTGCTTATGCAAGTTGGTCTTGGAAGACCTGGTAATTAGGTCTGTCCTTTTGACCATTTGGTTTATGATCTGTTTTTGTAAAGCCAGGTGGTTCACGTGCAGGCTATGGCTGTGATGTAGACCATGGCCCAAGTCTTACATCAGTGTGTGTACTACCTGCTTGAAGATGAGTACCTTCAGCTTCTTTTGTGGTCTAGTCGCCTGAGTTCTTTAGTAGTAATAGTTCAATTAATCTTAAGTAGGCATCTGTGGTGGCCAAGAAGAATTCTGTCTGTAACTGAACGCACATATTAGTGTTTTTCCGGGACCCCCTAAGTTCAGATGGGAAGATGCATACTGATTTCTGTTGTCTCCAGGGTCAGAGTCCCACACAGCACAGCAGTAACAGGGATGATGCACTGCATCGCGGCATGGTAGCGGCAGTGGTAGACTAGAGCTGTTCAGTGTGATAGCTGTTTTTCCTTCTTGTGACATGGTCTACATAGATCGTGCATTGCTGCTCAGCTTTCTCATCAGCTTTCCTGGAAGTCTACCAAAACATCACTTGCCAGGCTGAAGAACTTAGCACGTTCTTATTTAGCAGTTCTCTTTTGTTCCTAATTGGTGAGCGGTATTCCTCGTTTTGGCAGTCATTAAACAGAGCCAAAGTTGAAGATAGCTCCTCTCTAAAAACTACTTTCTTTACTAAATGCTTAGTATAGTTTGGTAAATATTAAATAATGGGATGGCAACCTGTACTCTAGCTTTGTTTCCTTCTCTCTTATCTTTATAATTGTTTTCTTTAATTTATTTCTCAATAAATTGTTAGATCATGCCATAACTGGCTCTAAGACAGAGTATGCAGCTTTATGGATGATCCAGAAGATGTCTAAGGATTGCTGTTTTGTGCGTAGTAGTCCACAATTCAACATATGAAACCTGACATGTTATCGGATCCATAGAATCCCATGGAGATTTCCTGAGACACTTTAAAACTGGTGAGAAAATGCTACAAGGAAAGTATGCAGGTAGCAAATCAGGGATCCACAAGTACTTTTGTCATCGTGGGACTGCTTGAGGCTGGTCATACACATGTAAAACACTGGGGATGAAAAAACTACAGATGAGTAGTTGCTAAGCTGGAAATATCAGGAAATAATAACTGAAGCTTTCTCTTCCAAGAGAAAGGGGTGTTAAGGCTGGATGTGTTCCATAAGAGGAAAAAAGAAAAATGCAGCAAAACTATGCACTCTCTCTCTCCCACATGCAAGTGCATAATGTAACAGCAATAATTGTTTGTATCTGCAATTCTTTTGTCCTAGGTAAAAGGAAAATAGATTACTTGCTGGAACTATGTTTGCAGTGCTGCTGCTTAGGATAATAAAAAACAAAGTAGTTATTTCTGTTTTAGTTTTGTAAGGCTGTCATTCTCTTTCGTCATTTACAGACACTGATGATCAACCACCTCTTGCAGAGGGATGCTATGGCTAAAACCAATTTGCAACCCTGCATGAAATTAATGACATCTCTGGTTTGGACAGATGTCCAAACAGATGCTGGGGAGAAGGTGATAGGGGTAAGTGTGTGCAAAGCCTGGCGGCAGGGAATGCTACCCAGGACCTGCTAAAAAGAGATTTTGTCCTTCAATCAGACACGCACACACATTGCAACATATCTACCTGAGGTAGGTACCGTGTCTAGCAGCCAAAGTTCTTGTATTGTTTCTGGAGAAAAAGCTTTTACGGAGCTAGGTTAAGGGCTTAACACCCCGCAGTTAGATACCCATGGTTACGTGGTGCAAATCTCTAACCTCACCCTCTGTGACCACTACACCTTCCTTGTAGCAGTCCAATTTCAAACATTTATGACAAGATCATCAAGTACTCTCAAACCTGAAACTAGCTTCTTCATTAAGGAGGGCCATCAGAAAGACTTCTTTGCCTGCTCTCAGCTCTGTTTCTCTTCATTCAGACTCTTTCACAGGGCTGAGGTCAGCAGTAGTGTTTTGATGAGAGAGACATCATTTCACCCAGGGCAGGGAGCCTAATTAATGTAAAATCTAGAATTCCCACCTGGGAATTTACTGTATTGAGAGCCTCATACTTCAGGCTTTCTATGGGCAGGGCGTGTGCTGACTTCTGTAGGGGTTTCTCCTGGGGAAGGGGATGAGATGGGAGGTTGAACATACTGAAGGTTCTTCGTACCAAACAACTGGTGGTATTAATGGGTTTTTGCAAGCCCCTTAAATTGACTTTTGGTCATCTGAAGAGAATTTTCAAATGGGCAAATGACACGGTCAGTTTTTCCATCCAGGCTTTTTTGTGCCCAAATTGATACGGAAAGGAAAGAGACAGCTCACAAGTTACGTTACCTGAGCAGTCGTAATCATACAGCTTGTTTTAATGTCGTCTGTCACCTTTGTAATTCTATTACAGGAGGGAGATAAACAAAGGAGATCCAGCAGCTTAGATTCAGAAAAATGTTATTGGAAGGATTACGTTTTGATATCTGTGGGTGAAAATGAATTAAAGTGTAGAGGGTCAGAAATGTAGCCAGGCACAGGTTGTCCTTTGGACCAAAGATATTCTATGGTGCTGGCTCCTTTGCCAAGGTTTCAGGATCTGTCGCTTGCTCTGCTCCTTGTTTATCTGTGTTTGGTGAAACTGTGATTGTTACATGCTGATAGAGAGGGGGATGTTTGTTCATTTCCTTCCTTGCCTGCTTTTTGTAGTAGGAGGATGCATTGATTTTATAAAATGTAATTGCATTGACTACTCTTGTTATCAGGATTGATTGTATCGACTGGAGTTGCATGTTGTTATGTTTTCACACTCTTGCTTTGAAATGTAGTTTTGCTTTTGTGTCTTTTTTTCCTCCATTTTGAGATTATTTACAACACATTTTGAGTTAAAGTTCTTCTGCATTTGATTTGTCAACTGCTAGGTTTGCTCTGAAATGCCGTCAAAAGCACTCATAGTATCTACATGACAGTAACCACTAGAACCGATTGCTGTTGACCCTAGCCATGTCAAACATCATAACCTTCCCTCAGGTTAGGAGGTTGAAGCTGGGAAATACATTTCAACTTCTTATTCCTGTGTGTCACATCCTTATTGCAATCAGTTGCAGTTGTTCATTAGGGAATTGGGATAGTTGAGAATACCACAGTGAATAAATAATAGCAACTAGATGTCCTCAGAGAATGATGCTTAGTAGCAAAATGTCAGGGCCTGTGCCGCTGAGCCCTTGAGGTGAAGGAAATTATGAAGATTTTGCTTTAGATGTGGTGGTGATGCGTAAGTTATTTGTGGAAGTGTGTATTTACTTGGGTATGTGTGAGAAGTGTGTGTGCGGGTTAATGCTGACATTTTTCAAACTTGGGCAACTTGGGCACTTAGAATTAGGTACTTAACCCTATATATAGGTACTTCAAAGGAAGTAGTCTGGTTTTAAGAGCTGATGAATACTGAAATTATTGAAGTCTGGGTGTACTCAGTATCTCTGAAAATTAGGCCGCTTCTATTTAGCTGCTCAAACATTGTTTTGGGATATGATTTTCAAAGACATTTTAGAGAATATGAGAAAATGCTGTAGCCCTTTCGAAAACTTTTGCTCGAAGTGGCTGATTTTAGCTACATAGATGGAATTTGACAAACCTTACACACTGCTGTAACTTTTCTTCTGTCCAAATCAGTGGGAGAATTCCCAGTGGTTTCTGTGGGAGCTGGATTAAGCTGATACATGCATAAAAACCTGACTTTGAACTTGGCTTAAATCTTAAAAGCCATATCTTCTCTTCCTTTGTGAACCCAACTGACACTGCGTTTATGGAGCATTTACCCAGATTGCTTGCAATGAGAATTTATAAAAGCCGTTTATGCAGTTCACCAGCAAATAATGCTTTAGCAACAATAATTGAGAACTCTGCATTTGTATAGTTTCTAGTTTTCCTTTCTTTACACAAAATTGTCACCCTTTCTCCCACTTTGTGTTCTGTAATGTTTTGAATTCTTTCTCTAAGTTGATACATTTGCAAAGACTTTGGGAAGAGATCTGAAATGCCTTGGAAGGAGCTGCTAATAGCCTCAAAGACCAGATTAGAGGACATATACATACTGTCTGTGTCATATTAGGTCTCAAGTAAAGTCTTGTTTAAAGTAAAATACCAACTGTCTTTTGAAATGCCATCGTTCCCCAAAGTCCTGTTACAGAGCCCTAAATCCCGAATACAGTATCTCTACATCTACAGGCAAAGGACAAAGGGTCAAAGACATAGTTTCTCCTTATTTAAGATTCCTCTTTCATTTTATTACAGGACCCTGGGGTAGACTCTCTCTTCAAGTCCAGTCTTCACCAATCACATGCTAATAACTTCAGCTGAAAGAGGGCTCTACCCTAATGTCATTAAAGTCCCAAGCAATGATTGATTGTGTTATAGTATGTTTTTGAAACCTAATTACTGTCTCAGTTTGTATTTGAGCTCATTAATCTTCTAGCCTGTAAATAAGTAAAATTGACTAAATAACTGAATTTCTTTAATGATGGGTTCAAGTTATCTTTATACTTACTGTTTTGTGTTAACCTTTTTATTGCCAGAAATTTTTCTTTTTTTTTCTTAGTGTTTTCTTCAGTTCTCATAGGCTTGCACGGCTGGCAACGCACCTGTTTCAAACACCTACCACACCAAATGCATCACTGGTAGTGAACAGACAGACCCAGCCTGGCTTGCCGCCTCCCAGTCCTCCTCAAGCCAGAGAGCTGCTTTTAGGGTCCTGTAAGAAGCAGTCCTCCCTACAGCTGTAGTCTTGCAAAAATTAACTGGGAAAGCTGGTAGGAAGGTATAGTGCCAACTCTCCGTTTCGCTTAAGAATTGGATAAAAGAGGAGAGGAATTCTTCAGAAAACTATTTCTTCTGTATCTTGTATATTGAAAGCCTGGGCCTTTGGACTGATCAGAAGTCTCCAGCTTTTCTGGGCACCCTGGTGGTGCTGGATGCCCGTAGCTGTGACTGGCAAAGGGACAGCAGCAAGACCACAGCAGCCCGCTGTTTGAGCAGCAATGCCTAATCTCTAAGTCTAGGATCTTAGCCATGCGTTCTGCCAAAAAGCGTCACCAAGTGCTCGTAGTAGTACGCCCTTAGAGACCCTGGAGTGGCTCCTCAGCGTGCCTATTTCAGCTGAAGACCTCCTCTGTGATGTTTGAGCCTTTGGTACCATAGTTACTTGAGAGGTCAGCACTCTGCAGTCCTTTTTTCTTACAAGAGCCTCATCTGCTGGATCCTTGCCACTGCTGAGAAATGAATGAAGGCTCTGGCAATAGCCAGACTAAGCTTGTGGAACAAATTTCCAGGAAAAACAAGCATGACCACTAGCTTCAGCACAAGCAGAAACATATGGCAACTTCATCTCCTTGTTTTGGTTCCCTCTAGTAAACTGATTTAATCTACAGATACATGCACCTACTCAAATCCTCTTTCTATGTGCTGGTCAGGAAGTGAGGAAACTGTGATTGATTATTTTCATTTATTGGGAAACACTCGGATAGTCTGGATGATGGGGACTTCATGAGCGCCTAGGTGGACAGGACCTCTCAAACGCTGTCACGCTTGCCAGATGCGTTAGCTATGACTCCAGGCCCTGATGAGAGACCTCAATTTGATCTGTGTCTTGCTGGAGCTCTTAAGCATATGCTTATCTCTAGATACATGGATAGTCCCTTGAGAATGCCCATGTGCTTAAAGTTCGGCATGCATTTAAGTGCTTTGCTGGAGCAGGCTCCTAAGTCTTTCTGGGGCTAATTAAGTCATGCCGAAAGCTATTTTACTGCCACATTTTCTTTCTGGTTCACAGGAAAAGAAAATCCATTCTCATCAAAATACCAAGTGGATCATTTTTAACCTGATTATTTGTTGGAGGATTCAAGTCATTAAAGTGAACTTCTTTGCTCCTTCCTTCCATTGAATGGGTGCCTATATTTTTAATACGTCCTCTTCTATTGCTGAGCAATGAGCTATGCTGTAATTGAGCCAAACTCTACTTACATACCTGGCCGTGCTAATGAAAGGTGGTGACCTTTGGCCACTCCTCCAGTAATGAACTGCTCTACAGTAGGACCAGATGGTGCTTTCACTTCCAAGGGTGCAACATTACTGAGGTTATGCAGGTGCAAGTGTATTTCTGGAAAGGTTTGCTGTCTGGGGGAGTGACACAGTGGGATTGGTAGCCAGAAGCAGAAAATAGCCTTTGGGGAACAAGTGTAAAAGAAACATGCTCAGAAAATGGAAAATAGTGTTTGCGCAATTGGCATTGTGGAGCGCAGACTAGATGGTTACTGACACAATACTTCCCTACGTGTTTAGATAGGAACTTGTTTACCTTCATGCTTCGCAGGCAAATGAACTTGCACATTCACTGCTTTGAAAGGTAATACTAAAAAACATTCCCAAGCCAGTATGGCCACTCATGTAACGCTTCAGGATTTTCTACATAACTCCTTAAAGTCAAGGAACAGGGAAGACTCTGGGTTGAGAATCTGAAAAGGAGCGTTGATCCAGGCTTGGACCGAACAACGTGCTTTCCACAGATGTTGCCAGAGGCGTTGGAGTCAATGCCCAAAGCATGAAGTGGGGTGAAAGGAGGAGGGGAGCAGCATGTCTTGCTGCGTCCTCGGGCGCTCCTGGGTTGGGGTGGTTCAGCCTCCAGCCTCTTGATAAAAACGAGTACGTTCCGCTTCATTTCCTGTTTGGGAAAATGGGGGTTGAATGCTAAAAGGCTAATTGCACATTGTTTTTAAAAATTAGTTTGATAATTCATCATATTGTAATTAAACTAATTAGAACACTATTCATTTCCAACCACCTTAATTAGGCCTCAACTTGGCAGGGAGCCCGTGAGACCAAAATGTTGCAATATGTTAAACAATTGAAAGACTTTGATAACAAATGACTGTATTCAGCTACATTTTAGTTAATAAGATTTATATATTAATCTAGTTATACTTTGTTCCCTCAGAATTTGGCAGAGCTTGCAGGTCTTCTGATCCCCCTATGAAATTCCTGAAGTCTGAGTCAAAATAACTGGAAGATTTTCCCAATCTAACAGAGACTCTCCTGATTTTCGCAGTGTAGCAGGCGTTCCTAAGGCTGTAACACTTTTTATTTTTTATTTTTCTATTTCTTCTAATCGAGTAAACAGCTTTTAAAATACAATCGCTAGTTTGTGGAGCAGACGCAAGCCCAGGCTGTAAGGCGACAGTGCCGGGAGGGTGTTGGGGTGTCGGGGTGTCCGGCTGTCCGTGGGTTTGCTTTTGGGGGCGCTGTTGGATCAGGCTGCGGATGTTCGCCCGCCAGGCACAGGAGAACTCTGCTTGTACCGTTTTGGACCCGCAGCCCTTGTCACATCACTGTGACAAATGCTTGGCCAGGGCATGAGCTGGCACCCCGATCTCACGTGAGAGGTGGAGGACTTCAGTGGCGTTTGGTTCATCAGCGGTGAATTTCCCCACATGCTCTCTCTGACAGCGTAATGAAGTGATAATTACCTAAATGAATAAATGTTGATGGCTGAGATAAATATCCACATTCCCCTAATCTATTTTCCTCTGAAATTACTAAAGGAAATCTGGCTTTAATATGGGGGGTATCTGTCAATTTTTACAAATGATTGTAAATCTGTTTAGAGAGAACTTAGATGAGTCAGTGTCTGTTTCAGCAGTAAAAGTTACTGATGTATGAAAGCGTAAGATGGACAAAAAAAGAGAACAAGATACTGTAATAATTATGTTTCTCAGTGTCACTACCTTTTGCAACATCTGGTTTGTTTCTGTTCTTTCCACATCCTGCAGATGTTGCTGAAAACATGAAAAACACCGACAGGAGAATATTTTAGCCAAGAAGCAATTTCAGTGAATAATATAAAAGGGTATCCTCTTAACTCTCCAGAAGTTGAGTAAGCAAAGACTTCTAGTTTCATTGCTAGTAAAGATCAGACCAATAAGCAAATGGGCCAGGGGCCCTCTAAAAGTGTCAGGAATAATCTGTTGTGGATGAAATAGAAAAGTATCTGGAAACAGTATGAAATAATAAATCCAAACTGAGTCTCATTCTGACATCCTTCCTGAGCCTTACTCCTTAAATAGTCCTACTGATATTAGAGGTTTGTGTTCAACTGCTGATGTGGGATTTCCTTCCTTGTCCATCTCTGGTTCATGTGGCAGAGAAAAGAAAGATTAGGGAAATGTGAAAAGCCTATATACATACCATTTTTATATTGTGTTTCAAGGATGTGTGGCATACTGATGGATTAAGTTTTGAATTCTGTCTGTCCATCTACATCACCAGCACACACGCCAATCTGCCTGGGCAGTGGTTCGTCCAGAAATCAGGGCACAGAACAGTGTGCATGGTGGCCGTGTGATGCACGGACTCCTGTTGCCAGGAAGGGGAAGCTGGTAGGGTAGGGTAGGAAGGGGAGCTGGTTCTGTGCTTTGCCTTTACCGCAAAGCTGTTTGCTGAAGCTGCCTTTAGCTCTTAAATAGTCCTAAAATAGTCTGTTTGGCTGAGGCTGCTGCCTAGTTTTTCATCCTGATGACCTGCTGAGTAACCTGGTTTCTCTGTCAATGATTTTCCCATGGGTCCAGTCACCTTTCAGAGCCCTGGGGAATCTCCTGGCAAAGGCTGGTTCACCAGCTTTGCAAGTGGAAGACAGGGAAGTTGCAAACCATCGTCCAGCAACAGCATGGTTTTCTACCATGGCCTTGGTTAGAGCAGCTCCCAGGGTTCAAGAGACGGCAGCGCAGCCGCTACTCCTTCCCCCCATTGTTTTGATGGGATCTGTGTTACTCCTGGAATACATTTGTGCTGCACAAATGGGACTGCGCAGAAGCCTAGCTTTTCTCCCAGAAGTAACTCATCATCGTCTATCATTGATGTCAGAGTTGGGGCAGGGCTTCTTTCTCTTGCTACCTCCTCAAAAGTATAGATGGCAAAGGAGAAATCTTGAGAGCCTGGAAATTTATAGTAAATTCCCACTGGTGTCTCCATGTGTTGGCTTTCGCTTCACAAATTACATTGTGAAATGAGAGAGACTTGGTGCGATCAAATGGGTGACTGCAGCAGTCCTCATCTGAACAAGTGCAGAAGCAAAGACCTTACCTGAAACAAACTAGAGGAGCTGGGAATCTGAAAAAGACTGAGGAAGGAAAAGGCTACTATATGTAATAGCTCTTTGTCAGGGCAAAATAGGACATTATGAAGGAGATACTACAAAAGCCATGCTGGGTCTTAGGGAGCGATAGGACAGGAGGGAGCAGACTGCAGAAAATACATCCCGGGTGCCTCAGCTGTTGGCATGGTACCTCCAACCAGCTGCAGAATAATTCAGAGGCGAATTTAAAAGCGCGTACCTGGGAGATAGACTGAGTGCCCGAAACGGACACCAGCTACCCTTGCTGCCACAGGAAAGTCTTCAAAGTCTTTGCCTTTTATGCAGATGAGCATAAATCAATGGTTGTTTTTCAGTGAAGCAACAGCAGTAGATGGGAAGGTGCATGAACAGGTGCATCGTTTCTCTCCTCCCCTCTTGAGCAACTCATTTTAACATACACCAGTCATTGCTGTGCATAATAATGCACATCTGTCAAATGCTTTCCAGAGTGTGCAAAAATACACCTACAGACCTACAGAGCTGGCGAGCTGCGTAGTAGCTGTGCTGCTCCTGTATAGCCAGTGAAGCTTCTCCAAGTTGAAATCTCTCCTGTTCACACTCTACTTCAGACCTATGTTTTCTAATGAAATACGTTACTCCTCTGCGCAAAATGTAAGGAGGTGGCAGTGACCACCAGTGTCACTGATGTAATTCCACAGAAATCTCTGACTCCCCCCGAGTCCAGGGCCCTGGAGAGCCCCAGTTCCTGAGGTAATGGGCTCCTGCCAGGAACGAATGAGGTCCCCTGGGTCCAATCCTGCCCCCAGACAGAGCCCTTGCAACTCTAATAAAGGAAGTGAGGTTGCCAGGGTGTGGTTGGAGACAGAGTTTGGCCATATTTGAAGTGTGTGGAGTGACTCCAGGATGAGATCAAGAATTGGCCTTTCCCCCCAGCCTCCCTTTGATATTAGTTCTTTATAAAGCAGCATGTATTGCCTCATGCTTGCATTCCTGTAGCAGAAGCTGGGTCCAAAGCCCTCTAAAGAAGTTAAGAGTTTTCCTTTTGGAGGCTAGATCGGGTTACTAGAGGAGACACACTATCCAACTGCAATAAACTGGTTCCTTAGATGTATTTTTGTTCAGACAAATCTCAGACTTAATACTCACAGCTGAATTTGAAAACTACTTTTTGCTTTTGCTTTGCTCCATCAAGAAGTAAAGAGGAGTTGCAAAAAACACCCCCAAAAGAAAACCCAACACTGGGCTCTGAGAGCCTGTAATTGGTTGGTGATGCTTTGCAGAGGTCACAGGGATTAATGAAAAACACAATTAGAACAACATCAAGCTGGGGGCCCCAGTTTGGCACTGAAGGATCCATTTGGGTATATCATATTGCGTTATGTGATGTAAGAATGTGGGCTAGTGTAATCAAAATGTAACTGCAATCCTTACCAAAAACACCTGTTTAACCTCAGCTAACCCGGGAAGAGAACTTTAGACTTTTTTTTTTTTTTTGACTTCTGCATCGGAGGCATACTGGTAACCACGCAATAATGAAGCTTCTGTTCATAGGTCCTGGAAATGGAAGTACTTGGAGCTTGTGCTCACTCTGTCCCAAAATCTATTTTATGTTCTTTAGCTATGTGCTTACTTAACTAAGTCGTGTGCTTGGGAAGACTGCCGAAGTGAGGGAAATGAGGCTGAAGATCAAAATATTTCATCTGTGATTTGATAAATTGTGGCTAGCGGCAGCACAAGCATCTCCTGGCCCAAGAACAGAGGACTGTGAGGTACCAAATGCCCTGACTTGTGGAGGCATGAGGCGTTTTGGCACTTTTTGAGGAAAAACTGGTTTGAAAATGGAAAGTGAGTGATGACTAACGATCAGAGTTCAGAACCCAGATCTGAGTTGAAATTGCCAGTTTTATCACTTCGCACACTGAGCCCTTGCAAACCTTCCCTTGGTGATAAATGCCGAATAGACGCAAGGGCGGGGTGGCTCAGCAGCAAGGAAGAAACGTCCTGATGGTTCAAGTATCAATGTGAGACTGGAGAAAAGAGTTTCTTGTCTTCCACCCTGCTGCAAGCTTTTTAGTTTTTGTGAGATTAGCAAATTATTTAAGGTGCGGTTAACTTCATGTAATTTTAGCTGTCTAGAAATTAGTTTGGTTTTTAGTTGGTCAGTCACTGAAACTCCCTCTTTCTTCAGTGTTTCATCCCACTTCTGCAGTTACTTGAGAATGGGATGATTTATCTTCTGAAGGCATTTCTCTCCATCAGTTACAAAGGAGCACACATAAATACCTGAGATGGGATGCTCAGCTTTTACTTAACTAAGATGAAGTGAGAGGACTCATGCTTTTACTCATGGCACCCCAGCTGGTTGCTTCTGTAGAGCAAGGACACTCATCCTTCCCTGTTTCATCAGTGCAAGTACTTGTAAAAATAAAAATGTTAAATTTTAAAAGGAGCACCTTTCTAAGAGCATGCTGTTATGTTAACCTATAACAAGCCAAGTGTTTCAGGAGTTAGTGGGAAGCACTCACTTGTTTTTTCATATTTCCCAAAGAAGGCTGGAAAGCCACCACAGGTGCTTCAGAGATTTTTTTTGTTTCATCTCTGTGTGGACTAAAGCTTTTTTTCACTTGCAGTGAGAACTTGGTGTTGAATTGCTGCTTGTTCCTTGAGCATCCTTACCCTCTTTTGCCTTGTTGTGGTGATAAATTTAAGGTGCCTACTGCCTTATATAAGATCAGAAGTCCTCAAGGAGATTTCAAATGTCAGGCTGTTGACATAGGAACTCCAGTGCAGGATGCAGATGGCTCGGTGAAGAGACACGGACCTGCAACTGAGGCTACGTCCTCAGCTGGTGATAAATCAGCAAGCTTTATTGACTCCAGCAGAGCTATTGCCTTGATTCCAGCCCGAAGTGTCTAGAGGATGTATGATATTTCTACACTTTCAAACAGAATCTTGAGTGAAGTGTTGAAGCCTTTGCAAGGTAAAGGTGTAGTTTTGGAAAAATGGTCACTGATGGAAAGCCAAAAAAGGGATTTCTGAGACAATGTCAGACAAGTGAGAGGCTTGGGCTGTGTATTTTAAAGATTTGGGGAAGCTGTTCTGGCAAAAGGGCTCAGAGCTGAAAGGCCATGCACAAATCTCTTGTGTGGGGCATCATCTCCGTTGCATCAAAACCCCTGGTTTGCTGTACCCCAATTCCGATGGGTGACCTACTGAGGCATTTTCTGCTTAAATACACGATGAGATCTTGTACAGGGTAGAATAGGAAATAAAAGGAGCATCAGCATAAACTGAATGAACAAAATGCTGATAATCCCGCACCACCACAGACCATACTATAGGGTACTTTATAATATGTTCTGGCTTTGGTATGGTGGCAGTTACAGGGCCCATAATCATTGCATGGACTCTACACGTTGCCTGTCTGTGCTGTGACTGGTTTTACCAGCACTGTATAAATCATTCATTCCCATAGGCATTAAATTGCCAGTTTTTTTTTTTTAAAGCAGCTTACCAGTTGTAATTTTTTTTTTTTAATCAAAGCAAGGTGAAACAGCTTCCCATGCTCTGCTGATGTCTTGTTTCAGGGAACGGTTTATCTCAGACAGCCAAGAGTGTATCGAGTTCTCCACGGGCTTGTCAAGGCAAATACTTGTCAATGGCCTAAATACTTTCGTGAATATTCAGGAATAATCTTGCAGGAGGGATAAGAGCACAAGTTCCAGCTGACCCCTCCCGCCCCTTTCCTCAGCCCACAAAACCTGGAGGGATTAGTTACATTTTGAAACAGATGCCCTTACAATTAGGGAGGAAGAAGCATGACTGACTGTTTGGAAAAGACACCTTTGGGTAACATATCAGCGGACCCACAGAGCCATTACAAAAGTGCAATCTGACAAAACAGCTTAAGGTCTCAACTCGCTGCTCCTCTTTCATGATGGCAGTTTGTATCAATGAAGATGCCTCATAGTCCTTCAGCCTAGAAAGGTTCAGACATGGGAGGGCCTGTGGAAAAATTTACAGCGGCCAAAAAGCCCGGTACTGAAATGTCTTTAATCTGATCGGACTTGTTCTTAACCCTGGGACATAAATATCCCACACATTACACCTTTGATTTACTATTATGCATGTATCGGAGCAACAGTGGTCCTTTTGAATTATGCATTCTCTTAACAGAACATTAAACCTTATGGGGAGATGGAGTGGCCCAACACATAACTATTATCCTGACAGAGGGGAGGGTGAGATCAAGAGTAATGCTCCCAAGCTACAGAAACTCCAAGTTTTTGTTGGATTGCTTGAATGAGCATTATAAATAGCACTTTGTTCCTTCTCATTAATACATAGTGTTTAGATTGCTCACAAGAAACATGATAAATGGCTCATCAAGAGAAAGAGGAGGGATTATTACTTGACATAAAAGAATAACAACAACCCTAAGTCCTGAAACTTGCCCTAAAACTGCTAAAAGCGTGCAGCAGAGCCATGCCTGGGCTTCCGAGGACAAAGCATACCTTTTAATAACTTGATAATCCATTTATTATTGGTTCTTCATATCAAGTCATGACCAAAAGTACTACAGTACTACAGGAAATCAAGTTTGATTTTGTAATATAGTCAAACGAGTACTTTGGAGTGCTGTGTCTAAGATCAATAAGGAAGCAGTAACTACATTTGCTGTCATATGATGATATTGATGTAAAAATGTAATGGTCAAAATTATAAAATCAATTTCATAATTTAATCAGAAATGTTTATTGATACTATTAAAGCTGAATTCAATAGCTCCTGGTATGCAGTTAATTTCTTACCTGTCAGAAAAACATATTGAAATGTTCTTTCTTTTAAATGCTTGGAGTTAATTCAGTGAAAAAACCAGCAGCAACCTGTGGCTGGAACGGCCAGAGAATGGTTGTTAGATGGGGAGATGAGTGGAACGTTTCTAACAGTTTGTAGCAAAATGTTTTACGCTTTGTAGAGTTCTTGTGTATTATGTGTGCATACACATGCACGTATAATGTAACTTTGGCAATAACAGTTCTGGTAACTGCACTGTTGTGGCATGAATCCTGACCCTGGTGAAGGCAGGGGAAACTTTGCTGTCGAATTCAGCAGAGCCAAAACTGGCTGTTGGATAACGGCTCCAAGATTTTACTCCGTGACTGAATGTGGGTAGGAGCAGAGATCTGAAGTGGTGGGTCTGGGCTGCATTGTCTTCTTGTACGGTGTATCCCTGGGATTGTGTAGCTACCCCTCTGCAGTAGGAGCTAAGCGCAGAAGTAAATGCAGATTTAAGGGGAAAAAAAAGAAGATTGTTTTTGCTTTCGCTCCTCCGATCCAATCCAGCCTATGTTTGGGCTAAATCCTACGGTGTGGCTCCAATGCAAAGGCAGTGGAGCAGGCAGAGGTGGCCACAGAGCCAGTGAGCGGGGTGTCAGGGCCATGCAGGTGCAAGAAAGGAGAAGGCGAAGGGGAGATTGCTGGGTGGAGACGATACCCGCTGTGTGGGTCTGAACGTTCTGTTCTAGGCCGTTCTCTTCGTGATGCTCCTGTGAAGGAATCTCTGACCACAAGGGTAAAGATATTGCAGGGGCTAGGAAGGGCATAACCTCGTTGTAGAAATCACAGGATCACCACTAAGGTAGTTGTTTGGGAGTAAGAGGAGAAAGGGGGTTTTCCAAGAAGCGTATAAATAAATAAAAATTGAGATTGTTGTGTGTTTGGAATTGACTGACCTAGAGAAGACTTCACGGACCGTGAGTGAACTGGAGAAAGTGTAGTTGAGACTGCCTAATGGAGTAAATCTACTAATCGCGGGGAGCAATACTGAATACCTACTTTGTTATGGAAAAAAGACTGAGCTGACCCTTGGATGGTTCTTTTAATGTATTTTTTCTGTATGGTACTTCTGGTATTCTTATACTTCATTTTAAAGGAGGCCAGCTGGTGAGAAACATTCTCTGTTATCAGAGTATTTTTTCACTCTTAATAAAGGAGTTTCTTTTGTTCTTTAGGTAAACCATACATTTATTTAGGTCCTATTTCTCTCTTTAGGTAGATGAGTTTATAGGTCTTGCATGTGAGCATGTATTTAAAATTGTCATTAAACATCATTGATACAGTTTGTTTTTTTTTTCACATACCTATTACTTCTTTTAGGGCAGTGCAAAAAAAATTATGTTAAGATTTTCTTACTTTGATGGAAAGATATGTTTCTATTCCTTGAAGTGAATGTGAGTGGTGTGTATTTATCATGTACAGAAACAGCTTCATCTATACTGAATTTTGTGTTCGTCACGACTTTAAATCCTGTGTGAAGCTGCGTGTAATAGGCCAGAAACCAGCTCACTCCATGTCTCTGGGCTGAGTGAAAATGAAATGTGACTGCTAACCATCCCTTGCGGTGGCTTTCAAGGCGCTCTGCAAAGATGGGGACTGGATTTTATAAGCTAGCACAACAAAGTGTTGAAAACCAAAACTATTTGTAGGAAGCAGGTTTTTTGGTGGATAAAATGTAGCTCGGGCTACTCTGAAGCCCAGTTTAACACTTAGCTCTGCTACAAGCTTTCTGCAGTTCCTAACCTGCAGATGGTAACTTACACTGCTCGTTCATGAGGTATGAGTCTTCTCACAGATACTCCGCATAGTGGTTGTGAAATAGAGGGGCTTAACCACATGTAAAAGTCTTTCTTTTTTCCCTTTTGCAAAGTACCAGAGACCATTTGGGAAGCCAACAATGAAATTCTCTGCTGTCATCTTTTCTTTCGTTATGTTTATCAGTACAGAATCAAATCATCTTTTTTTCCTTCCTTCCCCAGACAACGATAAGAGCAAGCCTAAGAAACCTACCTCTTTCAAGGTTTGTGGAGTAAGGTGTTTTTGATATGACAGGTGAGAAGATAGATGAGGCATTTTTCGAAGTGGAAGCAAATTTAAGTCACTAAATCACACACAGAGAGGAAGAGTTCTTTTCTCAAACGTTTCCAGAAATTCCTCAATGTCCTTGAAATGTGACCCTAAAATCTAAGATCATGAAGATTTTTTTTCTCCCTGGAATTACATGAGGATTTATATTCAGCTTACCGAGTGAGACCGTTTCCTGAGAACATAGGTTTGTTCTCCTTGGTTTGCACAGGCTTGTTTTACTGGACTTGAGCCTTTTAAAATTGTGTGTCTGAGCCTGCTCTGTGAAAGTGCCTGTTCACTCCTCAGCTAAAGGAGAAGAACAAGAACTGCCAGGAGGTGCATTTCACCTCTGATGCGTATTGTAGGATGGGGTGAACCATCCTCGGAAATATCTCTCTTTCCATTATGGAACGATTGTAGAGGATGAGATTAGACCCCATTCTGACTTTCATATGGTTATAGGAGAATCACGTGACTGTAGATTTTGGAGGTATGCAAATGCAAAGATGGTGTAAACTGGCAATAAATGAACGACAAAGTTCAGAAGATTTTGATGCCTATTAAAGTGGGATTGTCTGTCTCAATGTTTAAGGCATTTATAAGAGATTTAACTGAGGGCGTGCAGCCAATTAGTTAAAGATTAGGCTGTGGACTAAATGGGGCTAAGGCCTTTTCCTCACTCAGACATTGTTTTTCTGAGTGCTAATTGCTTGTCTATATTTTAATTTTCCTTCGGCATGAATAATGATAATAACGTATGAATCATAATGGTCTTCTGTAACTGAATTCAAGAAGGATTATTAAGCACTGTATTATTTTGGGTAGGACTGCATTTGAGAAATGGGAATGACAAGATTTGTTTTCATAAGACAAGTAGCTGAACCTGTGACATCTGATTTGGAGTATTAGTCTATACAATACGTATCAGTAAAGCAATTTGTATCCAGTTTGTATTTGAGAAACTGGCATATTTGACTGATATAACTGATTTAGAAACCGACTTGCCAGACTGTCTTATGTAGAGAGGAATGGGGCTGCTGTACTGTGCCAGGGCAGGGGAAGAATGGAGGCTTTTTCTTGGAAATGTTCCGACATTTTGGAGAAACATTTAGAGAAGCCACAGGAATGCCAGGATTAAGAGCCTGAATGCAGTATATAAGCTTAAGGAGATGGTGATGGATTGCTTAATTCTTTTATTAAGACCCCTTACTGTGCTGTATTCAGTATAGGTTACCATCATTTCCAAAAGATGCAGTAATATCTGAGAAGGGACTGAATGAAGACGGCTGTGAGATGAAACTAGGTCTAAAAAGAAGAGGAAGATTGACTAAAAATTCTAGTCTTCTAAAGGAATATTTTATGTGGCTCAACTAAACTATATAAAAACTTAAATCATATAGTCAAATCTACACTTCTGTTGTGGTGTCATAAAGCCCACAATAAACATTTGGTTCTTTGTCTACCATGAAAATGCAGTGCTGATACATTTTGCTGTGAAATGTGGTAGACTGAAGTCATGGAGATATTATCAGATCTTTCATCACCATGCACCCAGACAAATAAAATGTGAAAATCGGTTTTCAAAGCCCAAACCTCTAAAATGTCACAATGGTTTCTGAGTTATAAAGCTTGAAATTGTAGCTCTTAGTGAAATGCCTTGTGCTGCACTGTTAACATTTGTTAGATGTCAGGAAAATGGCCAGTTAGAGCAATCAGGGTGGTTTTGTTTGTGTTTGTTTTACTCTTCCATTAGTCTATGACAAAGTATGAAATTTGCCATTTTAACCATAACTGCCCCATTAGATCTGTTGTCTCTTTCCGTATTTTTTGTGGAATTCTGAATTCAGGGCAATGCCTGTCTAGGTGACAGTTCTTGGCCTAAACATATGAGGGAAACGCACCAAAGGAAAACACATATGTAACTAGAAAGCACAAACATCGTAAGTCTGGACAGTTAGAAATTTGGTGATGTCAAAACATCATACTGAATATGCTGTATGACCAAATGAGACAGACTGGGGGGAAAAAAAAACAAACCCTGAACTCTTAAGTAGTTAAATAGCACCTTTGTTTAAAAAAAAAAGAAAAGTCACTTTATCATGGGGAAAGGCTAGGATACGTAAATAGACAAAAGAATGTTTACTGACACACTATGACTTGGGAGTGGTGCTAAAGCTTAATCAGCCATATAGTTTGCAAATTTTCCCACAGCTAAATTGATGGCCGAGCCTAAAATAACTCAGGAGTCGAGCTGAGATAAATTTGTGGATACTTATGTGGCTCGTCTCTCCCTTCCTAAAAGTAGGAAACAATCAAGATGACAGTTTGTCAGGAAAGTCCTGCAACTTTTTTGGAAGAGCTGAAAAAAATTGCAAGAATGTTTTGGTAGGGTGTTCAGTTTCTGGACCTGTAACATAAGAAGGTCTAGCAGAAGAAATGTTAATGGAAGATTAGTCCGGCAGCTTTGATCCCAGAAGAAGAAAAGAGGAGATTTGATTCAAAAGATTGGCTTCGGTTTAGAGTTGGCTTTTGAGCTTCTGAGGAGATTTTTCTCATCTAACATATACTAAGCACTTAAGATTTCATTGTCTTTTAACCTAATGGTATAGGCTCTGTCTGTAGTTGGTGGGAGAGAAATGATCACTTGCGTGGAGTGATTCATCTGTATTGTCCTTGACAGTTATTTTAGGATGAGCTGAATCATACCCTGAAGATACCTGTCTCTCTCTGCCGGCTGTAGGTAGCCTTGGTGACTAGCCTAGGCTTACGCGCATACATTTTTGATGGCTAATGTGGATGCAGTGTATCCTCCCTCAGTGACTTTCTAAGTCCAGCTCTGATCCAACACGTCTGCTTTTAATAATCCAAAGTAAAAAAACCTCCCTCCTCTTCTTAAACGTTCATATTAATTAGGTGTGAAAAATTACTTTTTGGATCAGTTCACTAGCACTTCAAGATTGTTTAACTACTCTAAATCACCTAAGGCATGTTAACTGAGAGAGCGCAAGTGGGAAGAGGGAAACAGAAGTTCCACTTTTTGAAGTATAAAGTAACAGGATGAAAATAGTTCCTTCTCTTTTGGTTTTAATATTTGCTTTTGTTCATCTTTTGAAAATCTCATCAAACAATCTGTCAGCACCTGTACGGTGAACAGAGCCCTTTAGCAGGAGCAGTAAAAGGAAGCCAGCGGTAGTTGGTCCTGCTTGTAATTTTAAGCCTATCGTTCAATCCACTTACTCCAGTAGGACTTCTCTTCATAGTCATTAAATGTGTGCATGTCTGTGAAAGGGCTTTTTCCTCTTTAATTATATGAATGTGAGTAACCCAGCAGAAAGTATTCATATGCAGGTGGCCTAAATTCCAGCTGTGTCCCCTTTACCTGGTCAGCGCAGAGAGCCAGCTAGCCTTGAAAAACAACTCAGGTCTATGTAAGGTACTGAGCAGGGAGCTGCCTGGAGCTAATTAATAGGAGACACTAGGTAAAATAGTGAATCAGAAGAGATTTCCAACAACAAGGAACAGTTCTGACCTGGCACAGGTTGAGAATAGTGTTTCAGAAATAAATTGGGGAAAAAAAAAAAGGTACTGGAGTTACTAACCTGCACTTGGTACACTCTTGGATCCTGCCAAAGGATGGGTTTAGTCCTGATAATTAATTCAAAGGAGTGATACCAGCATCGTGGTATCACTAGAGAATCAAACAGCCTATATGTCTGCCAGCACTTCACTTACTGAAAAGCTGTTTTGCGAACACTTTGTAAACCTGTAGTGGTGCGGAGCTGTTTTGGTGAAGTACTTCCAGGACATCATGCGGTAAACAAGTGTAGTTTACAAACCAATTCACTGACTGGCAGGGGAGAAAAAAAAGAAAAAGGATTGTGTACTGCTGCTTTCCCTGGTGTTTCCTGTGTCTTAATACCATAAATCATAACACATTTTAGCAAGATGGTTAAATTATTTTGCTTAACAAAGTTTGCTGAGCTTTTCTAATCGGTGGGGGAGTCCTTAAGATGACATTCTCTTCTCTTCCTTGGCAATTTTACAGTGTTTTGTTGCTTTAAGGGTGCTACAGTCTTCTGGTAATGCTGAACTCTGCTTGCTGTGAACCTAAAAGATAGAGATTTATTGGAAAAAGGTTAACAGTTATCACAAAACTGATTTCCAGGAGACGCAGGCAAAGCAAGCGCTTTGATTCAACATGGAGTTTAGGATGTTGGACGTGAAAGTCACCCAAATTACTAGATCATCTAATCCAGTCCTCTGCCCAGAGCAGGACTGATTTTAGCTTTCTGGATAGATCCTTGTTGAACTTGTTCCTACAAATCCCTAGTGCTGAAGACTTCATCATGTGCTGTTCTTCCCAGGCGATCTAACTCTATTCTGCACTCTTACAATCAGAAACTTGTTGCTAGTGTCCAACCTGAATCTCTCAGACGGTGGTTTATACCCATAACTTCTAGTTGATCCATCTGGACATAAAAAACAGATTATGCTTTTTTTTTCTACAAGGTCCTTGATTCACAAGGTGGTCTTAACTCTTTTCTTTGCTTGTGACTTCTTGACCCCACTTTGTCCAAAGTCAGAGGAATTCAGTATTAGATACCCAGTGTTGAGTCATCAAACCTTGTTTATCCTTGGCTCTCATGAAATAAAAAAACTGTTCCTGTCTCCTTATTTGGCTGTGCAAATTTAGTGTTCTCCAGGCACAGAGCGATATTGAGATCCAATTCTGGTTTTTACTGGTAAGAAAACACAGTACATTTCAAGAGGTCCAAAGAGAGATCTGGCGAGGATTTTTTCCTGCTAAAAGCCTGCCTGTCGACGGGTGCGGCTCTGCCCAGCAGACTGAAGCATGAGGCTTCTGCTCATGAAAATGTGATCCTTTATTAGAAAGAGAAAACTGTGATCTGGTGTTCTGGTTTTGTGCTCTTTTTTCAGTTGCTTTTGATTGGCAGGAAACAAGTACACACTTTAATTACATCTGGCCTTTTTACAACATGACTAAGCTGTCCAACAGATGTCTGCTTTGGGTCTGAACAGCATGAACATATGACAGGGAGACAAACAGTAATCTCAGGGAGTTTCATCCCTCTTATTTTTCATGCAGATTTGGTCACACTATATCAAACGCCTTTGCAAGTTCTTTATTCTTTTGGAAAGTTACACTGCCAACAAGTAGCTTCTGAATCTGGTCTCCTCTTGTGACTTCCACAGAATAAAGTCCTCTCTGGGAAGATATCCTCAGCTCGCATCTAATTGCTGCTCATAACCTGATGATGCACACAGGGATCGAAGCCTTGTAGGCCACACTCCAGCAGAAATCCGTAAGGAGGACTAGGAAATGGATACCATCAGGCCAGATTCGGAGGACTGGAAATAATTTACCCATAACTCTTGATTTAATCTATCTGTCTGTTCGAATTCATCTCTCATCTAATCAATCTGAAAAAGAGGACTGAAATTCTGGAAATAGTGTGTTTATTAGTTTTAAAAAAAATAAATAATAAGAAAAAGTTTTGGAAATATGTGTTTTAACAAGTTGTTGAGTTAGCAATTCTTTCTTACTCTACAGCCCGTCTCTGCCACACGTACTGTAACTTTTATCTCCAGCCAGAAAACTTCAAAGTCCTTCTGAGGTCAAGGGCAGCATGGCAACATGTATTAAATCAAGAGTTCCCAGATAAGTGTACGTTCTTGGATGTGGACATGGACTGCAATGTACGATGACATTGTAGAAACCAGACTAAGCTAGCCACTTGGCGAGATTAATGCTTCGGGGCTGTACCGGTCTGCAGAGCTGAGAGGGTTGAGAGGGTTTTTTTTTGTTTGTTTGTCTTAATTACTGTGATTTAAACGGCAGAAGGCACATATGCAACTTCAACGTATTGTTCTGCAGCTTGCTTTATTAGATCTACTCATTGGTGAAATTCACGTAACGCTGCCGCACAACCCAACTGGTGAGCAAAATCCTCCCAAAGCAGGGCAAGAAAGTACTTGTCCAAGTGTAGCTTTATCACAAACGTAATGAAAACCTGGTTTTTAAGGTGAAACGGCAATCCATAATAATAGTAAGCTTGCAGCGATGCTCTGAATTGGTTGGTTTTGCTCCTGCTTCTAGTTTTTTTTCCTTTTGGTAACATCTCATCTTCTGTTCATAACCAGCATGTTCTTTCTGTCCTGAGAATTAAATGCGAGCTAGTCCTTGCCTGATGTATTTCTGCTCAGAGCAGTGTAACACAGGGGCTTAGCTTTATTAGGTGGCAATAAAGGTTGTCACTTTTCCTCTAGAAACATAAAGAAAAGTTTACCTATATTGCTACAGAAACAAAAGCAAACCCTTAAAGTAAGTGGCAAGAGTTTACACATTATCAGATGAACTAAGATTCTGAAATTGTTTTCTTTAACCTTGGAATTACCAAAACGCGTGGTCATAAGGAAGAGTTCTTGCAAAAATGGAGCTGCCTTTGAATCCACAAAATAATATGCACAACAAAGTCCTTTTTCATCTCTTGAAAATACAAGTACTTAAATAAGGTTTAAAATAAGATTTTCATTACTGTAGACTCCCTCTAGGTGGGGTGGAGATAAAG
This sequence comes from Steatornis caripensis, assembly GCA_013398225.1. Taxonomy (NCBI): domain Eukaryota; kingdom Metazoa; phylum Chordata; class Aves; order Caprimulgiformes; family Steatornithidae; genus Steatornis; species Steatornis caripensis. The sequence continues at coordinate 163,463 of VZSC01019673.1, read as the reverse complement.
AGAGGGAGGGCAGCTTGGCTTTTGGGTGTATTGAATCGTTCTTTGGAATTGCCTTTCTGATTTAGGCACTTCAGTGAAGTGCACACCGCTCAGCGTGGCGTGTTCAGCTAAAAAGCACACGACCATATGTGCAGGGTATGTGGAGTACCTGACTATCTGCTTTGCACGTGCAACTACACACTTTAAATTTTTCGTAAAATTGCAGAAAGGATAGGGAAGAAAAATCTTCACAATGTTTTTGTGAATTTGCATGCATTATATTCCCAGTCTTCCTACAAATATTGTAAGGTGGTATATTCTGTATACTATGTGTATTTAATAGTTGCTTTGAAAAGCTCTCTAAACCCTACTTCCAAATTCACTTAAAAACCTAGATTCTCAGGGTGAGCTTACTTAACTAAAGAGAGAATAATAAAACTAATACACGGGGCTGTTAACTCGGCTGCAGTCTCAAGTATCCAATCTAACTGCCCCAAACTGCCAGGTAACTAAGTTGGAATGTTGATTTCTCAGAAAACTTCCTTCCAAGTGAATCACCCCCTTTGCTTCAGGCAGAACTTTGCCGTTCTTCAAGTTTCCCATCCACCTCTTGGCCGCTCCTGATTTGGTATGGGTGCCAATCCATCCTAATTAGAGTGGGAATATGAAAATGCAATTCAAGTGAACTTAAACAGTATTTCTGAACTTCAGCTAAAGCGTGGTTTAGATTTTCAGACCAGATTCAGGTAGTTTCTGTTTTTGCCAAACAAATGACCTATTTGATGAATAAAAAGGCTATCTTGCTTCATCAGCATTGCTCTGCGAAAAAAAGAAATTAATGAGATTTCCTGCCGTTCCATTAGCTATTTTTTTTTGTTTCATTTAATATTTCAGCTGCCTCCAGAATGATTTTGCTAATACCAAAAGGGCTTAGTCAATTTTCAGGACTAACTACTTGCAAAATGTCAGTTTAATAAAGCAGGTTTATTGCTGGAACTTGGCACAAAAAGAAAAGCTGAAGCAATGTAAAAATGTATTTTGATGAACTTTAAAAAAAATAAGGGAGGAGGGGGCAGTCCTGGTTGCTTCTGAACGCCCTTGATTTCTGTAAAAAATGGAGTCAATTGAGGCTACTCAGCATTTTTGGTGTTTACACACTTCACGTACAGAAATCGGGAGGAGCATCGGCATACCTGAACTGATAGACTGAGTGATTAGTCCTCGTCTAGCCCATCAAAACAGTCCGGTCTCCAAAGCAGATTCTAATCAGAGTGTGCTAAAAGGCCAGGAGCACCTCTGTCAGCCAAAGCATTTTTGGTTGGCATCGTTACAGTATCATCTAGCTCCACTTTAAACTCGGTTTAAATCTATCTGTTGATGAAAGATTTGGATATAAAGTTTGACATGGAGTTTTCTTATGTGTTTTGTATTGGTAGACAGGGAGCGGGTAACAGTTGTTCAGTTGGTTTATTTGCAGGGGTGAAAAAATGAAGTTTCATAACAACTAAGGTTATTTATACAAAAAATTACTGAAAAAGCCAAATTATTTTCAATTTCTCCTTCTGAAATAAAGTTTCAGGTCCAAATTAATCTAAATGAAGTATATTAAATAATAAAAAGTCAAAAATAGAATCAGAACATGAAAATCCCCCTGAAAATTGGACGTGGAGAGAAATGATAAATTTTTAATTAGCCCTTTCAACTGTTTTGCTTTTTTATTTTATGGAGAAAGCCCCTTTAATTCTGAGTCAGCTCCGAAAGAGATTTCTTTTCATATGTTTGTGGACTATCACGTTCAGGTACCTATCTGGCCTGCGTTGGCCACTGTGGTGCCCTGCTAGAGCCTCTGGTAGGGCGGGAGTGTATCAATGTCAAACCGAAGGACAGGCAGCTGCTTCTCAGAGCTTTTTCCCTCTTTGCTTTAGCCCCCCCGCAGCCAGCCTGCTTATGTCAGGTGAACACTTAACCGTCCCAAACAGCCATGTTTCAGGCTTCTTTAAAACTGCTAAGTGAAGGAAATGAGGACAGAGAATTCAGTTTTGCGTGTGTGTTGGTTTGGCGTGGAAAACTCTCTCACCTGCCATTCATCAGAAATAGTCACCAGCTGCTCCCAGGCTAACATTACAGTGTCAATGGGAGGTCTTTAGCATGAGAGGGAGAAAAAGATCTTTGCCAAGATATTAAAAAATGGAGTACAGTGAAACTGGAAACTTCCCTTGATAGTGAGCACACTATCTAAGCATCTTATTACAAATTACTGAGAGCCCCGTTAGCAATTTTTTTTTTTTATGTCTTAAGGGGATTTAACTAATTAGGCACAAATTCTTATGCTCAGGATTTATTCAATCGTATTTTTTCACTTAAGGTATGGCAAGAGTCTGTTTTTTTCATGTTCTGGTCGTCATTTGTGGACGAGGCAGATTTGGCTGGGAGGAACCCAGCTGCAGTTACTAATAATGTTCAGCGGTGCTGGCTCCCCACGCTTGCTGTGTGCAAACTCCCGTTGGAGTCAGCTGAAGACCTACGTTCCTGCTAGTGTGCAGTTCTAGCCTTGCTGCTCAGATTAACGCTGTCACATTGCATTGATACAGCTATAGGGCTAGATTTTGAATATACAAGGATGGCAAGGTTGGGTCATCGATGCTGATGTTGCTCCCTTCGTTTGGAGAACAGGAGCCCCCCACGTGCCTGATAGCACAGACTTGGTAGTCCTGAAAAGCTCCGACTTGGAGTGGAGAAAAAGCAACAACTCAAGCGCCTTGATAGGCAACAGGGAGGTGCCTTTGCAAAGTGTCCTGGAGTATCTTGGTTAAGGATCTTCCCTCTCCCTGGTGCTTAGGTACTTGAAGTAGGCAGTGTGGGTAGCTCAGCTTGGAGTTGGTTCGATATGCCTTTGTAGAACACATCGCCTCTCACTAGTACTAAAACACATGCATAGAGACAATGACTAGCCCTGGACTTCTGCACAGAGTCCACAAGTATCCTTAAACCGTGCAGTGACCTATGAAAGGTCACTAAGAATAGGACACCTATTGTCTGTGCATTTTAACTACAAATTTTAAATGTATAGAGCTCTGGCTAGATTGGAAACCACTTTTAATTTGACAGTTCCTGCTGTTTTCTCTGAGACCTCTGTGATCTCACAAGAATTTCCACAGCAACCGGTAGTAAAGTCACTGAGATCTTTGTATTTAAAGTAGGATTGTACAGCAGGAGAGTGCAAAGGATATACTAGAAAATACTGTGTGCCTTCAGCCTCTTGGACCTGCAGTGGGGTGGGAGAAGCAGCTTTGCAGACTCATATCCCAAGTCACAAAGACTAATCTGTCCTTGCTCACTTACCTGTCTGTAAAAATCAACACCGTGTTCTGGGTTGCGGAAGTATGTTTGATGTATGAAGTCGTTTCTCATTATAATTTGTTGCCATCAAGTGTTACTTGGTTTATAAAGGCTTTTTGAGAAGTATTTGTTCTTAAAGAGTCAAAAATATGTTGCTGTACTTCTGTTTCATAGAATCATAGAATCATAGAACCATAGAATGGTAGGGGTTGGAAGGGACCTCTAGAGATCATCTAGTCCAACCCCCCTGCTAAAGCAGGTTAGCCTAGAGCAGGTTGCACAGGAATGCATCCAGGCGGGTTTTGAATATCTCCAGAGAAGGAGACTCCACAACCTC
>VZSC01019673.1:0-158156 GCA_013398225.1 Steatornis caripensis | reverse complement strand
TTCAGTTTGCCTAGCTGCTCTCTAACCCAATCCTCATCTACCAAGGGCAAGTCTTCATTTTTCCATGCTTCCTCTCTTATCTCCAGAGTCTGGGAGTCCTGAGGGCCAGTCCTAGCAGTGAACACTGAAGCAAAGAAGGGTTAGCTAATTCAGTAGTTTTAAATAATTTAAAAAAACATCAATGGTCAAATCCTCAAGTTATTCTAGATTCATGTGAGGTGAAATTTACAATTGATTTTTGATGAAGCATGGACTCCTGCGTTACACAGAGATCTTTGAAAGTCTTCCTTTGGTTTCCTGCCTAGTGGTTAACTCAGAAATCCAACTGTATTCATCCAAACGTCTCGAGTCTATACAGCAGAACTTCATCGTCTCACTTATTGAGCTCTGCCACACTGGGGGCCGTGTGTAGGTCTCCACAGAGCTTCACTTCATGTAAGGTAGAGGGAGACATTGCTGGCACATTCATTTAACCCACAGTTTTGGTTAGTTTAATTCAGAAAACCAAGCTGCAAAAGTACTAAAATCTCACAACTCTTGACTTTTACTGAACATGTTGCATGGTATCTCAAACAACCAGAATCATCTGGCACCAACTATGTTTGACTTACTGTTGTACTAAAAGGTCTATAGGAAAAATCAATATCTGTTTTGTTTCACGGTAGAAGATCTCAGCATTTTGCAGCCTAACATATATTTTAGCGGTTTCATTGCACCACTAAAGGTCAAGTACCATATCTGTGCCTGTGATTTCCTGCACTGCTTTAAAGCACATCCAGGGCCTGTAACTCTTTAAGCTCTTTAAGGGCAAAATCCTATTATACTGAAACGAATGGAGATATTTTTTGATGGCCAAAAATGAAAGGTAAAAAAATAATTTGTGCAGTATTTTTTGAGCTTCTCTTCAACTTTTTCTCATTTTCACAGGGAATATGTAGCTATGATTGTATAAACTTTGTGCTTAATTGTAAGCTCATGGCTAAGCCCATACTATAGCTTACGGGCCCAGGGACTCGGATAGCAGGAATAAGTTCTGAATGGTAGCAGATTGGCTTTGTATTAGATATTTCTGGACTATTGTTACGGTGCTTTTTAAGGAATTTCAGATCTTGCATATTTTCTTAGTGTTGTTTCCTGACTCAATTTATATTCCATTGTGCAAGCCGTGTTGTATCTCTGGTTTGTAGCATTTACATTTTCCTCCTCTTCTGTTTGTCTGTTACCTGGTACGTTGTATTTTCTTATTACGAACCTACCTGGCAAAATATTTGACACCACAATATCCCATACAGCTAATTCCAGACAAATTTATAAAAATCAGATAAACCTCACACTTGTTTACTAACCACTTTTGCATTTTATTGACATTTCTGGTTCTGCCTGCTTTCATTCTTTATTTGCTGTGGTGAAGGTTTTACGCTCCCTGATTTATTTGGCGCAGAGTACCATTATACATACGAAAGGTACAACATAAATCAATCAAGAATAATAATAAATAGAGCAAAGTTAACATTTCACTTTATGATTTTCTAAGCATCAAAACGCGGTCTCTGTTGACTGTCAGATGTTAAATAAAGCACTACACAAACACACCATCACACACCTGTTGTTACTTGATGCAATTAAACTTCAGGCTTAAGGGTGGCCTCACAAGAGTTTATGATGTGTCTTTTGTTGTCCTATCTTTTACTTTAAACTGTATCTTGTAAATCAATTTCTATTATAATTCTCATAAAAGAGTATTTCATTCAATGAAGTTTGTGCTATGGCGATATCAGATCACAGTATGTGGTTCCCCATAGCTTATTTGAGCCGTGTAGGACATGCATATCTCATAAATTCCTCTCCCTGTTTGATGATGCATCTATGGCTGCTTGCAGGAAACTGTGTTTTTGTTAAGTTGTGAAGCCTGTAATTCTTAAAGTGATCCCTGAACCTTATTTAATGCTGCAAAACACTACAGGAAAGGGGGTTGAACTTTAATGTCTGCAAGGGGGAAAGTAATATCTTTCCCCATCTCTTCTGTAAGTGACTTGGGCTATGTGATGAATGCAGAACCTTCACTCACAAGGTTTTCCTGATATTATACACTTGTAGCAAATAAGGTTAGAACCTTTAAAATATAGCATTTAGTAATGTACTGGAAATAGCTTCTTCTCGATTCCTTTTAAAGGTCACTGCATTTGCTTTTCAGTCGTAATTTTAGTTCAGGCCTCTACAGAGTAGAACTGAGAACAAGCTTGGCAGTGTTCTCTCAATTTCCCCAAGACTGAAAATAAAATGGCATGGGACATTCATACATAGTGAACCAGTGTGTATTTTGTGTGTGTGTGTGTGTGTGTTTGTATGTATGCATACAGAAAAATCTTCAAGTTTTGGGAGTAGGTTGCTAGACCAAATAATCAGGCATAGATAGAAAACACAGAGAAATAATCAGTTTAATATCCACTGTTTACCTCAAATCTTTGTTAGTGTGACCTCACTGCCTTCTACCACCCAGAGATCGCGGATCTCCAGCCAAAGAACAAGCCTGTTACTGACCTTGTAATCACATTTTGCCTAATGATATGGCCTTGCTACGAAAAAAAGTTGTGCATTCCTTTAATGATTTGGTTAGGGCATCTGAAATGAAGGCAGAAGTTGAAGAGTAATGAGTGGCTGGAAGAGATACTTTTCTTCTCACACTTAGGAAATACTCTGTGGCTAGGAGAGCAGTGTGTTTAGTAGTTGGCCTAAATTTGCCAGTAATGCTAATGTTTATTAAGAATTGAAGTTTGTGGAATATTTGCGTAAGGTATTATGTGTTGGAGTAGGGTTAGAAGGTGGATGTTAGGAGCATCTCTGAAGTATGGACTGGAGGAAGTAGCATTTCACCTGAAGTGACACAGATGAGGAGCAGCGAAGACAAGGATGCATGGGAAGGCTTTTGATTCTTTTTTTTTCTGGCTGTGGAAAAGTCACATAGGCTCAGATCCAATCAATATTGAGGCTCCAGACTTCTAGTTTCAGTGCAAAGACTAGGAGCCATAGTAGCCGTCTGGAAAGGGGCCGTGTTCCTAGAGATCATTGTTTCAATACTTAAGTTTAACAGATTCCACTGAGCAGATGCCGTGACCCTGAGTTCACGTGCCTTTGCTCTCAACATGGGGAATGGTTGGCAGCTGAGAAGAAGATGTATTTTTTTTGCTGAACTAGGTCCTGAGCCGTAATATTTTTTACACATGAACTTACATTTTAAGGCTCACCCTAGGCTTATAAAACAAATGCTTTTTTAAAGCATGCAAATCAAGTTGGATGCCAGCTGGATTTTCCCAGGAGAATAGTCATATTCAGTGACTGAAAGGATTTATTCTCTGTTTACATTTATGAGATTTGGCAACGGTTAATGGAAGTAGAAAAGTCAGCTATCTTCCTTTACAGCAGGTAACTGTATCTCTTTGGCTGATCAAGATTTACAAACATCTTCCCAGTTGATTTATTCATGTTAACATTACTGCTGGTCTATTTTGAAACTCAGAAGAATGATGCCAATTTTCATTTTTGTAAATGAAGGTGGAGAATTGATTTTGTCAGCTACCAGCTAATAACTTTCCAAACAGTATGTTTGGGGGGTTTAACTGGACCATTTGGAAGATGTTTGGCCTGCTTTGTGTTAACCGAAGGACTCAGCTGCGTTTTCTAAAGTGACTGCTGATAATACCTGATAGTTTTGGTGTCCAGCTGAGATGTCTGGTTTTCAGCTCTCAGGTGCTCAGTATGTGGAAATCTACCCTCTTTCAGGTGTGTCTGCTTGAGCTCCAAATCGAAATAGTCTGATCATTAGTTATCCTTTCTACCAAATCCTTTCTCTCCTCAGATGTTCTCTTCGCTCTGAAAGAATCTGTGCCTGAAAGCTGTGCTGCGCACCCTGCAATGGGATGCCTACTGTAGCTGAGGTCTTGGATGCAGTCCTTTAGCTAATGTGGAAGGTAGTAGACTGGATCAGGTTACATTTCAAAACCACTTGATCCTAGCAGTGTGGCAGATAGCTGGCTGCATAAGCTGGCGAACAAACCATACCTGAATGTCGTGGAGAGGAAGCCTAATTCTGAAAGTTGTGGCACCCTGTAAAAGGCTTTTATTTTTCTTGTGCTTGTGGCGATCCAGGAAGACGGCGATTCCCAAACACTTTAGATCAGTGTCAGATCCTCAAAGATCTTGTGGAATGACCTGCACCCATGTATGTGAAAACACTGTACATTTCACTGTCCGTTATGTCTTTATGGACCTGCTGCACAGTATTGAGAGAGGCCTCGTAGACCACAAGTGGTCCAGGCCCACGCTGTAAGAGATCATGGATTAAGTCTGTTACACTTTCCTGCCTGCTTTACTCATTTAAGCTCTCTCGTGGTTTATGTGCTCTGCATTCACACTTAACTCATGAATATACCTGATTAATTACATCAGTGCATTTGCTGGGTGAGACATTTCACAAATATGCTAAAGCTACAATTACTGCTTTAAAAAGGCCCTAAGCCATTGATCTTGTCCTTCTAAAAAACACTCTGTGCCACAGCCGGAGCACAAGCCACTTTGGAGATTGAAATACCATCATATATTCCTCTTTGCATCTATAAAGACCTCGCAACCTGAAGACAAATTTCTTTGCCAGCTTCTCAACTGGAGGAGCTAACCCTGCTTACCATCCCTCACCGTGCAGAGTGCTGTCGGCCTCCCAGCACAGAGGAGCCATAGAATATATTATTCCATTAACATTTGTCGGTGTTCTGTACTCTGCATATTAAAGCAACTGAGGAGATCAATTATCTTCAGTTGGGGATACTAAGCCTTATTATGTCTTTTTTTTAATGTTTATCCAGAGCGCTATGAACTTTCATTCTCCAAAGGTAGCAATCAACAAAGATAAATTGAGTGGCAGAAAGCAGCTACTTAACTAACTGCTTTCTCTACTTGACGCGAGAGTCTGAATTCAACAGAGGTGAGGCTCTAAAACGAAAGCTGAAGGAGGGGTTGGGAGGCAAAAAACAGCCAGTTGAGATCACAGAAAAAGAGATGTTAATGACAAAGATCGCACGCAACAAACCCAAACAAAATGAAGCAGCTAAAGACGGTGATTATATAGATCTGAGCAGGCTGTTCACTATGTGGAATTGCAATTATCTCTCAGGCTCCTGGGACCTTGCTCGGGGAATCATTACTACAGAACTAAGAAGATTATTCTCAGGTGCAGAACATATTGATTTTGCTGTTCTCCAGCATCCTGCAAAGCAACTGACCATGTCATTTAAGTGTTCGTTAACCAAACACATCAATAAACATAAAACTTTCAAAAAAGTAAAAATCACCTCATAAATAATTATAAAGGAGTGAATTATTACCTCAGAGCAAGTGTAATTGATGTCATTATAAATAAACCACAAAATATATCCTGTCCCAAGCTTAAAAATGTATGAAGGCATCCATCTACCTTGTTAAAAAATGATAGTTTATCTTGCCAGGAGGACAGCTTTCATAGCTGCCTGATTGGAAGAGGTGTGTGCAGAGAAGAGATTACATTGTAAATATTTTTTATTTGCTTTATTTTTCCTCTTTTTTTTCATTTTTATGTGAATTCAAAGCTTATAAAGAGAGAGGGACAGATAACATTCGTTACAGCCAAGGTGCAGGGAGAGCAAGAAGAGTTTCTCTGTGAGGTTCACATCAACCCTGACCTGCGGTGCTCCAACTATTGTAATCCTTGACCTTTGAAGAGCAGCTGTCAGAAACAACAGGCTTTTTTCCCCCCTAGTTTTTTTTCCCTGACCCAAGGACTGCAGGGACAAGCAAATTCGTTCTGAATGTGTGATGTGAGGTAATCAGTAATGGCAAAGCACTCGCATTTTCTGTTCTCCAGTATTGCCTATTCACCCGTAACTGCAATTAACACTAGCGAGATATTAAGGCAGGAGGAAATGAGACCCTTGGCTCCATGTTGACCGATGTCTCAACGTACCTCTTCATCAGGGGTCTCTTCTCCCAATAGTGAGATGGAGACAAACCTGCAGGGCAGGTCAAAGGGGTAAAGATGAAAGCTTTAGATTTTCGCTGACTAGTAAGTGAAAGGGACAGATGAATCCATTTGGTAAGGGTGGTCTTTTACTGCATATAATTTCATACATGAAAGAAAACAGTTGAATACTTTCTTTGTGTGTACAGTCATTTAAATAAGCACAAACCTGAGGCTGACCAACTCCCAGAGAAGTCAGTTGAAGACTGTCACTTGGATGTGAGATAGGGCTCACGTGTATGTTTGAAGGAGAGCTTTTAATAAACTTGGAAACTTCCACAACTTGTAATCCAAAGTGAATGTGAGATCTTCTCCATCCCCCTTTCCCTGGATGGATGCGTACAGCAGCATGCCCCTGCAGGGCCACCAGATTTGGGGATGCTGTTTATAAGCTGTACCTACGCTAGAGATGTGGCTTCACATTATGGGATTGTGTGAAATGTGGTGTTTCTTTATCTAGTGGGCTGATGTATCAGAAAACGGTATTTTCTGGTTTAAAAGTCTCAGTGAAGAATCTGAAGGAAAACTGGTTTTAATTTTGTATATGTGTCACAGTTTAAAGCTGGGCTGTGTTTTAAACGGAGGACAGATGCTCTTTGTTAACTCCCTCCTCCTCAAAAGGGGGAAAGAAAAAAAGGAAGGAGACTTATTGCTTGGAAAAGTTAAAACAGCTTTAATCTAACTACAACAATAATAGTAATAGAAAGAATAATAATGAAATATGTACAAATCTGATATCGAGCTCCTGCCTCGCTGACAATACCTCACCTGGACGCTGCAGGGCACGCCCCAGGAAAGTCCCAGGCTGTACTCAGCAGCAGACAGGAGCTGGATACGGGAATGCACAGATCAGGATCAGAGGCAGAATATTCAGACAGAGTCCTCTGATGCGTAAGCAAGGAGCGGGGCAGAGCTGGAGACTGCAACATCACAAGGGCTTCACTGATGGCCCCGTGCTGGGCTTAAATAGGCTCCTGGGCCATGGGTGTGGGTGGAAGCACGAGGTGAAGCTGCTTAGGGCCCTTAAAGCCCATCAGTGCTCTCAGGCCCCTGGCCAGAAAAGGAGAGGGAGTGACCCTCATGATCCCTCAGCTTTATACTGAGCATGATGTGTAGGGGGTGGAATACTGCATTGGGTCAAACCAGGACACTATGTCCAGTGTTATGTTTCTTTTCAGGGCAGATTAGTGCTAGCCTGTGGCTCTGCCTTAACCCTTGTGCATCCTGAGAGATTTTGGAGTGAAAAGGGGCTGTTGGTTGTTTTGACTTCCTGGGAGTTGTTACTTTTGGTTATTTAAGTTTCTCTTCCCTCCTGCATTGCAACCCACTGGCTTCTGTGGGAGTCTCTTTTTGCAGCTGTATTTTCACAGAGAGTCTTGAGACTCCTGTTCACATAATAAAATCTGAGTTTTCACCAAGAACATATTCTGATTTTTTTCAACCTGGTTCAGGAGTAAAGCCAATGTCAAAACATCAGACTTTCTCGTGGAAGTTTCAGCACTCTTTGCTTCCTTAAAGACATTTGGTAAATTCAGAGTCCTATTTTGCTGTCAGTTTTGGGCAAGCTTAGGAGCACATAGGCGCTGCCTTGGAGAGGTGAGAGTATGGAAAAAAAAAGAAATGGAGGCTGGGTGAGGGACCGATACAGAAAGTCCCAGGAAAATGTTCCCCTGGTAATTCCATGGGATGACTTCTAGATCATTCTGGGCAGAGGGATGTACTCGGAGAGGTCAGGGCAATGTTTGTCATGCAGCTTATTAATTATATTTCCTTTTCCAACTCAGACTCTTTGTTTTTAGTTTACTTTATTCATATAAGAACTTCTTCAGAATTTTTCAGAGCATTTGGATGGTTTCAGTTTGGCAAAACAAATTCAGAGATCGTATTTGTGCAGGACATAATTATTGGCAAAGGAAGAGTGGATATGGTGAGAAGAGGAGGAAGGAAGAAGGTGGAGGAATGTAGAAGGGGAATGGGGAAAGAGAAATAAATACGAAATGGATGGCAGAACTAGGGGAAGTTAGCGAGCTGCTTATTAAAAATAGACTCTTCTTTTTTCTTATGAAAAAAAGAAAAATTACAGGTTAGTGTTACCAAGTTTATCCTGCCTATGTGCTTGTGCTTTGGTTGCTTCTATGTGTGACACTGGGTTCCCAGATACTGCTGCCCACTCAGTCTAGTTAAAAAACCCCAAACAATGCAATAATAGCAATAATAATAGCAGCAGCAACAACAAACAGCAACAACAAACAGCAACAATCCCCTTGGAGATATACCAGACCTGGTGGGTCATCCGCTTATCTTAGACACTTAAGTTTTTCTCTGGAAGGGCCTTTTCTGTCTGCATAGACTGTTCTGGGAGTGCAGTTACCAGTTCAGCTTTCATTATTTTCAGACAGCTAATTTTTAGTGTCTAAAGTCAAACCTACTCTAAAAGTCATATTCTTTTCTTAGAGGCCGCAACCGTGACAAGCTTTAAGTTTTCACTGCATGGCACCGTATAGCTTAATTAATGGAGTTGGCTGATGCAGAGTCTCAGGGGTCTCACTCCTACTGGATTTGCGTTATTGTAACAGTAATAATTTAAGTGTATTTGCAACCTACAAAAGAGGAGGAGGGGATGTAGCACAGCTGTCAAAAAGTAAATTTGGTTCATTAAAAAAAAATGTGATCTGATCATTTGACTGATTTATCAGTTGACGTGAAACAAGAGACAGAGCAAGATTGCAGCTAACTTAAATCAGGACAAGGGTGAGTTCTGGCATAACCAGCACTACAGAGAAGCGAATAGAGGAGTGAATACTTTCATATTGCAAGCCTGAAGTTAAGGAGTAGATCATGCCATTGAAATAATAGGGAGTTGACTTGGATCTGCAAGGCTTCAGTTTCGAATTCGAAGCTTTTTCCTTTGCTTTCCTACACTGTCCAGCACTCCCTCCAGCTCCCCACAACATTTCCTGGCACTGTCTCCGTAACCCTGGTTGGAGGAGCTTATCTAAAGCTCTCCATTGGGGAATGGAAATAGAACATATAGTGCAAGTTCCTTGGCTCATCATCTGCTCTGACAACAACCACAGCAACAACAAGAAGCTGGACTTATTTTTACTACTTGGCAGCAGAACAGCTTTGGGAAGAAAACATGCCTGAAATTACATTTTCATTAAAATTTGAGAAAACATTTGCGGGGGAGCACAAAGAGGTATATTTAATGGTACATTAAAAAGACCTATTTTCAGTGAAGCAGAGGCATGCTTGGGAATAACGTTTGCCCCGGACAGATCCACAATGCAACAAACTAAAACTGAACCTGCAATTGAATTCCATATCCACAAAAGTTGTTAGCAAATCAGGCCAACAAAGAGGGGAGGGCAGCTTTTGAAATGTGAACCAGAATAAATCTCCGTTTCAGCTATCACATCTCAGTAAATAAGTAATCGTTTTTTACCTTCTAGTCATGCAGAAATCTTTCATATCAATTTGTATCTTTTATATAATAATGGGAGGTTTTGTATTAAGGAGTGATACTGTACTGACTCACAAGTTAGGTATTTTTGACAGACTAATTATCTAGATGATAAGAATAGTTCCCACACTTTAGAATAATAAGAAGAAAAAGGAGCAAATTAACATTTAGTAAGTGCATTTGAAAAATAATTGTTATTCATCACTTCTTGCAGTTAGCACCGTATTAATTATCTCTGCCTAGTTCATTTGCTCAGTCGCACCTAATGAAGACAGCAGCTTCTGGAAACAAAATCTGTGTCTATTGAGAAGATTAAAATTATCGGAAGAAGTCTGAAATTCATTCGTTTAATTCTGCTCCCTAAACCTTTTCTAAAAAGACTTTGTTAAGCTACAGGATGAAATCCTTCTTTTACTCCAGATTTGCAGAGCTTTAAATGAGAGCGGACTGTGATATGTAGGTTTTGGGGATTTCTTTTATGTGGTGGAACATCTTGGTTCTGCACAACCCGAAGGTTGGCTAGTTCCCACATTCCTAACGATGATGTGCAGGAAGGAGTTCTGCGTGTTGGCTGTTGATTTGTCAATAGCTTAATTCTCCATGACAACCTCCCCAGAGGAGTGAGAAAAGTCAATAGCACAAAGTTCACATCACCTTGGATAGCCGATGGGAGGCAAAACACAATAAAGAAGATAGAGGCCATAAACTGTGATAGCCAATGATTAACCCATCAAGCTGGAGCATATAAAGAATCATTAAAATGACAAAATACGGTGAGTCATTTGGTGCTGATCTAATTAAATAATATTCTAATGTAAATCAGTGAGTTATAATCTGAGAGCTGGGGGAAAAAGGCATTTGGCCTAACTAGTGATTTCTGAAAAGTCCCTATAATTATGTTACTCTGCTTGACATCTTTGTCATCTACCTGTAGCTCATTTCTGCAAATTTGTTTTTGGTCAGGACAAGCTTGATTCAAAGCCAGGCAGAGGCAGTGTAAAGGCTCTGAGTAATTTCAGCATGATTTTTGGCACAACCAAAGTTGATTGGTGATCAGTTTGGCAGAGTGGGTATATTTTTTTTTTAATTGAAGAGGAAGATTTTTTTTTTATCCGGAGTGTGTGGTTAGGTCCCATTATCATTTCAGAGTCGTTGTGTTCTTTATTTCTAATGGCATTGGTGGTGGTGGTTGTAAGAATATGGACGTTCAGGTTTGGCTTTGGAAGAAGTTAAAATGAAAAGAGCGATAAGGATTTCAGATCTATTTTACCCAGGCCCTGGGGCTGTGAAATTCCTTTCTTTAACAGGAAAATCAGGGATGGTTTGTTTTTGCCAGGACTTCATTAGTAGTAATTTGGTTTCATAACATAAAACCAGACTGGGCTAGTTCGGGTTTAAGTTCCATTTTATCTGCATGCTCTAAGTCTGAGGATGAAAGTTCTTGGGCATTTCTAAATTTTGTTGGTTTTTAGTAAAACTTAGTATTTGTAAGCTTATTTCTTTTGAAGAAGCTAAAAATACGGGGATGATAGAGACTTTTTATTTTCCACTTCATACTTGACCATTGTTACTCTTGCTGGTGTGCGTCTTCCATCACTGTTATTCCCTCACCTGTATCAGCTCCGGTGCATGGGGCTGCCGTATTCACTCCCTGCAAATTTAGCAGCTGATGAACAATAGTACAGAAACAGATTTTTCTAGTTTTACTTCATGCAGAGGACTGGGATTTCTGATTTTACTGGTTTCATCATCTGTATCTAGGCCAGGTATTAGGTAGCCGTGAAACCGGATCAAGACTGATGACCAGCTCTTAAGGATGTTTTTTAAAATGTCCTGCTTTAATGCAGTTGGCCATATTGCTCACAGTGTGTGGTATAGTTTCACACGAGTTCATGTCACTATGTTGTTCTCACCAATTTATTATTCATCTGCCATGGCTAAAATATTGATAGGCTGTAAGACTTGTTTCTTCCCAAGCACCTGTAGTGTTTACGCACAACGGTAACTTGGGCATCTGTCGCAGCAGTCATATTTGGTGGTTTTGGCTGCTGTTCCACCATGAATGACCCAAAAGGCTCCCTAAGTGACCTGATTATGAGAAGATGCTGACCAATAGCACATTTACATCACTCCGTTATCAGCGTTGTTTTTAGTGTAACTCTTTCACTTACTGTCCTTCTGATCAATTAACCATGCCAGCGTCTGCTGTAATGAATGTCAGGTCCCCATCAAATAAACCTCTCTTATCCATTAGTAATTATTGGCCGTGGCCTTCATCAAAAAGAGTGAGCTGAAAGTAAATGTTCAGATGGTATTATCTGACTAATGTACCATTTGAATCTGACCTCTTCTTCATTGTGCAGTATAGGCTGATAAGGAGTCTTTCAGAGACTTTGCTCCTTTCTAGTGAAACATAATCTCTTTCATTAGTCTGAGTTATTTAATCACATCCTTTTCAATGAGGCCAGCTTTTCCTGCAGTCCAGGAAAAGACTGCCATTGTCAGGGCTGCTTCAATCCCTCCAAACCCTCGTCTTCTTCCTTCTTGGTTCAGTTTCCATACAAAGTCCTTGCAGTTTTATTTGTGCTATTTTCAAGCTAGTTTTTTGTTCAGTAAAGCTTTCCCTCATTGCACCTTCCTTACGTCTGTCAGCTATTGTCACTCTTCCTTCTGCCTTTCTGGTGATGCTGAGTTTCAGTCTTGATAAGGCAGGTGGGTCTTGTGTGGACAGTTGAGGAAAATCACGAAAGTTCTGTTGTTCCATGGATGAACACCGGTTAAGGCCTCCTCTCTTGACAGGCACGACGTCTCTCACTGCACTTCTCTCTCTGTGTCATAATTTTAATTTTAAAGTTAGAATTGTGTTTGATGGGAGATTAGGCTTTTACTTTTACATAGCATGTAGTGGACTGAGTTTGCAGTTTAAAAACTGAGAAAGTTCAAATAGCTGCAAGTGGTCCCAAGCTTTACCTACTATTAGATATATTTTTAATTTCTAAAATGCTCTTTTTCTTCAAAATGGTCTGTTTTCACTGAAAGCGTATCACTTCTAGCTGCAAAGTTCTTGATTTCTCTGGCCTCCCTACCCGCCCCCCTGTCCCCCCGCCCCAATTTGTGGGGATTTTCCTCTAGGTATGTCTAGTTTCTACTTTTCAGTGATACTGGAAAACATCCTGAATGTTTTCAGGACTGTAACCATTTTACAATACCTGTTTGTCTCTCCGTGCCTGCTGCTTTCACCTGGTAGAGACGTTTTTTCTGAATCCAGTTGCACGTTAGGGGAAAAAGAACCCCTCTTTCAGTTGACACAGAGAAGTTAAATATCTCACAGTTCAGCACTCTTTATTTTACAATGTGTCATCTGCACACGCGGAGGTGTTTACTGCAAACCTGACGTGTCTGGTTACATTTTGGACAAACGTGGTCTTCTCAGTAAGCAGGTGATTTAGAAGCTATGTCTTCTAAAATACACTCTCCCAAAGCATACAAGCTTGATTGGCTGGAAATTAGTGGAACTTACGGCAAGTGAGTTGATTTTACTGTTTGATATTGGGAGGCAGAACTTACTGTTCGTGATCTTTTTTCCACTGGCTGTTACTCCTATAGAGAACTGCACAGGTCTCTTGCATTACTGCTTACACTATGGATTACACACACAGAAAGATGTCAGCCTCTTTGTTGACTCTCCCCTCCTTGAGAACATTGCTGCTAGTTGCTTATTTTGAGATATGTCCCATTTTGCCTCCAACATTAAGGGGAAAGGAAAAACTGGAGTGTGATCACAGGCTCAAGCTCGCAGAAGTGCTTAGGCTGTGGTTCAGCAAAGCTGAAGATGGGCTGAACTTTAAAATGAACTACAGCTAGGACTGTTTCTCATGCATCAAATCAGATGTGTGTTTTAGGGGCGTTGCTAAACGAAGACCCAAACCCTTATGACTTTGCTTAGTGAGGGGTGAATGATTGTATGTGTAGCGTACCTCTGCCTGAGGTGCCAATCAAGTCATAATGGAAATGAGCTCCACAAAAGAGGGCCTTATTGTGAGCCTGAAATTGATTCCTAACCTGAAAATTGCAATGACCAGCATCAAAACTCTCCCATTTTTCTCCTTTGTCCGCACTGAGTGGTCAATGGTAAGACCAAAGGCTTGTTAGAGACCTGAAACCAGTAAATATTTGTAGCAGTCGTTTCATGCAGCAGGGCTGCTTGTGCTGTTGTGGTATCTGATTCCAACCCAGACAATTTTCTTCTCGGTAATCGGGAGGAGTTGAGAAGCAGTGATTTAGGGCTAGTAGGAGGGACAGATGCAGGAGAGTAGCAGTTCTGGCTCTAACACTGCGCAGCCTGTTGTGTAAGATTAATGACTGTGGACTACTCTCTCTTTTTCTCTCTCTACAACTATGAGCAATCACCTCCAAAATCAGCCTGCTGCTGGCTAGCCAGCAAATAGATAATAAGATCCCTGTGTGTTAAATATGCACAGCTGCATGTCTGCCATTGCTGATCCATCTGCACTCTCAGATACCATGTGCCAGCTGCCCTGCTCGGGGTGAATGAGGAAGGGATCCATTAAAGAAAGAAAGTCCACAGCATAATCTCGGCACTCTCCCCCTCACTGTCGCTGTGTTCTGTTGCTCCAGGTTCCTGGAGTCTGTCTCCCCTCCCCATCCTTCTTTTGGCTACAGAGGTTTTACTTTACCATTTCAAAAGTGAGCTGGGTTGCCAGGTGAGTTTTCCCTGAGCTCCCGCAGTGCTAATTTTCACTTCCCTAAGGTGGTGATTCAGAGGAGCTTGGCCAGTCAAGTGACTCACAGTGCTTTCCTACATCTCTCTTTTATTGCCTGACACTTTCATTCAGTAAGAAAACTGAACAGCCTTTTCCTTGACTTCTTTCTGTCTGTATCTCCTGCTCTCCATGCTTTGTCCCTCCAAGTAGCTTTGTTTCTGGCAGTCACTTTGGCAGCTGGGAGAGAAGAAAAACAGCATATTCCCGATACTCTGTGCGCTGATGCTTGTGTTGGCCTTAGGGGTCTGATAGCAGCTTGATGAAGGAAGGGGCATTGGCTCTAGCCAAGAGTTTCAAAACCAGGAGCCTTCAGCATTGCTCTTGGGTCCGTGTTCAGGCACTGGAGTCAGTGGTGTGGGCCATTCTCGCTCTATGCTTTTTTGAAAATCAAGCCTCCTTGATGTTGGTGCCAAGGTAGAGATAACTTGTGCCTTTCTGTGGCTCCGTTGCCTTCCTCCTGCTCCCGAGGGCTTCAAGTCTTGGCCATCAAGGGAGGGAGAGAGTGAAGGGGGCAAGGAGAACGCCAAAATCTGTATGAAAGCCACTGACTGCACTAAGGAGTGTTTTGCGGTGCTTGCAGGCCCAGTGCCATGGTAAACACAGCTCTGAGGTTGCTGTTCCTGTGTGAACTAGCTCACATCCAGCCGTGCTGGACGACAAGAAGAACATACTTATGTCTACATTCAGAAGGCCGTGTAGAAGACAGGTTCCCAGTGACGTGCCCTTCAGGATCCTTGCTGGAAGAGGTGAGAGGGCATGGAATAAAACACGTTGTTATGTGTCTACAGGGGCTCTTATTTGGCCTTAACCTTAATCTTTTACTCGCAGCCGAAGCTCTGTACCATGCTTATAAATGAGGAATGTCATCACTGTTCTACTGACAGATGTATAAATCCTTTAAACCATGATTTTATTATATAAACTTTCTTGCCATTGGCATCTTGTCAGTACTGTAGTGGGAGGGCTTTCCTCCCCAGGTGTAACTGTGCAAACATTATGGTTATGGCACAAAGTCCAACTTGGTTAGATTCTGTCACATAAATATACATCGAGTTAAATCAAACACAGCTTGTGTCCTGTTGGAAAAGCCCATTCATAAGCAGTTGTTTGAGATCCATAAGATAACCCTGTATGTAAAGATAGTTCCTCTAAGGCGTTGTTTCTGGGAAAATGCACAGGCGAAGATCAGTAATTAAGCTAAAGCGAGTAGGTGACCAGTGCCCTTGGATTTTATATGCCTGCATTTCTGGCACGCCACTTTTTTTTTTTTCCTTTTTTTCTTCTCTGTTTTTGTGGTGGGAAACAGTTCTGTAAGTAAAGGAATACTCAGAATCTGGGAGGGAGCCCTTCCAAAACAGCATGTTACAGACAGTCACTGTCTGGGAAAAAAGGAAATGGTAATACTTTGGAACATAGTGACATTTTGTATATAAAATAATGGAATTGGCAAAAGTATCATACAAGTACACATGCTTCGGTTTATTGCTAAGTGAATGTGGGAATGAATCCCCTCCTCCTGGTCACTTCTATGTTTTAAAGTACAAAAGCATTAGCAATATCTAAGCCCCAACTGGTACAGAAAAGTTTAGCAGAATAAGCTGAAATGGATATAAACAATTGCTGGGGAAATTAAGTTTCTCACAGTCTTTTGGAGAATTGGGTTTGCTGTGACTACATACAGGATGCTGCCCAGAAATACAAAAAACAAACACAATACCCCATTCGTGCTTGAAATATTCTGGAATCTGTGGTAAGCAAGAAATTTGTGTTCCCTTGATAATAAAGACAGCCAAACAATGTATCAAGTATACTTGCAAGGATGTATCATCATTAACATTTTTCTTCATGCTTTTCAATTTATTTTGTTAGATAAGTGTACTGGGCCTGTTCCTGATGTCAGCCAGATTTTAAATGGGCATGAGTATATTGGCTTCAGATTATCATCTCTGTAAGTGAGAATGGAGGCAAGGCAGCACCTAGAAGTGAGTTTGAACCAAACTTTGGCATCCATGTGATTTTTTAATTTTTTAATTTTATTTGAAAAGACCCTTTGGAAAAGCAGCACCCTCTTTCTGAGCAGAAGATGACCCTCGATGCAAACGTATTTGAACATATTTAGGGCTACGTTTCTAAAGGAGATCTGATGAAACAATAGCTGTCTCAAATCCTTACATGTATTTAGGCATCGGTATCCCAGTAAATTACATTTGACAACTGCGTATGTGCAGACTCATCCCATCTCACTTTTTGCAGTGACAAGGTGTGCCTGAATCCCAGGTACGTCTATAGTGGGAGTAGAAAGGGGGTCCCAACTAGAATAAATCACCATAACAGAAAAAGCCATGACTCTTCATTGATCCTCAAGGCAGTTTAAGATGATTTAGGCTTCTGAAGTGGGCACTGTGGTTAGCTGCTCAAAGTTAGACGGACCTGTGACCTTTTCCGAGGCATTTTGAATCCCTGGTCTGCCTGGTTCCCACCATATCTTCACAGTGCCTAGCAACTTAATCAGATTTAAGAGCCTGCATTAGATAGGAATGTTTGGCTTCTGCTTGCACACGGCAGTGGGGGAGACAGTTTAGAGTGAAAACCATGATTATTATAATTTTATGTATCAAGTTTTGTCATCTATCTATATACACAAGGTACTGAAGAGCGTGTACATAAATTAGGTTGTTGAACGCAAATGGGGCTAAGTACGTATCTAGTGGGTTATCTGACAGGCCTAACTCAGGGCTGATTTATGCCTGCAGTCATTATAATGGAATGTACAGTTGTTTGGAGGCCAGAGAAGTCAGAGAGTTTCTTTTTGACTTCAGTCAAATTTAGGCTAAGCCCCCTGTAAGTAGTGTGTTTCTTCTGCATTCCCAACGGAAAAGGCTTGACTTCTCTCTTCCTTACCAGAATTTCCATTAAGATGAAGAGGATATAAGGTATCTCAGCCTTCAGTGCTAAGGGAAGTGGAAGCATTTGAAAAAAGGAAAATACCTTTCAGAGTTATGAAACCATAAAATGTTTGCAGAAAGCCAGAGAACATATGAAAGTAGTCTGATCTGGGGGTTTTGCTAAAAAAAAGAAATGAGACTCAGCCAAGATTCATTCAAACATTTACAGGGTGAACAAGGCAACTTGAAAAAGCAAAAGGGCAATTATCCACCAGGAATTTTTGCCTGTCTGTGCTACTTGTTCTCCTAAGACTTTCAGATATCTTCTGAAATCCAAATAGTAAATGTATCTGCATCCCTCGCAAACCCAGAAGCCAGATCACAATCCAAATTTAACTACAGCTCTAAATATCTCCCCTTTTGGCAGATCTGCTCTTCTTTTCTGGGCCCGTTACTAGCTGAAATCAAGGACCAGGCTGTGTTCTTTCTTCAGTCTGTGTAGATCCAAAGTAATATCTTTTGACACAGTGAAATTATACTGGGATAAATGAAATTCGAATCCAGCCTTAGAAGCGGCGCATTCTGGAAAGCCACGAGAAGGGTTAAATCTACATGTTGATGTGCCGGTATACCACAGGAAAAACTGTTATTTTCGATATATTTCTATACGGCCTGAAATTCTCATCAGAGTTCTTGTCCAGTTTTATAGGCTTGTGAAGGCAGATCATAAAAGTTTCAAATTAGTGGGACACCTCAGAGGTAGTTGGCTGCATATTTGAAAAATATTTGAAGAGGTGTGTCCCATCAGCGGTAATGACAAAATCAGCTCTGTGTGTCTTGGTACATAAAGGAAAATATGCATCCCAATGAAAACCGCTTTAGGCTTTTTTCACCTTCGTGTTTATGCATTTATAAAAATCTTTCACACATACCAAGATCATTCCTCCTATATGTTTACAGGATTTTTTTTTTTAAAAGAAAAAAAGACACTAAAATCAGCAAGTTGATGAAATAGTGTAAATCCCGCCTGCTGTCTGCTTTTGGGAGAAACTCTTTCTTTCAAGTCTTCTCTAATGAATGATGACATTTTGCATTCAAGGAACAAATGTGACTTTTCCTGCTGGCCAACACTCTCTTGCTTTCTCTTTCTTCCCTTTGGGCACACATAATAGAAGCTCACTAACAAGGAAAAAAGTCTTAGATGAATTGCAAAGCCCTAGATCTTTTCTTAGAAGTGTTGTAACTGCAGAACATTGTGGTCATGAATTAAAAGGCGAAATAACGTATGGAGCTGAACAGTAGAGTCAGCTCCCTCTATGCAATGGAGGCAACAGTTGGGAGTCCCTGGAGCTGCCGCCATGCAGGGAGGGAAACTGCAAAACCAGGAGTAACAGCAACTTTTTTAGTCTTCCAGATCATTCCCTGTAATCGTCTGAAACAAAGATC
The DNA here is from genome assembly GCA_013398225.1 of Steatornis caripensis. Taxonomy (NCBI): domain Eukaryota; kingdom Metazoa; phylum Chordata; class Aves; order Caprimulgiformes; family Steatornithidae; genus Steatornis; species Steatornis caripensis. Next base: position 139,532 of record VZSC01019673.1, on the reverse strand, counting down.
CGCAGGTGGAGCAGCTTGCATGAAATGGAGAAGATCTTGCCGAGTATGCATGCAGGACAGGGCTTGGGGTGAGATTTTCAAGCTGTCCGAGTCTTCTTGCAGGATTGATCACCGTGGAGTTTCAGTATCTTCTCTCCACTCCTCTCCCACACGAGGTGCCCCTTTGACTTAGGTGACAGCCAGCTGTGCAGGGCTTGGAGAAGGGTCCTCTGCTCGATTTGCAGAGTTTTTGCAGAGTAGAGGGCAGAAGTGGTGTCCTTCTGCCATTCCCTCCTTCCGTCCTGTTTCCCACCAGCGATCTGTGCAGACCTGAAGCAGTATCTTCACGTACTGCTGGGAAATGCTTTTGCATATTTGGTTTTAATGGGAGACAGAGGCCCTGGGACTCCACACCTTCTCTAAAATGCCAAAGTTCTTACTGCTTCTAAAGTGGGAATGCAAAAATAAGAAGAGACATATTTTAATTATGAAGTGGGGTGGGAGTGGGAAGGAAGAAATAAAAAGCAATCTAACAAAGCCAAGATTTAGGGTGACATCACTTTCTATATAATTGCAATGCCAGCAGACACTCAATAAACATATCAGCATTGTTAAAATGATTTATGACCAGAATAGCTGAATATAAAATATTATCAATAGATGTGTCATCATTGATCTTTCCTGGGGCTCACAGCTGAAGGATGGAAGAGGGAGATGATTTTAACAAACAATCCTTGACAGGAATCCAAAGGAAACAGTGTGCAGGGACAGACAGCTGACAAATTCAGTATGGGGCCATTAAAACATGTGATGAATTTGCTGGGAAAGTATATATTTGTGGAAGAGGTGAGCTCATATCTACCATAAATTTGTCAGCTGTGACACAGTGTTCTCAGGCCTGGCATGAATAATGCCTAGCTATTTACAGGCCTTGTCTGGCAAAAGCTCTATCAGTCACTCCAGGGTTATTTACAAAGAAAAGTGTCTATCATTTACAAGGACATGACTTTGCCACTAAAAGATAACAAAAGAGGAAGTCAGCCAGTGGCCTCTCTGTGCAAGATGCATCTTCTCCAGAGAAGCTCTGGGCTGGAATGAATCAGATGGACTGCAGTAGGACCTCCTGGCAGAGTGCCTGGCATAGACTGCAACAGTACATTTATCCACACTGATTAGATTAGAATTATTAATAGGGGTCTATGGAGTGCAGCAAAGGGTCATTTAGAGTTTAATTCTGTTCTCAGATAACTTCATTTCAGCTGATGGGATTGTTATTGTAGGGGTTTTATATGTTTATAGGAAACAATATACTCAATAATGAAGTCATGCATCCTTCTGCAAGATTAGGAGAGCTATTGTGTAGCTGGAGTGAAGTCTTCACAATTGTGTTAATTAAGTAATAGTGATTTGACTTCGTCTCCTCATAAAATGCATTTAAGAAGTGACTAAAAGCTGCTGAGAAAGTGTTCCCTCAATAGAAATATATAGCAAAACAAGCAAGAAATGAAAGCAGCCTTGGATTGAGTAAACAGAATTGCTGATGCGATGCTTTTACTTAAGAAAGACAACGACTTGGCCCGGAGTTTCAGGTTCCTGCTTTGTTAATATAAATGTGTATCAATTTAGTATTGAGTATACCAGTGTTCCTTGTCCTCAGTCCCGATAAAAGTGGAAGGCAAGATTATAGGCTGTGGTATTTATGGCATGTTTACATTTGTCAGGCGTTTGTTTCAAGCTTCAGGCCATGAAGTTTCAGATTACGTGCAGCTTCTTCAAAGTAGGCATCCAAAGTTAGACATCGAAATCTGCACTTAAGATGATAGGTTGAAAGGGCCTGATATGGAAAAATAACAGGTAGGGCTGGCGGAAATTTGCAGGGCAGCATTTGCAAGTGTTCACGAGCGGTGCCAATTAAGCTACTTTCTGAAGGAAATCCAGGAGTCAATCTTGGATCAAATGTTACACACCAAAAATGTTGACTCATGTTCTTTTCTGAAATGCTGTTGTCTGGATTTCACAGTGTGTCACACTCGTCCTAATAACACAGTTATGGTTTTGTCACTACGTAAAATTTTTCTGAGAAGTTTAATTTTGCCTGTTTTTCAGTGGCAGGGAGCCAGTTTCTTACATGGTGTAAATTGGACTCTTTCCATTCACTTCAGTGGAACCGTAGTAACATACACCATTTGAAATCAAATTAAGCAGTAAGCATGGAATGTGAAAAAGCAGCATATTAATGCTTCAGGATAGGATTTCAACTGCAAGTGAAGGAAGTCTCTCGTTCATGAACCCAAGATGTGACCACAGAATAAATAATAAATCCTGACAATGGAAAACACTTCCTTATCCCTCTAAAGGCAGTATTCGCTGTTAAAAAGAAAGGTAATCCCATCTTAGTTTCGCAGGCAGAATAATGCAGCTAGAAGTTCATCAAGCTGATGCTTAGCGGGATGGTAAAGTTACAGCATTTCCAAAATGGCCACGAGCTTGTGCAGTAAAGGATTTTTAAAATGCAGGTGTTTATCTCGTAGGCTCTGCAAGCGTGTGTGACAACCCCATTGGTGTGATAAAGTGTAAGTGCTCCAAAGGAGCTATGATGGTCAATGGTGTCACTGATATGTTGGCTCCGAGTGATTTACTGTGCGTTGTATATAAAATAACTCAAAAGAGTTGCTGTGGCCTGCTGATCAAATCTACGCTGAAAGAATCCCAGGAAAGCAGCTGGACCTATTGCTTTAAAGCCAATGTAGATCAGGTTTTGTTACCAACATGGTTAAACCAGCTTTCTGTGACTTGAAGCAGTATGTGTTCATATTTTGAAGTGGACGTGAAATGTATTTGGGGATCGCTTGAATACTTTTATCCATCTTCTCTTTAAGTTTATTGTGTCACTGAGAAAGCAAAAGCAAATGTTAAAAGACATGTAGTTCATAATCTGCCAGCCGAGAAAAGGGGATGGAAAATGAAGCAGATACACCTGCTACCATGCTTCTCCTTTTTTTCTTGGTCCAAAGAAAAGTGTGCTGGCTCAGGAAAGAAAGATTCAGTTATTAAAGACTAACCATACTCGAAGGGAATCTTGTTCTGTATAGGTCTGGTGTTCATTTTCGCTGGGAGACGAGTGCTCTGAGAGTTTGGGAACTTCTGTTGTGAGGACTTGCGCCATCCACTCGCTCTGGTAGTGAAAAGACTGGAGATCTGGTTTGGCTCTGTCCCGAGTCGGCTGGGAGTGTTTTGACAACTCTGGTATCCATTTGAATTTCGACCACTCTATGTGTCCAAGGATTTATGCCTTTTCCTGGCTGTGTGTCCCATGACTTCAGGAATTTGCCAGCCAGCGTCAAGATTATTTTAATGAAAATCTCCTTCAAAATTCTGTTTCCACTATAGGGGCCCTACCTTCAGCCCTGTTGCTTCCCATTGACTCTAGCAGGACACAGTACTTTGAAGAGGCAGCTTTAACAAACAATTCAAAGCCCAGAAAGACAAACAACAAATAATCTCCCTTCAATGAACTTTATGTCGCATTTTCAGAAAGGTGTAATCTAACATATTGTCTTGGTTGGAAAATCTTCCTGTGCTGGCCTGGAAACTTTGCGTATGCCTCGTTTTTATTGCATTTGTATCCAGCCAGCTGTTCCATTGAGTTTCTTATTTTCTTCTGAGGACCTCGTTGATTGTATTTCATTAGATTTTATCTAGGCTTTTGTATTTATGAAGGTAATGGTAATACAGCAACAGACTTGAGAGCCTTGAGGTGGAATTTCAGGGCGCTTCATCTCCTTTGGAAATGTCAGTACCAGGCTGCAGACCTCAAGGCACTTGGGTGCAGCCCAGTGTCTTCATTCCTGTGTTGCAGCTAGGAAACTAAACTGCACAGGGTAAAACGTTTTACTTGGGAAGCAGGACAAAATCTCATCCACCCAGCCTAGTGCTGTACCCACGGGTGCTGTGTGGGCTGTGGGGAGGCTTGCAAGCACCTGCTAGACACTTTGAGAAACATCGGCAGGGGTGAGGTGAATGCAGGCTGGCCAGGTTTGCCTCTAACCCATGCCAGCCGTGGCCATAGGGAGCTCATGGACATGTTTGTGGCTCAGGAGAGGGAGATGGAGGACAGCACTCGGTGGTGTGGGTGACAGGTCAGCCTGCGCAGTGCTCCCACACTGGGGAGGGAGGCCTGGGCCTGGCTATCCTGCTGGCGGCTCACATGGCAGGCTTGCGTTTTGAAACCTGATCGGTGTTGCGGTTTTCTGTTTTTTTGACTAAATATAATTTGACTATGAAAAAGCAAACCCTTAAAAGCTCCGAAGTGGCCAGAAGGATTCATTCCTCTGACAAGTAACTTTAAAAACATGTCTTCAATTGAGTCCATGTGTCCGCTTTCAGACAATTTCTACTGGAAATGCCTTCACAAGTAGAGGCATTGCTGTAAATAATCAGATTTCAAACACTACAACTCCTAGTCATTTTGAGTATAGTCCTGGAGTTGGAATAACAAACATAAAACTGGCTGCCCTAATACAGAGTAAGGAACTGTAAAGTCATCAGCAAAATCCAAACCATGAAATGCTGCCAACTTAGGGCAAAGTAAACTGAGAGCAATAAATCAAACTGAAACACATATTTTATTGTGGACTGAACAATACAGGGCCTGACGTTTCCACAGGCAAGGCACAAATGCACAAATATCCTTTTACTATCAAAACCAAAAGCTTTTAAAGCTTCAAAAGGAGCTGCAGGCAAAGGAGCAAATAATAAATGACAGGCAGAGCTGGTCTGACAGGGCTTTGCGGGTTGTGTTATGGAGGTCTTAGAAGACTCACAGATGTCAACCCACCCTCCAAGCGACACTGCTGACCATGTCATCCCCACCTGCTAACACTTGCAGCAATTTTGGGCAGGTGGGCTAAAACAGCTTAACAAGCTACCTCCCTTTAGCTGAGCTGCTGTTAGGGTCTGTGTGTGCGCTGGTAGGCCACCTCCATTGCAAGGCAGAATGTCTCAGCTTGTGTTTCTTCTGCTGAAGATGCTAAAATCAACCTTCTGATCTTTTTTTAAGCCAATATTTTGAGCTTGCAGTGGGGACTGCTGGCAGGGATAGCTCATCTGAGAGGAGATACCCCCTCGAGCTCTTCTGGCTTGGTTGCAGTTAATTATAAGCTCGTGCCCAAGCTGTTGCTGTGAGCCCTGATTCTGCAGCCGCTGTACAAGTAAGCACGTGGCTGAACCCAGCGGATGATGTTGGATGTTGCTTTTTAGCTTCATTTTGCTTTATAGTTCAGTGTGTCAATTCCTCTGAAACCTTATACATGGAGCAAATATCCCTTGACTGCCGCAGAGCCCGAGTTTTCCCAACAAAAAGCAGGCAACTTTTCAGAAATGGGGAAAAAAAGATCCTAGCTGCTATCCCCTTCTGTGTAGAGGAAAAGCAGAGAGGGCGTTGCAGTGCGTTAATGTTCATATCTGAGCAGCCTGGGCACTTTGCTGTCCTTTTGAAACATACTTTAGAGAGCTTCATGATGGTACTTAAGTCTTGCTGGTTCCCTTTGCACCCCAGTTTGCAAAGCAACCACGTGCTGGAGCTGGGAAGGCGACAGCAGCCGGCAGAGGCCTGCAGCTGCCTTCCCTCTGCCTCGTCTCCGTAGGCCTCATCCGCAGACTGCTGTGGGTGACATTTGGCCCACACAGGAAGATAAGAATTAAGACTGAAAGGAACTTCCTAAGTCATCAAGTCCTGTCCCCTGCTGTTGAAGGCAACCACATCATATGATGCCTTTCAAACACTTATCTAGTTCCATCTTGAAACCATTTAGGTTTCTTGCCCTCACTACTCCTACTGAGAGGCTGTCTTTCTTCTTGTGGTTATAAACCCTCTTCTAATTTCCAGCCTGAATATGTCCAGGGCAGTTTAAGCAGTGTTTAATAGATACTGAGAAAATAAATTAGTCACCAACTTGCTTTTATTTATGTGCATCAAGCTTTGATACACATGTATAAGGAAGGCCCCTCTGCTGCTGTATGTATTTTGTGCTCATGGGAAGATGTCTGGGTGAGGCGGCCGGGGGCCAGCCGTGCCGGGTGCCTGCTGTGTGCCCCAGTTCAGGGAGACGGTGATCTGGGCAGTCAAGGGGAAATGGGAGGCAACATAGAGCAAGCGGAGAAGGAAAGTGAGGAATGGGAAAGGAGAAGACAGCTGAGCCGGGCCAGGGGTCAGGAACAAGGTGTTAGAGGCAATGAGGCCTGATAATGAGCAGTGGAGAAATTTTGAAACAGAATGTGGGGGGAAAGGCACTTTTAAGAAAAATAAATACTGATGCAGATAAAACATAAGCAAACAAAAAATAACATTTAGGCAACAGGCAAGCAGACGAGAAGGAATTTAAGGTAAAAGGGTAGGATTCACAAAGAGTTTAGACCAAGGACAAAAGAAACCAATTCGGAGATGAAAACCAGAACTGTTTCAAGTGTGGGGGTGTCTGTTGGGGCAGACTCCAGTTCTGCTGCACAAGCTGGCTGAAGCTAAGCTCTTCTCCCAGCTGCAGGTCCCAAGAAAGAGAAGTGCAGGCTTAGTCTTAAAGAAAAAAATGTAGAGAGGCAAAACTCTGTTTTCTGAGAATATTTTAATATTATTTCTGTGGAGGGTGGGAACTTGAAGAGGGAATGAAGGGTACAGAGTTGTTAATTGGTGTTTGCTGGTACTCAACAAAGCTCCTCGCTCCACTGGTCTGTGAGAAATTGTCATCGTTAATATGGCAAATATAAATACTAAAGGAGAAGCCATCCCTCTTTGTCAAAGCACACTTTAAATAGCAAAAGACGATTCCTAACGAAGCGGATAATTTTAAAAAAGGATGAGGCTTTTCCCCCTGCCTGACGCTAGAACCCTATGCCAGTGTTATGTGTAAAAAGATGCATGGATGAAGTGAGAAAAACATGGGTTGATAGGCATACACATAGATGGTAACATAGACCTTTGTACTGAGCTGGCTTTAAAAATCCTGCAAAGAGTGGTATTTACTCATAGTTCATGCCAAACTTATATTCCAAGTCAGTAGAAAGCTCTGTCTGGTGGATGGGGGAGGTAGCTGTAAGATGATGTGATTCTGCTTTGCAACGCTGTGTTAATAGCCGTTAAGGATCCTGTTGTCTTGAGGTTACTTTACGCAGAGTGAATGCTAGCACAGGGGCCTCATGCTCTTGCAGCCCATACTGTGTAGGGATGGAGGCAGCACAGGAGGTGTAGACATCAGCCACATCTGAGCCTCTAAATGTTTAAGTATGTGCTTTGCTTTGAGAAGTCAAGACTGCTGTGCATATTCTGCATGTGGTGCTGATGTGACTTTAAGTCATGGGAATACAGCCAGTGACCAGAGCAAGGATGGCTGTGGCTTTGGACTTGCCGATATTTATTATAAACAATAAATGGAAATGGAATTTTGGTCGTCAGTGGGAGATCAGGTGGTGATAACATTGTCTCTCCTGTCGGTTCTCCTCCTTTCCTTAAAATGCAATTTAGAAGCTTCTTTTTCCTTACCTTATGCTGGAACTCAGTGAGAAGGGACCTTTTCTGATACTAGTTCCTGTATTTCAAAATCAAAACTTGAAATGCATTCCTCTCAAGCTAAAGAGAAACAAAGCCTTTATGTCTTTCAGGTGAGGCTGGTGTTTGTGAGTTCAGTCCCAATCTGCGAATTAGCCAGAATTCATTCAAGAGCTTTAATCTTGCATTACTGTGGGTTTTTTAGAGGACTGTAAGTTGTTCCTTTATTTTTTTTTTCCTCCACAGATGCACACATATGAAATCGATGTTTTGTGTCCGTATAGCAAGACAGCTAGTTTCCATCAAGCCAATTAATGAATGGGAGGCAATGTTCAGTGTGTATACCAGGGGCTGCCGTCTGATCAGTGAGCTGGGGGCATTGCCTGCGTCTTAGTACAAGTCATCAGGTGGCAAATTCACCAAGGAGTCTGCCAGCTGTTTAACTTCATTACAGTTTATCATTATGTCTGCCTCCTTTTTTTTATTTCTGCATTTAATCACCTAATATCATTTTTATTGGCTTGTCAGGGCGTGGGAGAGAGCAGTGGGGAATTCATTTCACTTCCTTATAGTACATGTCTATTTTGGTAAAATATTGTGGCAAGTTTATGTCTGTCCTACTTGGAAAAATAAGATTCAAGTGAACTAATTAAGCCTGTGAAGTACCAAAACATCTAATTAGGATGAACTCTTACCTGTAAAACCATGATAAGTGTCTTCACTACAAGATACATTTCTGTATCATTTAAAATGCATAATGAACCAATAGCCGGTAGCCAGGCAGTTGCTTAAAGATGGCACCTTCTCAACTCAAAACAGTCACTGGCTTTTGAGTAAAGCATGTTGTTGTCAGTATGACAAGGCCTATCATGTACTGTCAAAGAGCTCATCACCAGTTCCAAAGGTATCTTCGTCTGCAGTTTGGTGAGGCATCAAGCCAAACGACTCTTCGTGCCTTATAGCTTGGCCACCAAAAAAGGGAGATGATTTCCCTGTGTGCCATATGTGTATTCTGGATGTGGAAATGTGTTGTGATTTCAGTAGAGAGCTAACAGTTGGTTAACTCGTACAAGATTTTAAGAGAGCAACTAATAGCATGGTTGGAAATTGAAATTCTAGCTATTTAACTTTTGCCATATATGCCATGCCTGGTTTTAGATGCTGTGCTTGCAGTGGAAGTACATTCTTGCACAGACATCAATCTAGAAATAGCTTTTGTTTAAAAACAACCAACCAAACAAACCCTGTAGGCTTCCAAGGTATGCTTGCATCCAGATACACTGTAGCATCATGAATTTAGGCTGATGGCTGTGCATGCAGTCTTCTTCATCTTTTGATTCAGAAAATGGCCAGTTTGGCACATACCAAGGTGATACTAAACAGTCATCACATCTCCGTGTTCAAGAAACTACTTCACAACAGTCATCCAAGTTTCACTGGAGATTACCATTTGCGAATAGGTCATATAAATCACACTTTCTCCACCTCCTCCTCTGCCAGCTCTTCCGTCTAGTGGCTGCGTCCAGAAAATTGCCTCTATCGCAGAAGGTCAGGACAAGTGCTACCAGTGGTGAGATCCCGTTCTATGGCATCTCCAGTCTGGGTCCCCGGGGGACTGGAGCTCTGCTGATTGTTCTCCAAATTACTGCATTTCTCTAACAGGCTTTAGTGCCTCAAAAATTCACTCCATTCCTGACCTTCTCAGATCTCTCGGCTGGCAGTTTTCCACATGCCATCAAACTGGATGCTGTAACCTTTTAAAAAATGTTGTTAACGTAGGTTAAAATCACAGATGCATTTTAGGTTTGATTTCTCTTTTAGAAATTCCAGATTACGCCACATATTGGAAAAGCCTGGTTTGGCTCGGAGCCATTCTGATAGATGTCATATTGCTAAACAAGATGGGCTTAGAAATATGCCTAGATGTTTCCTTTTTTATTTCAAACAAATACAAGCAGTAGATTAACATTTGGCTGACCCTGGCAGCAATTGCTAAATGTAATGTTTAGAGCAATCTAACACTCTGATACTCTGCGGTCCTCCACAGTGAAACGTTGTTTTCAAACAGCTTTCCAAGTTGTACAAATCGTGGGCATTTCTACAACAGGAGCCTGACCTACTGACCAGCAGATCGACGGCATTCAAATCACGTGGCCAGCTGATGTTACGGAGGTTTTTTCTTGACGTGGTTGTGCCAGCAACGGCAAGGTGTTCCCGTAGCTGGCCATTTGCTTGCAAGTAGTTGATTAAAAATCATACTTTTGTTTCATTTATAAAGTTTGTGTGATAAACTGCCCAGAAAAGCTTTCAATGAACAGGGAAGCCCATGCCAAAAAGTGTGTAAGCAAGCGATAGAGTCAAATCACGTGAGAGAAAATTAAATTTTCATGTCTCGTAAATGAAATATACATTAGGGATTCTCTCCAGCGACCTCCAGATTCTGTAATTTTTGGATTGGAGCTAAAGACCTAAATCATGTAGCCACAACGGCCTGTAACACATATATGGCGGGTACTGCCTTGCTACGGGCCTGCGACAGTAAACAAATGGAACTAGTTTTGGAGAACTGCTATTGACAGTAAAATTCTAATTTTGCTCCAGCTCCCAGAACAGATGTACCTCAGAGTCCATAGACTGCAATACTTAACTGCAGCTACTCAGCTGTGACCTTCAGCCTCAGGCTCACTGCAATAAAATTTTCATGCAACCATATGGAAGAATATTTTAATAGAGATTTACTGTCAGTAACTGTCCCAAAGGAGCAAATAAGGAAGCTGTAACATATTGCGTACAGTAAATCAAGGGGACTTCAATGGAAAAACGAAACCTCCCTGAGGCAAGCATCTTTAAAATTACAGGCAACACTTTGTACAAATATGTGTACAAAGGACTAGATATGCACTCAGTTAAGCAACTCAAAATGGTTTTGATTTGAAGATATATTTATTAGAATTTATTTACTGTATTTGGTAAGCACTAATGGGGGAGGGGGTCATCTTGCTGGGCTCACCAGCAACTGCTGTGCAAGTTTGGCTTCATCAGATGTGATGCTAAACAGGCAAAAGTGGAGAGAGAGAGAGAGGGAGTGGGAGTGCCGAGTCGATGAGTTCACATGGCAAATTTCATCTCCAAGCAAACACAAGTGCAACGGTGCTCTCTTAACCTCTCTGGCCATATTGGAAGGTTTTAGCTAAGAGCAATTAACCTTTGCAATTGCTTGGCTGCTTCCTGGAACCTGTTGGAACCGGAAGAGAAGCAAGGGGAAATTCCTACTGGAGCGCGCTCTAGGAAGCAGGAAACAGAAATGCCATAGTTTTGGAAGCATGTCGGAGCTGTTGCTTGTTGGTGGTCTGCTGGGGACCCTTGTGTGGGTAGAACGAGTCTGAGAAGCACAAATGAGCAGAGGTCTGTCCATTTGGAGGTGTTTAGAGACTTAAGAATTCACCTTTTAGGGCTTCGTTCTCTTAGCTTTTCCATTGGCAGTCCTTTTTTGGGAATTTCTGCAACTGGATAAAGGCGAACAGGAATCTGAATTTCCTCTATACTCTCACACTGCGCACATACTCGTTTTATTCTTCTAATGAAGCTAATAACATGACAAGGCAATAAATCAGGAACAAGTAGATTAAATGCTTGCAGAGGTAAGACCGAGTTATCCTTTATAATATTCAGTACTAAGTGTCATGTAAGGAACAGCCTACCTGAGAACATACAGGCATATGTTTCATGATCCAATACTCATTGAATTATGAAGTATGCGATGAAAGAAAGGCATAGCAAAGCCTTGGGAAAAAAGTAGCCAAGTAGCAGGATACGAATCTGCCTTTCTGAAAGAAAAGTGGAGTATTGCATGTGTGGGACGCTGTCAAGCCACAACAACAAGACAATCGCTGAATATGATCAATGTGGCACGAGGATTTCACCGGGTAGGTGCAGCAGTGGGGGTTGCCATGAAAACCAGGTACCACACATGTACACATGCAAATTCACATGAGCTTACATTACGAGCAAACAAAAAGCATCCTTTATGTGGTTCTGTGGTTCCAACACCGTGGTGAACTCTGACTACAAGGAGGCAAACAGCTTTTGGCTGCCTTTTCCTACAGGTCCCAGTTCCCTCTCTGTCGCTTCTGGATGTGCAGGGGCGGATGAGATCGCAACAGTGATCTGGAACTAGAATTTAGGCAAAAATTAACTCCAGAACCTCATACCCCAAACTCTCCTTTTTCACACATGTATTTTGGAGAGACAGTGGTGCAAATCTTAGTTTGAATTGACCTTTCTTTGGTCTAAAATAAAAAACCAAGATACATTATTGATCACTTGGGTAAATCTCTGAGGGCAGAGGGCTGAACGAGTGTTCTTTGCTCACGATGACTGAGGTGACACGCAGCTCAATGCAGCAGTGCTCTCCAAGCATGTGGTGCTGGGGAGCATTAATGTCCACTGCTTTGGGCAGGTGAGAAGTACCAGGGATATATCTCAGTATAAAACAGTGAAGAAAGGAGTCGTAGACACGCTATAAATCTGTGCCGGTTTTGGTGGCTAGGCAAGCCTTACAAGAGAGAATGAGGAAAAGGGAAACAAACCAAGACGTTCTCCATTTTTGCAAATAGACAAGCTGTGTAAAAGAACCTGTGCCTCGTCCCCATGTTTTCTAAAATGGAGTGCTCTGTGAGACCCTGGGTTTTGACTAATTGCATGGTCCAAAGTGGCCACTGGAAAGTAAAAAGCAGTTTAAGTCAGTCATTTTAGTCTGGACTCTGAAAACATTGCTCCTCCATACCTTGTGTGATGGCTCTGGAGGCTACTGTTGTATCAGCGACCTGCTTCCAGAAGAACTTTACCATTTCCAACAGCTATTTCAAAGAAATGTCAGGTTTTAACTTCCAAACATCTCATGCCTGCTCTGGATAGCAATTAAGGATGTTAAAAAAAGTAATTTTTGCAAGGAATATTTTTAAATTGCCTGTTTCAGCCATCTTTTTCTTTATACTTTGCAAGTTGTTCATTTATGTGCTCTAAAATAGGATGGGAAATCATGGGAAGCAGTTCTGTGACCCCCTTCTTTGCTGCTCACATGTGTCTTCTTATCTGTAAGAAGTCCTCACTTTCCGTGGGTCTGAGCGCTTCCTTTTCACTGAACTCTTGCTGTGCTGTGCGATATCAGCTACAGGGATGTTTGAAAAGGCAGGCAGAAAGTAGCTTTTAATGACTGGAAGTTATATCTCCCCCAGACAAAGATCTCTCAGTATTTATTGGTTTTGTTTTGAGTCTTTTGTTGTTGTTATTATTTGATGGGGTTTTTTGCTACTAGCCCTAGTGTCAGATTGGAACCTAAGGAATCTATGGGGCTTTTTTTTTTTTTTCCCTTCTCTTTTGCTTCTGTGTTCCTGTTTCCATCTTGGAATGTGTTTCCATCTATTCAAGCAGTGCCCAAACGAGAGGATTATAAAAATTTTGTTTTGCTGATCCACTGTTGACAGAGGCTTTTGAGGAGAGATAAATCACTGACAAGTCTCTGAGCATCACAGAGATTGTCTCTTCTTAGCTCAGTACCATTTAATCACCTGCAGGCATCCCAATTACCATAAGCAGAATTACTATCCCAATTAAGCAGCAGTCCTTGCCACTTGGTGTCATTAGGCTTAATTTGGTTCCTTGGGAAGTGTCCTGATTAAGTTGATTACCTGATTAAGTGGGTGTACTCTATATGATGGGCCTGATGCATCAGTGCTTTATGCCAGTTCTGCTTGTTGATTAAAGGCTATTATGGCAGCATAGAAATAGAGCAGTGCCAAGGTGAATCTGGCCCGTTGCTTTTAGCAAGCGTTGTCCAAGCCTGCAGGATACTTCGCATTTTTAGCAGGAAGTCGCTGGACACAAATCACCCCTGGGATTAATTCTCCAGTTTCCGAGGAAATGAAATTGGGGTGAAATTGGACAAAAAGTGAAATTGGCTGTCTGCAAGGAGGGTGGCTNCACAAATCACCCCTGGGATTAATTCTCCAGTTTCCGAGGAAATGAAATTGGGGTGAAATTGGACAAAAAGTGAAATTGGCTATCTGCAAGGAGGGTGGCTGATGTGGTGAAAATGGACTTGAGAAATGCAAGTTGGGAACATTTAGAATGTAAAGAGAGGGGGGGCGGGTGGAAATCTAGCAGCTCTGGTTGCTACTATTTTGCCTGGGTTTTCCATGCTGGAAAATACTGGTGTAGCATATCGGCCCGTTTCAACCATGAGCTGGAAAACTGCTGTCTGAGAATACAGTCACAGTTACATTTTTAGACTCTTTTAAAATCTTCTTAAATCTAAGTAAATGGCTACCCCTGTGCCTAACATGGAATGTCAGAGTATTAGGAGACATATTCATTCACTGGTTGACATAATCAAAAGCAGTGATATTGTAAGAGAGGTTAATTAGGCACCACAAGAAAAAAAAGATTATTTCTGTCCCAGTGAGAAGTAAGAAGGAACAGAAGCAAAACTAGTAAAACAAAGCCTAGGGAGACTTTCTTTTTTATTTCTGTTTTAGGAAAAAAAATGTGGGATTCTTCTTAGGTGTTTCATCTTTTGATATAATTACGACAAATGACAGTGCTCAAAATTCACAGGTTAAAATTTGAGCATTAACTCCATGCCTAAATAACACCTGTAATAGCAATCATGGGCACGTTTGTTGTAGAAGTCTATATAGGGATGTTTTGTTTAGACTTTTTGCACAGCCAGGGAAGCAATACAGAAACTTCTGGGGTCAATCCGACCTGATGTCTGCGTTAGGATGAGGTGTCCCGTCAATATGAAGCGAGTCTCTTCAACTCGCTCAGAGGTTAATATATATGTTGTAGGCACCCACACTTAGCAAGGTGAATCAGACCCCTGCTCTTTGCTGAGGTTGTGCTACTGGGTCGCAGACGTGCCCACCTCTTTCAGCAGAACGTGTTGAGAAAAGAATCTGCCCATCTGGCATGAGATGGAGGGGTAATATATCCGCTTACTTTTATCTCTTGTCCGTTTTATCCAGAACATATTGCGGCAACTGAAGTTAATACAGCTATTGGCAATGATATGAACATATTCGATTTTTTTCCTCCCATTAGGTTTTCTTGGAGGACAGGAAGCAATTTTGCCTTCTGTCATGCCATTTATCTAAAGATAAAGGAGGAGGGATGCAAACCTGCATTAAACCATCTTTGCTAACAGAAATCAGTTGTCCAGCAATATCTGTTTCATCTGTCCAGCTGATGGAAGAGATACAGCACTAACTAAGCTGACGCTATACTTTCCAGGCTGTTAGCCAGCTTTTATCCATCTTATGGTGCAAAAGGGGGTCTGTGTAGTCAAAGGGCAGAAAGAGGAAGGCTTTGTCCCCCCAAAGGGCTAATCAGAGCTGCAGCCTAGTTTAGGTGCTTTGAAAGCCTAAATGTGATGGATGTGGTAGCAGTGGATGCTCTCCATTTAAAAGATTCTTAAAATAGCACACAGCTATTTTGTAATACCTGTGTCCTTCCTTCTTACCCATCCCGCTCTAAAATCATTCATCCCTAAATAGTCCTAGTGCAGGACTATTTAGGGAATGGAGAGGTTTCTATCTTCATTATCAGATGATTGCCAGGGAGCCTCCTTGTATCCAGTGTAGTCTAGCTGGCTTCTCAGGTTGATCTATTCTGAACTTTGTTTGTAAACGCTCGTGGTCCAGATTGAAAACTAGGGAACCGCGTTATGGAGTTGGGCTGATAAACAACAGCTGGAGAATCTGGCCCTTTGTACTGACATCCCCTATGTGTGTACGTTCAGCTCTTGTGACCTGAGCACGTGCAGTACGTTATTTCCTCTATCTTTGCAATCTGGCAAGAAACTGTGGTGCCCTGAAAGATTACAGATGTGCCTATAAAATTTGTGTGAGTACTCACTCAGCTGTGCGCGTCACAGCTACGTGAGCCTGACTCCACCTTGGAGTCACATATAGGAGGGGCAGGGCTTTCTGTCAGTGAATACACTTTTAAAATAATAACATAAACACCCGCCTCAGCGTAGGAATCCCCAGGCTAGCTATAATGTGGGCTAGTGGGGGCTGTGTTCTGTAGCCAAAGATGCATACGGGAGTGTTTCTTGCTTGCATATCCAGCTGCCTTTGGCTGCTCAGCCTGAGCGGGCAGGCTCTTGATTTTCAGTGGCATCAGCATTCAGTGCAAGTCTGCAAGGAGGCTCAGCCTCCTGTAGATTTTGCCACACATGACTCAGCTTGGCTTTTGCTAAATATTAGGCATAAACCATTTATCTATTCTGCCTCTCTATTTCTTGCTCCTGAAGGTATGATCTATTTCTACAGATGACAGCAATGACATTCCCGTTTGCATCAGCATGGCGTGGCAGGGGCAGGCAAAAGTTGCCCCGGTGGCTCTTCCAAGTGCGTCGGCTCCCCTAGTAATGAGTGATCTGTTCCTTGTTCCCTGCATGTGCTGCGCATTCAAGGTCTGTTTAGTTTTGACTGGCCAAACAGGCTATGAAGCACCGCTTCTCTTTGACTGGGTCAACATAGCATTTAGGACCAGGCATCTAGTTTGAATATTCATAGCAAATGCACTTAAAACACTTTCTAAGACAGTTCTTCAGTACTTCCTTAGGGGTCACTCCCTCTGAAAACACTGTTGCCAGCAAACTTGTTCACTAGAGCACTTGACAGGAAGAAAACACAGTGGAGGTGAAAATGTAATTGNGCAGGCTCTTGATTTTCAGTGGCATCAGCATTCAGTGCAAGTCTGCAAGGAGGCTCAGCCTCCTGTAGATTTTGCCACACATGACTCAGCTTGGCTTTTGCTAAATATTAGGCATAAACCATTTATCTATTCTGCCTCTCTATTTCTTGCTCCTGAAGGTATGATCTATTTCTACAGATGACAGCAATGACATTCCCGTTTGCATCAGCATGGCGTGGCAGGGGCAGGCAAAAGTTGCCCCGGTGGCTCTTCCAAGTGCGTCGGCTCCCCTAGTAATGAGTGATCTGTTCCTTGTTCCCTGCATGTGCTGCGCATTCAAGGTCTGTTTAGTTTTGACTGGCCAAACAGGCTATGAAGCACCGCTTCTCTTTGACTGGGTCAACATAGCATTTAGGACCAGGCATCTAGTTTGAATATTCATAGCAAATGCACTTAAAACACTTTCTAAGACAGTTCTTCAGTACTTCCTTAGGGGTCACTCCCTCTGAAAACACTGTTGCCAGCAAACTTGTTCACTAGAGCACTTGACAGGAAGAAAACACAGTGGAGGTGAAAACGTAATTGAATCCAATTCCTTTAAAACTGGAATGAAAGAATGGATGTTGCTGTAAGGTATTTGCAGTAACCTCCCAGATGTCTCTCTTAGACTTTGGATGAACTTGGCTCAGAAGTGGCTTTTCTTTTTTTTTTAGATTTTGCTTTTTATTAACTTTTTGAACAACATTTTACAACCAATAATAAAAAGGAATATTAAATCTCATACAATCTTTCATAGCTGATAAAAAAGTGTGCCGTATCCTGCTAATATATCATGCTGTCCAGGAAAGCGTCGGTACCTTAGAACTGGGAATGGGCCTAGCTCCCCCAACCCCTAAATCCAGTACTTCCCTGCATTTTGTCAGGTAGGAGTTTTAGGTTTGTGGATGTGTATTCCTACAGCTTTCAGTGAGACAACGAGAATCCTCTGTGCTCTGGCATGTATTTATTAGATGGGATAAATCATCAGGATGTCTCTTAGGAGATTTCCACCATTGCAGACCTCGGAAACCTCATGAGAGGAGCTCATCTCCCAGAGTTCTTGTCTTGCTGAGGTCAAAATCTTGTAAGAACATGGCTATTCTAAAGAATTAAATGTGAACCTGATGTTAGCACTGATTTAATCTTGCTTATAAACTTCAAACTTGAGCCAAAACCTCTCTACATGCGGATAACAGGAATGACAGCTTGATGGATCTGAAACTTTAAGTGTTGTGTACAATTGGGATTGCTAAGCAGGATGAGAGAGTTGTAGAACCTTGGATAGTCCTGTAAGGATATATAAGCCCTTCACAGGCTTGTCAGATGAAGAACAAATACAGATTTATGTGTTAGGATGAAGGAAACAGGAGCCTTCCTACCAGTGAAGGTTAGGAACATTTTAATGTTTTCTCCGATGAATTGCATGCCTGCATAAGCCAAGGGGATTAAAAATCGATGTTCTGCATGCTGGGAGCCATAGCCTTCAGAGAGCGAAAGTGGTTCTGGGAGATCCTTGAAAAAGATTGAGACCTTCAGGTAGTAAAGGGTATTTTTAGGTTTTTTTTTCTTTATTTGTTTTTATAGTTAAAGGAAATTAAACCAAAGCCCTAGCTTGATTTCTTCTCGTGGATTAGTCTGTGCTAATTATTGCTATTAATAGAACTGTGAGCACTCAAGGTCCCAAGCATGCAAAGACTTGCACAGCTATTTTGCGTGCCTATTGAATCCAGAACTGACAAACAACTGTCTGCAAAGTTAAAGGTACGTGTCTTTGCAGGATTTGGGCATGAGAAGGAGTTTGGTGTCATGGTTGTTTTAAAAGCTCAAACAAAACAAGGGCTGGTGGAAAACATAAAAGTAATTCTCTCCATTCAAACACAATTTGTGATCAATTGCTATCTTTGAGGCTCTCTAGCTAAGCCTTGTACAGGAGAAAGTAGTAAGGAATCACAAGTGAATGACAAAATCAATCAAAAGCAGGAAAGAAAAACAACCTTGTTTATGATAAGTATCAGCTCTGTTTCCTCTGCGTTTGCTTCATCCAAAGCCTGCTGTAATCAATAATACCTTTCTCTTGACTTTAAAGCACTTTGTCTGAAAGCCTGTTGCAACACGGGACTGTTTTCAGCTGTGAGTCTCTGAGCACAGCTGTACTATACACAGGGCTGTGGCACAGTGGGCCCAGACCTCGTGCTGCACACGGTGTCCTGCGGTAATCCTGCGCGTGGTCATGGTGCGCTGCCGAAGCTGCGCGGCTTTGCACCATGCAGGTTCCTGAAACAGTTTTGATGCTTCAGCTGTTCTGCAGAAACATCTTCTAATGCCAGGTACCGCTTCTGGTTCAAAGGGGAAATGTACAGTGAAGGGTATCTCAGGGAGCCTCAATGCCAGCCTCTTAAGCTACAGCTTAAGGGGGAGTTATTGTAAAGAAGTGAGTTCACCCGCATTATGGTGTGGTTTTGGCTAATCAGCCTAGCCTGGCTCTTTAGGAAATGATTTGCTTGCTCTCTTTTCCATTATAAAGTTCCACATCACCACCCCACCCATGCAGAAGCACACACAATTGATCGTGACAATGTTTTCACCCTACTATGGAAAAGGCAAGGAAAAATGTGCTTGGTTTTGGTAGATACTTGTTTTTCTGTTTCATACGGAAATGCTGCAGTTTTAAATGGGCGCAGAAGAGAGAGTCTTTTAATAAGGGATGAAGAGGTTAACGTGTGAATAAAAATAGAAGCATTTTGCAAAAGGAAATGTAAACCTTTTTTGGAAAAAGTTTTAACTGCGTTTCCTTGCTGTATTTTGCTGTATCTCTAGCTATTGGAAGGGGAGGCAGGCAACTCTGCACAGGGGTTAATCTGGCTGATTTTATATACGTACATGTGGAACAAATCTCTGTTAAGTCACTAGATAGGCTTGGAGAAAAAACCATGACTTTTAGGGAGCAAAAACTAGTGGGACAGACATTATGCCTATGCATAGAATAAAGCAGTTGTCAAGGCTTCCAAGAATCATAACTTTGGACTTTCTCCTAAACGTTTAGGTGAAATAGAAGCTGGGATGTTTAGGCTCTTGCACTGTAGGTAGTTATCTTGTGTGTTTAATAACAAATAACTAGGCTGGGATGTCCAGTGAAGTGCAGGTTTGCTAGGTGCCCAACCTCAGTGGAAATTCCCTTTGAAAACTATGGGGGAGGTGGGTGATAATGAGGGTCAAAGCAGGGCTGTATGTGTGGCCCTAATGACACCACACAATTAAAGGTAGCTGTGATACGTTGAAGTATTACACAAAAGGAAAACTTCAGCAGCCAGTGCCTTTGGCAGAAGGATACGTTTTGAGCTTTGCCCTAAAGCTTTCTAGGGAACCCCCAAAGCGTGAACAAGGAACCACATGTTTCATGCGGTTTGGGGGTCCAGTAAAGAGAGTGGCTTTAAGCACAGAGGCCCCAGTTGCACTTCTGTCCTGTTTGTGATTTGCTGGGACCAGGTAGAAAGCAAATAAGGGAATTTTCAGAAGAGGTAGAGGACCTACCTCAGAGATTTTAATTCTTTCTCTAGAACTGAAAGCACTTCCCACAAAACTTGTAAAATATTTTATGATAAATTCAAATGCTGCTTGGGCATGGTTAGCCTTTAAATACAACCCTCATGCCATGTTGTTATTTATGTAAGACTGATCCATCCTGATTCAGAGAACGATAGTATTAAGAATAAGAACAGTGACTTATAAAGAATAATGAGGCTGCATCATGGAGCTGTTCTTCTGAAACATACATTTTTGTTAAAAAAATACAGTGCTTTCTTTGCAAGGAAACTTAGAGCGCTTTAAAAGGCTGATAACGTTATTGGTAGGTGATACATTTTGTAAATGGGAGAGAAGGAAGAGAAAACATAATTTCCTCTAAATTTAGCATAAATTCTATTACCTCTGTTATTGTCCTGTAGGCCAATGGCACAGCTTTCCTAAAGCGTCTGCTTCCTAGATTATATGGTACAGTTTGTTCTTTCAGAGCCTCATATTGTTTCTATGGAGATCAGTGCAAACGCTTAGCTCTTCACGCCTATGTAGGGATTATGAGTTAAAAAATAAAAAAGGAATGTGAAGTTGGGCATCTACATACATACTTAGGTACCAGTAACTTGGAATCCACTGGTGGGTCAGCAACTGTGCAAATGTTCTCTGTGAGCACATTCAGGGAGGTGAGTGTCAGGCTCCTGTGTTTAGAAAATCTTGGGCAGGGTCTGCAAGTTATTTACTCGTTGGTTGTATTTTATCTTGATTCCTGCCTCCTCTTCCTTTCTAGTGAAGACAACTCTTGCAGTTAGTCACAGCAACATTTTTAGACATCGGTGGTGAGGATTTAGTGGTGCTGGGCCCTTAGTGTAAAAAAACTTCTCGCTTGTCACTACACAGATACCATGAAAAGCAGGTTAGGATTATGAAGCGGTGATATACTCACATTGCAGAGAGGAGGCTGGGGAGCAAATAGGTTACGTGGCGTTTTGTCCGGAGCCTCTGGCAGAACTGGAAAGTGAACTCAGACCCTTCTTGTTTGAATGTCTGTAACCCTAGAACAGCTCTTCTGCCTTCGTCTCCCTCACAAATTTTATTGGCATGCGGCTGGACCTTGGTATCCCAATGACTCATGGTAATTATTCAGCAGTTTCTTGCAGGACTTGGGTGCTGGAAGTATTAGATCTATTCTACATAATTTATATAATTTACTCTTGGAAGTCAAAAGGGAAAAGGAACCCCTAAGTTTTGATTAGACACTAAATTCATTATTTCACATTAGAATTGCCTTCACCAGAAGACCAAGGATACTTATTTGATTCAGTAACGAGAGCTCCGAAGGCTACTAATTTAGTAAGACTATTGACTGTTCATTACTCTGATGTTGCTCAAATAGCTGAGAGCATGTGTGGTGTTTAATGTGATCTTAAACATTACTATCTACGGTAAATCAGAAACAGGGCACAAGTGCTATAGCTGCTGTTTAATGATGTATGAAAAAGCTGCCTGGTAAAGTGCACCATTAAGAAAAGCTAAAACCAGTGCTGAACAAAGACCTGATGAAATATTGATACCTTTACAGCCAGTACGATTTCTTCTTACTTGGAAAGTGACTCAAGTCTGGTTTTCTGAAAAATCGCACTTAACTTGAGCAATGCAATGCAGTCAGATGGATGGGAGCAAATTATCTATAGGGGGGAAAAAAACCCAAGGAAAAATAGTACAAGTAGTCTTCAACACATCAGTGTTTAGTTTATAATCATGAAGACTTCCAGTTCTGCCGCTATTCCCTTTTCATTGAAATACTGAACCGCACCCCCACCCCATCCCCAACTCTTTCCTTTTTCTTGGAGAAAGAATCAAATTTAAAAAACATAAAACTATTAAGACAGTCCTTTTTAAAAGATGAACTAAAGAACGTAAACTTCATCCCACCTTTAAAAAGTGTAAAAAGACTGATGTTTGGGGAAGCTCTCCCAGGTCAGATGCCACCATTGCCAGACCTTCTCCCAAGAGATTCTTGCGAAAAGCATCACCCCCTCTGCAGCAGGCTTACGTGTCCTCAGCAGGGAGGATGCTTCTCTGCTCTGCGCGTGTATATCTGAGAGAATGGCTTTGTTCAGCACTGTCATGAACGCTGTTACTTGACTCCAAATGAGTAATGTGCATCCACATTTGCCAGTATTTTGACATAAAGCTGGTGTTTGTGCTTGTGGACCTGACCCCAGGAATGGTGGCTTAATTTCTCTTTAAGCTAGGGAATCACCTCTCCAACTCTTTGTGAACCAGGGCTCAAACACCTGTGCAAATCAGGCTATTTTTGTTTTGGTTTTCTCTGTTTCGTTTTTTGCCCCCTTCCACAAGGCTTGGGCTTTTCTGTGACTGTGGTAGGTCAGCACCGTTGCCCTCTTTAGCTGCCGTGAGGGTCTTGTGCACAGGGATATGATGGAAGTTTTTACAAATCAGGGTCTTATGGTAATTGTGGAAGCTGGCGGGGATTGAAGTACCTGTGCTTAGTGTTTAGAGCACCTCTCTGACACCAACACCTTCTGTAGTTTTTGCTGGGGAACACCTGAGGTTTCTCCTGTTTGACTGCTGTGTGTTGGCTTTGCTGGTGCCGTAGAGCCCTGTGGCTCATTCAGCCTAGAAAGAAATAAATGCAAACCCGAGAAGGCACCCAGAAATGGTCAAAGCGGGGGGTTTAAAAAAACAAGACCGAAAGGAAGTGCTTTTTCACGCAGCACATAATGAAATTGTGCTACTCATCGACGCAGGATGCTGAGGAGACCTGAAGAATAAATTGATTCAAAATAAATAAAATAATGGAATTAGGCAACTTTATTAGAAGAGGTCCATTGGTAGTTATTAATGAAGCGTGTGGAACCTCTAGGTCAGGAAATCCTGGAGCCATTGATTTTAGGAAGCAGGATACTGTAACCACGAAGGGATCGTAGATCCCTGGCCCCATTTTTATCCTGGGTTTCTTATTGAGGCATACCAGAGGCAGCTACCAGGCAGAGGGACCTCAGGCTGAAGCAGAGCAGCCCTTCTGCTGGAAATGGCCTGAAACTACGAGCTTGATTCAGTCCAGCTGAAACCCACAGGTCTGCTCCGAGAGAGAGGTTGTCATCTGCAAAGAGGACAGACCAGGAGGTCGTATTTCAGGATTTGGCGTATGTCTGCAGAGCCTTTGCTCTCAGCAAAGTCTCAGTGGTCGCTCCAGACCTCTTACATCGGGGGAGTAAAGGCTGGACTTGTGGTTATTAATGTGCAGTGTGGGCTCCCTCCACTCTGTTGCTGCCAGAGGCCTTGTGTAGATCTGCCTACTCCAATTTATGCGATAAATGTACACAATACATACATGTGCACATATACATGCTGACTCTGGGAGATGAGCAAAAAGAAAGAAGACCCAAGAATCACGTGCTCAATCTGTGCTCCGACGGCATTTCAAGTTATTTGGGGCTGCAGCATAACTTTTTTACAAGTGGATATTTTAAAACTAAGTAATAAAAGGGATTTTGGAGATAATTGATGTAAATCTGTGGTATTGTGCAAGAAAGTGCCCTGAAGAAAGACCTTGAGACAGGCAGCTCATTCAGATTGTAATTAACTCACAAAGAGCAGGTGAGGGGAGGGACAAGCCTCCAGCCTTTTCACTCTTCTGCTTAAACAAAGACGACCTTTACAAATATGTGTGTATTAGAGTCTTTGGTCTGCAAATTTCTCTCTGGCTCACACCATCATAAAAGATTCAGAGGGCTGTATCTTTTTGATTACTAATTTATGCTGTTTACAGACGGGGTAAGGGGAAAAGAAGAAAAGCTCTGAAAACTCGTAAGAGCTGTGCTTTGCTGTTANGGGACAAGCCTCCAGCCTTTTCACTCTTCTGCTTAAACAAAGACGACCTTTACAAATATGTGTGTATTAGAGTCTTTGGTCTGCAAATTTCTCTCTGGCTCACACCATCATAAAAGATTCAGAGGGCTGTATCTTTTTGATTACTAATTTATGCTGTTTACAGACGGGGTAAGGGGAAAAGAAGAAAAGCTCTGAAAACTTGTAAGAGCTGTGCTTTGCTGTTAGGAGAAACCAGTGTTCGTCAGACAATGTTGTTCAGCCTGGTACGGGATTTTGCTTAGCTGGAGAGGAAGGAGCAGCCTGAAAGCAGGATGTTCTCTGCTGAGGTAGGGCCCAGGTCAGCAAAGCGGGTTCTTAGGAAATGAACAGGGAGCAGGAGCAGTAGCCATGACGGGTTTGGGGACTATGCGTTGAACAAGACCCAGCATGAGGATGACTGTGGCTGGGGCTCACGAAGATGCTGGTTTCACCCCGACTTTGGGCAAGTCTTGTGTTCCTAGCTTCAGCTGCCTTCTTCCTCTGTCCTTCCTTGGACCAGCCTGAGGCTGGCCAAGCGCAAAATGCCACCCTTTCCCCAAATGCACTAGAGCCACAATATCCCACTTGTTTCGCAGATTTCCGGAAGTGTTTTGCGTACTTCAGGTGCGTGCCCGCCCACACCTGGAAGCAGGGTATCATTTTGCTCTTGCCCTGCTGTGAGGCTGCAGGTACCGTACGACTCTCTTCATCTGCTCTGTGCTGCTGCGCTGCACTGCTCCCTGATTTTCATTTTTCAGTACCAAGCCCTGATTTTCATCAGTGGGAGCCAAGGTGTGCACGGAATTTATGTCCAAGCCGTTCATGAGACCTGTCTGGGACCTCTGCAACTTCATTTTTTTCCTTACTGCTTTTTCCTTTCCCTTAGCCAAGCAGAAACCTGACTTTCCCCCTCCACAGCAGTGCAGTCAGCACACTGCAGGTCTACACATTGTAATCCCTTTGCATCTTTTTCCTGGATTTCTTAAATTCATTTGTTCATCTACATACATGAGCAAAGCTTTTCCTGCCTTGCCTTGCATGGATCCAGACACCCTTGAATTAAAATAAAAAATGGCATTGAGGTCCTGTCACTACTTGAGAAAAGCCATAGGAATCAAATTAAGGCCATCACCATCCCTAATTCACACATTTGTGGGAAGGAAAATTGAAAGTTCAGCACCATGACTGAAAGATGGAGTCCCAGTTTGTCATCTTCTCTTCTTAAAAAATACATCGTAGTGATTTGATATATCACAGAGATCCCTGCCTCTGAAACAAAGAAATGGGAGATGCTCTTTTGCTGGTGATGTAAAATAGAAGCCACAGCAAGCCAGCTGAGGATGCATCCTCCATTAAGCACATAAATAGTTGCACTGAGATCACTTGCTTAAGGTTCAGCATGAATGCTGGCTAAACTGGGGCTCAGACAAAGCGTTACGGGGAAGGTGTTACCATGAGAACACGGACGGATGACTAAAATAAGGATCATACTTTAAAATACTGGTGCCCACGTGACAAAGATAATTTCGGGTGCAGGATATAGGTTCCTGTTAGCATGTAAGTGGGCTCAGGTATTCTTTGCGTCTGTAGTTTTGTCCACTAGTACACACGCAGTCTGCAGATGCTTTGCTTTTATAATGTATCCCTGGACCTGTTCTCTTTAACCTGCAAGGAGTTTCGTCTCATGACTGCTGGACTTAGCCAGCTTTATCAGCAGTTCACTTTTCTTTTTAAAAATTGAAAGAGTTGGAGAAACATTTTATTAAAAGGAAAGGCTGGTGTTGACACCTGTAGAAGGAGGGGGTCAGTAGCTGTCGTAAGCAGGTCTTTTATTTCCTTTTCTAAAAGTTTTAACAGTGGTCAAGCCTAAAAATCTGCAACGCGCCTTCAAAACGTGCGAATACCCAGACACCCGCACGCACACGTGCATGCACAAAAGTTCACCCATAACACCAACACATGCTTCTCTAGTTCAGAATAACCTTCTTCCCTGAAGGGCCACGTGCATAAAGTGCCAGCACATAACGGCTCATGTAACTGAATTTTAAACTCCTGAAAATAGCAGCTTAGATTGCAAGTGCTGACATAGGCTTAGTGACAGCAGTGCCAATTTAACAGTTGTATGCACTATGGAGTGTTCTTGCAACATTCCTCATTTGAAAGACAATCTGTGCGTGGTATAGACTAGTATGGTTAAAAAAAAAAAAAGAAATAGGAAGAAAAAACACCCCAACTGTGGTCTTGGCTGACAAACTCTGTCAACCAATGCAATCTGTGCTCCTGATGTTTACTGCTTGAAGCTAAATAGGATATTTAGCCAAATTTCAATTCCTGCTACAAATAAAGCTCAATTTGTATGTGTGTATGTGTGTGTGTGAGAGAGAGAGATGATTGCTCATTTAAATGACAACTTTATATATGATAATTACAGTCATTAATGAAGACACACTTACTTTACCATAGATTATGAGGATAAAAGAAGATCGCCCAAGAATCACATTCTGGTATATACGAGAGTCAATAAGAAAATTAGTCCAAATACTATCCGGAAAATTGTTCTTAAATAATGCCCTAAAGGTTAAAGGAACAATGGGTGTAAATGCAATGGAAGAGATTTTAAAAACACACTAGAGGTCACTGTTGCTACTTGAGCAAAAGCTTTTTCTGCTTCCTTTTAGTTTAAGACACGAAAGATCAAACATTTCAGCAGAAAAAGTACTTCTGTTTCTCTATATTTCAAAGCGTGTACAGTTTGATATCCTGAAAAAGTAAACAATATATCGATACGGAGCGGGTGGTCGTGCTACGATTGTGGAAATGGTATGTACTGTACGTATGAAGAACTTGGAGTCATAGGACAATACAGTTCTATTTCATGCAGCATCTTTCATACAAATGGCACCCCTAAACACTTTATAGCTTGTAGCATTAAATAATATAGCTTTAAGTTACAGAGATAAATAATCAGTGGGAGAGGAATTAAATATTACAGCAAGGGACAAAGGAAATGTTAGACATCTGAAAGCCATGAGAAGGCATACATTGGAAATCAGAGCCAAAGATAAATGAGGAAGCCAAGCAACTAAGTCTTGTAAGGCAGGAGAAGACACCTCAGTCTTTCCAAATTATTCATGAGCTAAGTATTAAAAGGGAAGCAATTGTTCTATGTCATAAATGCAGCCTGATACCTAAACATATTTATAAATATATGTGTGTGTGTGTAATGCGTGTGTCTGTGTATATATACACTGTTTATATCTGAAGAAGAAATCCCTCTGAATGCCCGGGGGTGTAGACACTCACTATAAATGCAGGACTAGACCATGGCATGTTGCATTTATTAACATCTTCAGCAATTAAAAAGGGCTGGATTTAGACGAACGCTTTTACTCATTGATATGGAGAATAAAATCATCCACTTCATATAATGGGAATATTACCACCATGGACTTCAAAAGCAGAAGGTGACACAGGTTCCTGCAGAATGCAGTTCTCTTCTCTGAGATCTTGGTTGCCTTTTGAATGCCATTAAATTTCATCAGACGACCAGTTTCTCTAACAGCTGAAGGAATTAAGCTACCAATGTAAATAATAATAGTAAGTAGTGCAGGTGAGTGAGAAGCAGGTAGATGGAGCGTTTTTGAAGAACATCATTCCGTGTTTGGTCTTCAGGCTCTAATTATCACCTCATCTTTCAGAGCTGCCACTGAACTGGATATTGGTTTAGGGGGTTGCCCAGGGATGGTTGCTCTATCTGATGAGTCCCTTACCTGCTAATGTCATTTGGATCAGAATTTCCAGCTTCACAGGAACAGTATAAGAGCTTGATATACTTTTCCAGCTTTCCCTCAGTTAATCTTTTTGTGAAACTCTGCGGATTTTACCTCTATAGATCCATTGCCCCTGCGAGCAAGGAACTCGGATCGTTCTGTCATACCTGCAAATTCTATCCTTTTTAGTGATAGGGCAAATCTTTTGCAAGTTATCTGTCACCTTATTGTCCCCTTTATCTGTATGCCTGGGATTTTCACTTATCTGAGCCCACTCAGCTACTATGCTCGCTGGCCGCAGGATGTCTGGGCAGTTGGCCACTGCCACAGGCACACGGATCGGCTCTGTTCTCCTGTCTGTTGGTGGTCTGGAGTCACTTGCTTCTAGAGTCTTCAAATGTTGGCAGCTCAGGATTATCCTCAAAATACAACACTGAATTACGGAACTGAGAATGTACCAGCAAGGAGTTGTAATTTGATTTTATTTATTGCTAGCCAGTTTCTTCTTACAGCATTAGGCATGGCCCTGTCTTTTCATGTGACTCCACTCAGACCTGCAATGTGTTCTATTTAGGCATCTGAAGCATTCCCTGGTACCAAAGCAGCTTTATTATTACAAAGTGGAAGTTTCTTAGGGTGAGGATACATTAGCAGCTGCTGAGAGACACTGGGCCAACACGGTGAGTTTTCTGCAGTGGTATTTATGTGTGTGTAATTTTCCCTTTGGCCTTCTTTGGACTGAGATACGCTCTTCATTCTAGACAAAGCAATGCTAGTGTGCGAAGCTGGGGTGGAAAACTGGGCAAGTCACCCAAACCAGTATGTACGAGCTGGGACATTCGATCTTGGATGCCCAGTCTGAGGCACCTTAGAGGGATCTCACTTTGAGAGAGCTCTCCTGGCATTTTGTGGAAACCCATCTCCTGTAGCTTCTTTGGCTGTGAACTTAAATTGGATTTGGCCTGCGAGCAGCGTATGAGGCAAGGAGGGAATAAATAACTTACAAAGACGGATAGAAGAGTTCAGTTGTCTGCCCCTGATTGTTTTTGCGTGGGTCTTTGACTATGTAACACCTGGTCTTCAGTCCTTTAATTTGGTCTTTACTTGAACAAACCTTTTCTCATCAAAGCCAGTAAAGAGGAGAGGATTACTAGGATGACAGGAATGCGTTGCAAGAGGAGTCCTTCCTAGTTTAGGGTAACAGTGAGAGATTCTGCAGAGTAAGAAAGGCTCAGTCGAAGGTCCTGCCCTTTCTCTCTAAGAGAAAGTACAGGCCAAAGGGTAAGGTGTTGTGCCATTAGCTCTCGTGCCTAGTTTATCTTCTCCAAGTTTATGGGCAAAGCCCTGTCCCTCCTTCCTTCCCTGTCCCACCCCTTCAAATTCCATTCCTACCGTGCAGCCTTTGGTGAATCTTATAACCAGAGACAGAAAATCCTATATGCTCTTTCCCTCTGTCATTCATCTTCCATCTCTCTGTATCAGCTGTGGATGTTTGCTGTGCAGACACCTTCTCCTCTTATGTGTCAAAAACAAGGCCAAGATATTGTGGTTGCCAGTGAATTACACTGCATGGCCCAGCAGCCTGGCTTGGGAATCGGCTCGTAAGTGAGCTGGTGAATTCTCAGCCCTGCCACCAAGCTGGGCAGGTAATTTCCTCTTTCTGTTTTTTCTCCCATTTATTTTTCTACTGGAAATTCTTTAATACAAGGAATATCTGTTACACTGTGAATATGCAGCACCTAGCATAATAGATGCTAGACATTACTGCAATGCATATTATAAATAACTGGAAGATGATTTAGCATTTTTAAGGACTACAGTATTTTTTTCTTTGCCAGTCTTTTTTCCCTGATTTTTTTCCCTTTGTCTATTCACTGATCACTTTCTCTGAATAAGAGCAGAATTTTACTTTCTTTCTGAAGCACACAATGAAAATGTAAAAACTCTAGGTACTGCCTCAATATTATTGAGAAACAATAAAAATATGTCTTAGTATCTAGCAATCACTGTATGTGAGAGAGAGAGGCAGGAAATAAAAGAATCATGTTGCACGCCCTTACTGAACAAATATTAGCTCTTCAGGGTACTGTATTATCACAAAACACTTAAGAAATCCAAATTATTATAACAATCTGAACAAAACCCGCTCAGTTCCTTCCCTGTCACACAGGCTCAGCTGCTAATGTTATTTTAATCAAAGATTTGATCAACAATATTAGGCAGATAGTTAGCAGTGAAAATTAACACATACGCTTCTCGCTAGGGAGGAGATTATTATTTTTAAATCTGCATTTAGTTTCCCGCTACCCAGAGTGATTTCTTTGGAGACAAGCACAGCAGCCAAAATGTAATGTGCGGAATCTTGGAGTCAGTAGAAATAGTTGCAGTACCAACAGACTAGCCTCAGAGTAGAGGTCTGAGATTTTTTGAAAGAAAACAATTCCTATCAGTTTCAGTGTAAGGGGGCAAAGGAGCTTTCCACTTCATAGCTTCAGGTCTTGCGTGAATGCTAATGGACGAAGGCTGTTTCTCTTGCAGTTGGATTCCTAGGGTAAATCATATTATTAACCTTTTAATTAAACCTGGGTAATGGAAAATTAGAACAGTCATTTTAGGAGTAAGAAACATTTGCTCCATTGGCCCTATTTTCCTCTCACAGCAGGGCAACTCAAGCAAATATTCCTGTTTCTCAGGAGCGTCGTGGAGACAAGAAGTCCAGGCGGGCACAGGGTCTGCTGCGCAGAAGCTGGCCCAGGTACTGGAGGCAGCCCTTTTCCTTTGCTGCCTGTTCCTCCTCCTTTCCCAGCTGACTTGGGCAGACAGCATAGCCAAACTTTGAAGAGTGGCTGCCTGTTCCTCTGGGGAAGAGCTTCCACCCCGTGCCACCGCCTTGGCCAAGCGAGCGAGCTCTGGAGCAGGATATGGGATTTCAGTTGCTCTGAATAGCCAGGGGAGAAGCCTTAAATCAGCGCAGTGCATTCACATCCAAGTAGGTAGCGTGGTCCAGAATCCGCATAACAGAGCTGAAACATGATGGCACAAGACATTTAACTGATGTCAAATTTAAATCCCTATTAAAAAGAAGTGTTCTCTGGTCTGCACCAGACCATCCATTCTGGTAATCTCATTCCATATTTCTTTTATTGTTGAAAGAAGACGTAGATTAATGACAGAATGAGTCCCAGTAGAAGGAACGCATTCCTTATAAGGCAGGCTTGGGGGAGAGATGGTGGAAATCGTAACATAGGACGACTTTGTTGCCAGAAAAAGTTGTGTTTGTACCGTTTATATTTGAAAATCCGTCACCCAGGTCAGCATAGTTCAGCCAAATTAACTCCATATGGATAGATGGAGCCGAGGATTACCTGTCAGAAAAAGACCTAGAATGGCATATTGTAACTCAGTGCCACATTTTAAAAGCCGCTGACTGTGGCAGATCCGCTCAGACAAGGGGGGTGGATGGGAGAGGTACAGTGAGGTCTTCTCACACTGAAGCACACCATGATCGGGGTGAAAAGGTCTGAACAACGCCTGTTTGTTCAGCCCTCTCTCCCAGCTAAGTCCACCGTGACTTGTTGTTGCCTTTTAGAGAAATATGGCTGTGGTTCTTGTTGGTCTTGAATTAATATACAATCTCACTAGACAAGTGAATGTTCGCTATTTGTGCCGCTGTCAACACACGATGTTTAGTGAGATTCCTGTGATGATTTCTAAAGCCTCAGGCTCTGGAGTCACATGAACGTAGACTTATCCCTAGCTTCTTGTGGAAAAAAAACCCCAGACCCCAACCATAAACAAAAGCTTTGATCTTCGCAAATGTAGAAGAAAAGGACAAAACTGGTGCCAATTTGCCTGTTAAAATCAGTGCATCACAAATGAAGACAAACAATGCATTTATAACGACCCCGCAGTCTTAAAACTCATCTCGTGATGGAGAGAAGAGACTGGTGCGGTGATTTGAGAGGTTCAAAGCACCATAAAGCCACATCATGCTCTAGGCAGGCAGTAGTACCTACTGGTCCTGTCACCTGTGGGTATTTAAGCTCCGGTTAACGTGTAGGACTGCAGATGTCGACACAAGCCAGGACATCTCACAAAACAGGCATTCCCCTGCCACTCATTGGCAAAGCCTGGGCTTGTTCAAGGCCACCCAAAACATCAGCAGAGAGAGGAGGTAGCCCTTCCTGCTTCTTATTACCCTGCTGCTAGAGCAGTTACCTGGGAGGTGAGGGATCCCCCTCCCTCTGTCTGGGGATATCTGTGCTCTCGCCTCCGTTCTCTCCTGTAACTGCTCTCATGGGCAGGTAACCATACACTCTTAGATACAAGGCTGCGTTGTCGAAGCTGGTGGAGATGCAAGGTGTTGTTAAATATTCATTGGCCTGCGGAGAGAGTCAATATGACCACAATCCAGAGTGGAGGAAGAGCACGTACTCCGGTCTACAGATCTCGGGAGCAAACTCAAAAGTACACTTTGTAAGTAAAGACTTCTGGAGCTAATAATGGACTCCTGCTGGCCATAAGAAACCAATGAGAGTGACCGTGAATGGACCACAGCCTCCTAAGGTACCTGGTAGCCTAGTATTAAAGGCATTCCCAACTCAATATGTGTTTAAGGTTTCTAAAGGAAGAGGGGCTTAAACTGCAGGGTTCATGTCCTTGGAGTGTGACATGGAGGGTGGGCAGGAAGGGATAGGGCATGATCATGTCCTTGTCTTTTTTTGTACAGGGTGTTTAAAGTAGCTTTTTTTTAAACGTATTTTTTCCTGGTACTCTTTTTTTTTTTTTAAAGCCCCGAATGGAGGCATTACATTATGTTTTGGGTCAAAAGGAACCCTCTGTTACCCCTATAGGAAAATGTTTTGGATTTTGATGGAGAAAGAGGAGGGAGAAAAAATGTTCAATGATTAACCCAAACAGAATTTATTTTTCCATTTCAGCCACTGAAGTGAAAATAAAAAAACAAAATCAGTGATTAGTACAGCCCTGATCTGGAGATGTATATTTTAGGGATCGCATTATGCTGAATATGTGCATTACATACGCAAAGTAAAAATCCATGCCATTATTGTGCCTGTTTGGTAGCCACTTTTCAAACTGAAATATCTCAGCCATTTTAAATGACATTTTTATTTTTGCAAAGACGCTAAAAGCAATTAGAAGGCAATATTGACTGTTCACTTGCCAAATTCCACTGTTCCAATGAAAGCTGCTTTTGAGTTACTGTACGCAAGTGCAAAAAGCATCCCAAATTGTTTTACATACATTACAAGCAAATCCGAAAAAAAAAAAAAATCATCATTTAAAAGAAAAGAAAAAACTGTTCATAAAAGAAGTGCTGGCTCCCAAGTTGAAACCATGTGTCAGCGTAGAGCAATCTGTTAAACTTGAGTTATGAACCCCTGGAAAAAAATAGTTGTTTGCAGTGCAGATGCTGCGACTCGCAATTAAAGCAGAGGCATGGTGAGGAGAGGTCTCATGCTGATGTTCTGTATAGGGAAAGTTCTCTAAATACCTTCGGTGGGCGAGGTGATAAATTTTGTGTCTCTTCTGTCAGTAACATTTGTTAGTTGCTTGTTTTAGCTGTTTCTTTCTTAATAAAAAAGTAAAAATGTGGAGCTCTTGCATATCATGGATTGTCTGTGATTTTAAAAAATCGTGATCAACCCATCTTTCCAGTATTCAAGGCTACTTCCAGTTCACCTGAAGGGCTATTAATTTATTCTCAGTGTGAATTTGTGCAGCAGGATCATCATTAGAGAGTTGAGTAAAGGCGTAGATAAGTCATCTCAAAACTTTTCTGAGGAGCTAAAACACCAGATGTGGTTCGTATCCAGAGAAAACTATCAGGATCCTATTGCACGGATGCTTTCGACTTGAGTGGTTGGTGGGTTATCCAGGCTGACCTGGCAGGAGATTGCAGCAGATACGGTCATCCCTTGGCTATTTGTTCTCCACCCACGCTTTGTCTGTGCATTGTGACGGGCTACTGCCTTTGGGATCAAATTCTCGGGGTATGTGGTTGTGTTAAAATCAGTTCAGTTACACTGTTGGGGTAAATCGTAGGCTCTACTCTGCTACCTGCCATTAATTTATCTGTGGGCTATGAGCCAACATCTGTCTTCTCTGCCTCAGGGCTTGGTTCTCATTAATACTGAGGACTCTTTACACCTTCTTGGCAATGAAAAATGGCCTTGCAGCAGAATTTTATTTACACCCCTATGTGGTGGCCCCTTTTTTCATTTCTGACACACTCGTCCACATTTTCAACGTGTTGCCCTGAAGAACTCGCGAGTGTTTTGCTCTTGGACCTGTGTTTTCATTACTGTGTTGTCTGCCCTAGTGCATGGAAAACAGAGATTTTATCTGCCAGAAACGAATGAGGTTTTATCATAATGGTCCAAGCAAATGTCAAGATTCAGAGTGTAAGAGGATCAACAGCATGGATGAGTTGCACAATAAGTCTGTGTAAACAGAAGCCGGGACGTGAGGAGGCGGAATGGCTTCCTTTCCTTTCAAGAAAAATGTTATCCTAAAAGCAAACTGGGGTTAAATTTTCTGAATTGGGGAAGAATCTCCTTGTTTTATAAGGAAGAGTAGTGCAAATACAAATTTCTCTGCTCTTGTCTTTTTTATTTCCCCCCCATAGGGCAGCTGGGTTTTTTCCTGGGACATCCCAAACAGAGTTGATATATCTCTGATATTTTCCAGTGTCTGCGAAAACAATTTTCTCCTTCATTTCAAAATAACAATTGAGCGCCACACCATGTGCCTTTAAGATATGAGACAGGGTAACCCTGTTAAGAATTCAACCACAGCCATGCAGAAAAGGAACGGGGGTTATTTGAGTGGAGTGACACAAGGGCGATGGTTAGTAGGCTGCACTGAGCCATTGTTCATGGGAACATAGTCTTTATTTATAAATTATAGTAAAGATCTGCAAACTGCCCAACTGAGGACACTTACTTGTCTGCGCGCTTCAGTCCAAGTGCAATAAATACAGATCAAATGTTCACCATCCATATAATAACAAGGATCTGATCCAAAGCACATTTTTATTTCTATGGGGTTACCTTGGATCGCGGGGTGTTTTGTTATGTTATATATGGATGCGTCACTATTTAAAAGAAAATAAGGGACAGAGCTGAAAACAATTGTAATTGCCAGTTGGAACTCTTGAGGCAACTGGAGACACTGAAAAGTAGCACCTTAGCCAATATCTATTAATACATTTTTATGCACAATTTACAGTGCCATTTACTTTACATCATTTTATACTGTTTTCAGTTACCTCTTAAAAGTTTTGAAACAATTAGAATGGAAAATTTTTTAAAAGCCTACTGTCAGGGATTCAAAACAATACCAAAGCTTCTTCTGACTTCAGTGGAAATTACAGGTGCCCTGGCTCTGGGAACGCAGCATTTATGTTTTGCTAGGTAATCATAAAGAAACGTACTGTGTATTGCTTCGTGCCAGATTCCCCATTATGCTGCAGGAACGTACCGATTGCAGAATGAAGAGCTCGGAAACCAAGAAGTGATGTGGTGAGTGTGGCAGGCCTGAGCTTTACACCTCTCCCTTCCACGTACACGTTTTGATTTGATCTTTTATTACCTAACTGTATACTGCTTTTACACAGAATCCCTGCCTAATTGAGAGGACCACACGGGTGATGTACAGCCAAAAAAGCAGTTTGTTTTGCATGTTTGTCACTGAGTACAGCTTTAATTTATTACATAAAATAAGTTTCAGCTTTTTTCCTTTGTTTTTAATAGACGTCCTCACGGTGCCCATTTTTGCAGGGTCTGAGTGTATCAAAATCATTGAAGGTTTTACCTTCAGAAGTAGCCTGAGGACTGTGTGTGTCCCAAATTCACGTGCATGGATTTAGGCACTTAATTTTAAGCACAGAAATCTCCTCTGGCTAGCATATATTCAGTACAGGAAAGTGGATGCCTCTGGAGAGCAAGTCAAGGTAGGCAATAATTAAGGGTGTAAGTGGAGTCCTTGGCGTGTGCCGGTGGAGGCATCTGTCTCTCCTCTGTTGTCCTAAGGTTGTAGGGGACATTTGGGGACAAGAACACAGCAGAGTCACAAAGAACCAAAATACCTAAGAGCCTGCTAAGACATTTCCTCAGGGAACTAGCTAGATTAGTGGCAAATATTACTATCCCAAGCTGTTGTTCATCACTCATGTCCTGGAGATTATTGTACTCAGGAGCTCCATCGGCAGCAGAGAGGCAGCGCGTATTCCCTGCTCTGCCTCAGTGCCAAGCCGGTACGTTAGCACTAACTGCCTTCATTGCTTGTCTGTCTCAAAGCTTCGAACCACATTGAAGACAACCCATGTCCTGTTGAATGGCAAAACTCTGGGACAGTACTTCACTACACCCACAAGTTGAGCTTCTTCTTGCTGGACATAGCTTTCTCTGTCTTTGCAAGACACACTGCAGCATCCCCAGGCTACACGTAACTGCAAGGCAGAAGCAGAGACCTCCCACTGCTGTTTCCTATATTGACTCTGCTTTTGCATCTGTTTGCTGCCTGAAAACTCATGAAGCAGGATCGTGTAGGAGTTGAAAAGAAAAAAAAGGAAAGATCTATAGACTTGTAACTTCTCCACTCTTGAGCTATGAGCAAGATTTCTCTAGAGATTTTGTTTTATTATGGATGGGATGTGTCTCATTTTAGACGGCAGCAAAATAGATGCCTATGTCTAAGCAAGTCGTTTGAATGTTTTGTCTAGTCAGTGGTAAGAAACAGGCACTTGGAGCTTACGACTGATTTGACGTGTTAGATGCCTACCATAGCAGGAGACGATTTGCAACCTGGGAGGACTTATTTCTGTCCGCTTGCTACAGAGAGAGGTCCGATGACTGGTTCAGGGCTGGATCACTGCACTTGAACATCTAAAATTGGAGTGGACTCCTATTCTTCCTGACTTTGGGGTGCATCTGTCATATTTTTGGGCTCCTGCTCAACAGAGCACCAGGACACATGCTTTACTTGAAAGTGCTGCTTCCAGGCTTTGCTGCATGGAGGTGACATTGACCGCCCACCTGAGTGCCAGGCTGAAGTAGCTCCTTAGCGTGCTTTTTACAGGATATTTACAAATAATAGAAAAAAAAAAATTCCACTGTCTTCAGCTGTGTGCTAGACAGCAGAAAATTCAGTGTAGAACCATTCTACTGAATCAAAATTACAGAAGCAGGAATAAAAAAGGAGTGCCTAAAGTTAGCTTTTTAAAGCCTTGTTTAAAACTGTGCATATGGATCCTCATTCCCAAAGCAGGGAGTAGCTGTTGGTGTTACAGTTCCTGCATTTTTCATGTATCTTTGACAAGTTTTAAAAATCCTTTTTGCGTTGTTGAATTTAACCGTGTTAAAGGTACTTTTTGCAACTTTAGGGGAATTTCTTGGAAAACCTCTGTACTGTCGGAGGTGCCATCAGTGATGGCACACGTATGAGAAGGTACACAGAAAAGAAGTGTTTTCTTTACAAGGAGTGTCACAGTTTTTCAAAATGAGGTAGAAAGGAAGACTTTTCATGCTCTCTGTAGTTAAACTGGACAATGTATTTGTTTTTTCTGGAACGAATCTTCCACATTTCACCTAGAAAGGGGGAAAAGACTCAGCTTTAGCTTCTGTATAAATATTTGCACAATGTTAATTCTAGAGTTTGTGTGTGATCATCTTTAATTGCTTTAAACAATCATAATAAAGAAAAGAACCACTGAATTTTTTACAAGAAAGACTGCATGCAATTATGTACGGGGATTGAAGTAGTGGCTTAAGTGTACAAAGTTGGTTGAAATACGGAAGGAATGGATTGGCTCACAAGTTTGAGATGAAACAGAGCTGTTTCTGGAAAGCCATTACAAGCGTCAGTCTGGAAACTGGCTGTCTCTGCACCTGCTAAAGAACCGCATTAACACCAGTTTCCACCACATGATCTTTTGGCTGTAAGAACAGGAATAGCAAATCTGTGTTTCAGAAGACCCTACCGACAGCAAAGTAGGAGAGGGTGAAGCTACACAGACTTCAAGAAGGGAAAAAGGGGTTAGAGCAGCTGAGAAAAGGCCCACTGCATGATTTTGAAAGCTTTCTACAGGTCGTGGGCCGATGTGAAAATTCAGACCATTTCCTTGAAGCTTATGGCAGCTGCCCT
This sequence comes from Steatornis caripensis, assembly GCA_013398225.1. Taxonomy (NCBI): domain Eukaryota; kingdom Metazoa; phylum Chordata; class Aves; order Caprimulgiformes; family Steatornithidae; genus Steatornis; species Steatornis caripensis. The sequence goes on along the minus strand of VZSC01019673.1, from coordinate 101,945 downwards.
GAGATCCCTGGTTGCCCACGTGCTTTCAGACTTTGCTCCAGCACCTACCCAAAAGAGGCGCATTCCCAGAGAGGGCTCTGTGAGAAGGCCTGAAAACTTCACAAACTGAGGTAGAAAAGCAAAAGCAAGATTTAATAATGGTGGAAAAAACCTGTTGCAGATAGTGCACTTTTTCAGCAGCTGAGCTGTACAGAGAAGTTGCGTGGTCCCATTTAGTGTCACCCTTACTCACTTGGATGAGACGTTCTACCTAGTTTGCACCCTGGTTATATCTTCTCTCCTCCTTTGAGGCTCAGTTATGGTTGTTTGCGTGGAATAGGTGGCTATGAGTGTTTAAGTTGTAATTGTTTACTTTTACAGAACAGTATTTTAGTTCAGAGGTGGCCCTTCGGATTTCTTGGTACTCTAAAGCGTCAAGAGTTGCTTGACCACTTTCTGCTGCTCCTGTATTGACGTCTACACAAATACCAAGGCAAAGGTGTCAGAGCCTAAGCCCTCGATCCGAAGGTTGCTCTGAATTTTAGAAGCGTCCCCAACCCTAAACGTGAGCCGACTTGAAATCCTGTGTCTGAGCAGCTCCAGACTTTCTGGGGTTTGAAAACTAACTTCAGATCTGATATTTGGCCCAGCCTCATAATGAAAATGGAAAATTGCATTTTGAGCTTCAGCCTTCCTGAAGAACAGCGTGTGCCAACAAACCTGATGAGCTTGAGATAAAAACAAGGATTTGCAGGACAGTGTGTCCCATCTCAGGCAGAGGTCAGTGGGAGTTTTGAGCGAAGTGGGACTGGCCCCTCTAGCTGGAAACTTCTTTATTTGCCTCTGAGCTCCACAGCGACTGGGGTCTGAGACCTACGCAGGTGTGCAGTGGGGAGTGAGCCGTTTGTTTTGCTCAGAAGAGGATATTTGTGATGAGGGAGATCACGGATTTTATGTGCTCACATTTTCTGTTTCCTTCTTAAGCAAAAAGGGAACCTTTAGAATGCCAAAATCTTGTCTTAATATTTCACGGAAGTAAGTATTTTATAAACGCATGTTGCAAATGGCACTATAAATTCTCCACTATGGAAAATTGCTATCTGGTTTGAAACTAGGCAGGATAAATAGAACTATAAAAGGTTACCTAGAGTAAACAGATAGGGTTTCCAAAATGTACCACATGAGATAGATTGGAGCTCATAGTAATCTGTTTTCCATGCTTAACATACACTCAGCATCAGCTGAACTCTGTAACTGAGCTGCCATCTGTATCAATCCCATTCCTAGATGTCACGGCCCTGTTAATGAAATCTGGAAGTGAAATTGTAAATGGATTCAGTGAATGTTAGATGTCAGCCATTGCGTGATGGGCAATCATCAATCATCCACTGTCAGTTATTTCTGTCTCAGTGAGTAAGCCTTTATTTAAAGCATAAAGTAAGAATGTTGCCAGACCACAGGAACAAGCCCTGAGCTGTTTGCAGGTGCTGCTATTCACAGCTGCCAATTAAACCCCTGACATTTCCATAATGGCCAAGAGGCAAAGCATATGCACTTGATATAAACATTTTTGTAAAAATTAATCTCAGTTTATCGATACTTCACTTTTTTTTTTTTTTTTACCCCCAGGACGACATACAACATCCTACTTGGCCTATTGTTTGTTTGCTGTAGAAAGAGAGAAATATGAGTTGGAAAGCAGCCAGGGCGTTCATTTCCCCAGGATATACAGTAGATTCCAGTGGCTCGTTTCAACCCTTAATTGGAGAGGGAAGGCACAGTAGTGAGGAATCCCATCTTCAGAAAATGTTGTGTGTGCCCCTTGCCCCCCAGCCACACGCACGTGCTCTGCTCCGTGGCTTCACATCTCACGCTGGCCCTTAGCTTGGTGAAAATGCAATGCTTGGTCTGGCAAATGCTGTTCTTGAAGTTACCCAGCCCACTGCGGTTCTTTCTCTGCTATACCAAAATTCTGCTATATCTGGATTTTTACACAGATCTCTGGGTGCATTACTTCTGGCTGGTCCTTTTCACTACCCCTCCACTACCTGAAAAAGAAAAATTCAAGACACTGAAAACTAAAAACGCAAGCACTTTTTTAATATACGCATTATTTTCTTTTGGTAAGGAGAAAAAAAAATTGTCAACTCAACTTATTAAAGGCATTCATCAGTACTGCTGCAAATTTATATATGTATTTCATTAAATTGCCAGTGATGAGCTAGCTTTGTTTTTCAGAGAAAATATTTTTGTGAAAAAAAAAACCCAAACCCAACGCTTACATATTTCTGCAGAAAAATAAACTGCCTAGTATTGCCACCTGACATTTATAGTTTGGAGGACATAAAACTTTTCAGAAGTCCCTTTATTTTTTGCTCTCAGCTGTTTATAGTTCTTCAGGGGTACTCTGATCTATAAGTAAATACAGAAAAAGAAAGGGCTGCATTCACATTTTTGAGAAGACTTCGTCACATGCTGATTGCTCTGCCCCATTTTGCTGCAAAGTCCGGACGAGGCAGAACACTGAGTGGGAAGCTGGATAGCACTGGGGCGTTTTAAAGTTGTCTTCTTCACTCTTTTTGGTACCGAGGAAGATGACATAGGTCAACCAGCGACTGGAAGTGTATTTTCATGTGTCATACTATCTGGTTGTAAAATTATGGACTATTGGATGAAATTAATTACTGAAACCTATAGAAGGCTGTTAACATGATATATTTGGAGCTGGTGTTAGAGGTTTTGCTGGCATGTGTGCATTAAATTGGATGTGATTTTTTGCCAGATAGCTGTGTCGGTATAAGTGCAAGTTGTCAGATGCAGATATACTGGTGCAGCTTTTATTAGCATAGCTTATTTTACTTCGCCTAACTGAAATAAGCCATCCTGCCTTAAGCACTTCCCTGGCAGTGGAAGTGTCTCTATACTAAGCAGTTTCCTATCTACCAGTGTATCTGGAAGTTTTAAGTACAGATTGATCTTTGCTCAGTTTTCCATTTCTTTTGTCCGTGCAGGAGCCTTGTGAAGTTCCACATCGCTTCAGATTTCAGGGATAGATGTTGTTGAGATACCCAGGACTGGTTTTGAATTCAGCTAATTCAGGTAATTTTGTAACATGTTTATTAAGTTTTTTAATGCTTTTTTTTTTCATTCAAAACCATTCAAATTGTTTGAGATCCACGAAAATGTAGTCTTAAGATATTAGAAAAGAATGTTAAAACCTAAGGCATGCTGCTGATTCAGTCTCTTTGGAACTTGAAGGACCAAACTGGCCGAGTTACCCCGAGTTGGTCAACTAATCTGACATATATCACCTGTTTACTTTATTTTAAACAGAAAGTGTTACAAAATGCTGGTTTAAAAAGGCAAAAATCTCACAAAAGTCTCAGCATCAGATGCCATTCTGTAACATATCTTTGTGGCCATAAAGTAATTTCTTGGGTTCCAGAGGACTCAGTATTCATTATCACCCAAGATGACCATTTAATTTGTGTACATTTGTGTAAGCAGAAATAACTGCTGAATTCAGTGAGGTCGTGCTGCGGTGCTATCGCCTCTGACTCGGCCCCTCTGCACTGAACTAAAAGGCAAAGGTAGAAGGTAACAAACTCAGATTAGGCTCAGTTCCTGTGCTTTACTTGTAGATGTTACAGCAATAAGAGCAATATTTCTCTGAGTATATCCACGTGACAATGTAGAAATGCCCAAGCCAGCTGTAAATGAACCGTTGTGCATACTGGACACAGTCAAGATGAGACAGCAGAGAACACCAAAAAGACTAATTTACCCTGCTTTTTGGCAGTGTTAGCTCCATATGGGCAAATTTGTCCTGCCAGAAGCAGGCTCATTTATGGCTAGCTCATTTATAGCTAGCCTGAGTACCTCTTCACGATACTGGAATTTGCAAGGTAGATATACTTTCCATTAAGGTGACAAGTGTGTGATTGTATTAAGTAAAAATGTGGAGGTTGAGATTTTGAAGGCACCTAAGGGCTTCTTTCGAAGGTGGTTGAAGAGGTTACCACCTCCGGTGATCTGCTTCACAACTTCTGCTGAAGATAACTTTTCCCATGAATCAGCACGGGGGATCACGTGCCTCTCTGAGAGCCTCTTGACTTTACAGCACAATATTTTAGCTTAAATCACTGAAGAGGATGTGTTTGCATTAAGACTCTAAATGATGAACTTAATTGGAGCAGATGTATCTGTTGGTATGGCAGAAGCAGGCACACAGCTTGGGTGATAATGCTCCATATTGCTCGTTTTACAGAGCCCAAAGAGAATGGGGTGCCAGGTCCCATGGTCTTTCTGCTTTAGAATGCAATAGGGGTTGGGTACCTCATTCTCCTCAAATCCTTTGAAAAAGAGCTGTCAGCAATATTTGTCTTTTCAAGGTTGTGTAGATCCAAATGTCGCTATCTAGTCACCTACTGTAAGGTCTGATCCAGCAAAGGAAGCTAAAGCACAAACCTAGCTTTCCAGCGTGACACCAGTGAGATTTCTCAGGTGCCTAAAGCTAAACATGTTTTTAAATTAAGATTTGTTCGTTCAAGCTTTACCTCCATTTACTTCAAGGTAGTTAATACATGTTAACACCTCTGGTGCGAAGGGAGACTAGCATGGAGAGAAGGATTTGGCATTCAAGAAAGCAAACGAGTACCGGTAGCCACTCTTACTTCTACTGCTGCAGTCACATACGATGGAGCTCCAGGCTTGTCTCTTGCTTCCTTGCTTCTGGGGCTGCCCAGCTATGATCTAGTGTGCTGACCTTACTAGCCAAGTAATGGCTTTCATGCTGCTGAATCCCATCAGGAACTTCATGTCTCTTGTGGTCGTCTTCATCCGTGGCTAACTTGTATTATCATTGGCACGCTTAAAATTGTGATGTTATGTTTCAAATGTTTTCAAAGCTGAGACACACAAGCTCTTTTATTTCTCTTCTGCCTAGTAGGATTATTTCAGCTCCACACATGCAAAACCTCGTATTATGCAAGAAATTAATCATATCAGGGTAAAGAGCTACTGAAAAATTGCCAAGCACCATAAACATTGGTCAAAATGCAGGCCAGCCGTTTGCACAGCAAGTAATTGAAGCTAGAGGTTCATTGGAGCGACGCGTAACTTTTCATTATGAATTAGAAAGCTTTTCAAACATAAAATGATATCTGAGAAGACTGCGCTACCTAAAAGGTTTCAGTAAACACTGAAAAAAAGTGTTAAAATATGCTGGAGAGATCAATCATGCTTTATGGTTACTTGCTCCACGTAGTTTCACACACATTCTCTGATAAACAATGTCCCTCACACTCTGCCCAAACCCATTATTTTCTTCAGCACCAAAGCGTCAAGGGCCAGATCCTCATTTGGTTTAAGTCGGCAGAGCTCTGCTGAGGTTGACTGCTTGCCATTGATTTATGCCAGCTGAAGATCTGGCCTGAAGAGTGACAAAAATGTAATTTTATGTTTTATTTATGGATGTAAAACAATAGTCCTAAAGGGAGCAGATGTTCCATGTCAAGGGAGGAGGTTTGTGAAATGCAATTCCAGACACAAAAGCTAATCTCTGTGGTCAGGAAAGGCATGAGGCCTGTTTTACATGGTGAACTTTAATTGAAATCTTGCTCTTTTGTGTTCATTTATTTCTTCTATTTGGGAGCCGACAAGCATCGTTTAAATTACTTACCAGCTGCCAGACACCTTAAAAAGCAATAGATATTTGTCATAGACACCTGGAGAAGGTTGGACAATCTTCACTTGTCTTCCCGCTACCTGCTGAAATGGTATTAATTTGGTATCACATATTTTTAATTAAGTGGTCACTTCACTAAAGAAATTTCCATCTGTTTCAGATGGAGCTGTGGGGAAAAAGAGCATTCAGTTTTATGGAGGGTTTTGCAATTGTAAAATGTCTGGTTTTTTCCAATTTGGAATGAAAACCAAAGCATTTTGAAATTCTCTCAAAAAGAGAAGGGAGTGTCTGCCTCTTAAGTCTCAGGCCCCAGACCTCTTATTGTCCCCAGTGCCGAAACTATTCCCTTTGTGAACCATCTTCCCTCTGTAGATCGTAGAGCAGGAGTTCCTTGGCTGCTCTAAAGCAGCTGCCAAAAATTGAAGTTCGGGAGCTGAAAGAAAATCAGTGGTAACAGCCTGCTTGCAAGAACTTCACGGTTTTTGAAGCACTCTTCATCATGTTTTCTTTCAACGAGCTGACATTTTTGACTCCCGTGCCACTGCGCCCACCCTTAAAAGGAGAGAGCATTCAGTGATATGCCTTCTCCTTGGCTTTATATGGCACAGGAACGTATTGTGGTGAGATCTGAGCCCTTCAGAGGCACAAAGCAATAGTCTGCAGAGCAGTGCTGATTCACATCAGATGAATTTTGGAATGAAAAGTGTAAGGATGAGTTTTTCTCCCTGACCTTCTGTGTTCCTCCCCACACCCTCATGGTCAAGTACAGTACATAGAGAGCTGGAGAACAAGCTGTGCTTATCAGAGGCCAACAGTGACATCTAAATTGCAGCTTCCGAAAAAGAGCAAAATTGGAAGTGAGTATTCCCGTATTGTATTAAGAGTAAGAGAGAAACAAAAATACAGATTGAGGAAGGCTGTATACGAAGAACAGAATGGAGCAGGAGCTAACTCTCTTATCTCAGTTTAGCTGGAAATCCCAAATCTGAAGTGTGATTTTGTTGTGAGGCAGACTGAGCACAAGAAGTTTGAAATTTTCTATGAACCAAAATTAGAAAAAAACCTAAGGCTAAACTGAAAATGGGATGCAGGGAACGCTGAAACATTTCATTCATGTTTCAGCATAATTTTTTGTTAATTCATTTTAGAAATCTGGTGCATCTTCATTGTAACACTTTTCAACACAAGCAGCAACAACAACCACAACTTTCCATTCTAAAAACATTAAAGCAGGAGCTCCCAAGGTTATAAAAACGCTTAATTTTTGTTAGCTTCCCTGGATAAGAAGTCAGCGGCCTAATTTTTTCAGAACAGCTTTATTTTGTTAGACATGGCATTTGTTCCTTTTCAAAGCCACTCTGAACAACATTTCCAGTTGCATATTTCCAAGGGCGTTACTCCCATCATATGATGGGAGATGTCTATGGGAGATGTCCTCACAACCACACCAGTCCTTCTAGACTCCATTGCAAGTCTCCCAGTAGAGAAACACGCACTTCAGGACACAGTCTGACTTGTTTTAAACCTCTGCTTTAGGGTGACGTAAATTAGGCCCTGGAACTGTCTTTTTTTCCCCTATCAGCTGAAAGGTAGTCTAGGGTGACTAATGCCAAGGATCAAATGAATCCCACCCAATTATTCTTGTCCATGGGGATAGCTGCTGTAGTATATACTGTGGTAAAGCAGTTCACATTTCTAGACACCATATGCAGGCAAGTGAGAGAAAGAAGGTTTATGTGTTGGAGAGAAGTCACAGAAGAGTAATAAAATGCTCAAAAAATTGGAAGGGCTTAGTTAGAAGGAAGTACGAACGCACCTAAATACGTACAAATGCAAAGTGCGGGAGGAATATGTTACGTGTTTAATTATCACTTGAAATGTGAAAACACAACTGAGAATAAAAATTAAAGCTTTCCAGGGGAACGAAGTAAAGAGGGTAGGTTGTGGTAAAGGGGGAAATGATTTTCTTATCAGATGATCGGTTTAGTCTGGGGAGTAGTTTTCAGGAGAAGCAGTAGCCTCAGAGTTTGAGTCATTTCATACCAGAGCTTGGAAATGCACAATAGAGATCACTCCTGTCTAGGCAGGGAATGAAAAAATAGGGTCTACTGATCTTATCCAGCCCTCACTTCATTCAGCAGGAATCTTTTCCACTGACTCAAGCAGGATTTGGATCAGACCCTTTTTACCTCCTATGTTGATGGCTGTCTGAAAAGGCTTAGGAAAAGACACAAACTAGAGCCCAAGTATGACACCAAGAATGGCTTTTTTGGGCTGCTATAAGGAAAAATGCAAGCCTCAGAAAGTTATGAAGCAGGCGGCTGGCAAATCAGAGGGACTGTTTTACAGCTGGGAGCTGAGTCAAGCTCTAAAATGTCTTTACAGAATTAAATGACACTGAGTTGGGTGTCGCTAATTCCCTTAAAACCGTAAGGAAACACTTCTCGAACAGCAGCTATAAGGGCAGCGTCATCGCTTGGCAAGTTTTGCTTTTGCCACAGCAGGGGGACAGCACTGCATATCCAGCTTATTTTATTTATATGCCCAGTATTTGAGAGCGGTTTTGTTGCAGGTAACAAAACATAGCTACATTTTGTATCTGATTCAAAAGAAAACAATAGTATTAGAAGTGGGGTAACATTTTTGTATATGCTCAAGTGATTCCGTTTGCCTATTTTCAACCTACCTAACGGCAAACCTCACTTCATTCTACACTGCTCTAATTAATTTGACAGGACTGGAAACTTGCTCTTCCTGTTCACGCTTATTATTCATCTCTTCAGAATGCCCTGTAGGGAGTATGAAGCACAATAAAGCAGTATTTACCAAATGCCTCAATGTTAAATACACCTTTTAAGCTGACTCTGCACAATGCCAGCAGTGAGAAGATCTGACTAAAGGGCAGCCAAAGAAAAACAACATTTTCCAGAGCACCGCCTCTTTACACGTGGCTAGCGAGTCTTCAGCAAGGAAACTATGTCTTTTTGCCCCCCTTCAAATTCTGCAGTAGGCTCTGGGGATCCCAACTTACTCCTACTGCATCTGAAAGCTTTGCTGTAGCCAAAGCAAATGACAGAGTGATCATACTCAATAAGATACGATGTTAGTTCACAAGAGCCACTGGGTAACTTCATACAGGCATATCTTTTAACCTTTCATCACCCAAATTAGAAACATTATAACACAACATAAAACACATCTGAAAAATCCATCGGAGACAGGAACTCAGGAACATGCAAGTAGAAATAAGCGTTTTGAGAATTAGAAAGTGTTTTGAGAAAATACCGAAATCGAATGTTAGGTTTCCTTTTTTTAAAATTCTCACTGCAAGAAAGAGACCTTTTACAAACACACGAAGTGATTAAGGAATTTAAAAAGTGAAACACGCTTATTTGCATACACTAGGGAAGTAACTCAGACATTTCATATTTTAAATGCGAAGGATCAATGAAAGAGATTTTCAGCAGCAAGTTACCAGTTGGGTCGTCGACTCTAATCACCAGCTCCCTTTGCACCTTTATGCCTCTGTAAATCTCACCTTACGTGAAGCTAAAGGTTAAATTTTCAAAGTACCCGAGAAGATTTCTGCACAGCATAGGGCAGCACTGTGCAAATATACCCACATCAGCCCTAAATGAACTAACTCAAATAGCGAAAGGGGCAGAATTGCAGTAGTAAGGCAGTTTTTCCAGCTTTTTGCTCTTAACCTCTGAATGTTGCTTTGCATGGCATTCAGCCAGAGCTGGATGCCACAGTATGCAAGTCACTTTTGCAAATGGGACTTAGAGCCAATTTTCAAAGATGTACAAGAAAACGGATAGGCATTCAGTGGGATTTTTCAAGGCACCTGTGAAAACTGAAGCTAATTAAGTGTGCATAGGTGCTTTTGGAAATTAAGTACTTTAAAATTTTGAAAAATCTGAGAATTAGATTCCTGACCTGCTTCTGAAAAATTTATGTTGAGTCATTTTTCCTGGATTCTGAACCTCCTTATTCATGTTGGAGAGTAGCAAATCCCAACAGGTTTCATGGACAAGCGTGCACACATACACACACAGCCTTCCTTATTTCCTTTAGTCTTAGCTTTTCTCCATTGATCCACTTGTTGACCTATGGAAAATTTAATCCTGATTCCTTTTGCAGTCACAGAGATCTTACATTGTTCATCTCCATAGAGATATTTGGGATTTACAGTACTGCGCTTTTCGGGCCTTGATGCAAAGCCTAATGAAGACTAACAGGAGACTCCCACCAGTTCAGCTTGGTTTTGGATCAGACCCTAATAAAGGGAGGAATTGAGCTCGTTGAATCGTAGATAGAATAACAGCTCAGCTCCTTCAGGCGTAGCTCCTCTCTGAATTGCCATAGAGGAAAACCCACTCTAAACAGATTGAATCTGGAATTAAACCTTGGATAATTGGGAGTAGAATGGGTCCATTGACTTCAAGGGGAACTACTGCGCGAAAGAAAGGTGTGCTGGCATTGGCCTTTGCTGTGTTACATGAGAAAGATGATTCTTGAAACTAATTAATCCTTGAAAAGATCAGCTGACCCATCTCATTGTTAGCAATACATTTTTAATTATTCATTTTAGTCAAGCATCATTTGAACACAAGTCAATTTGCAATTTCATTAGAGTACAGAAAAGGCCCGGGGTCTATTCCTGGTAAAAGGGAAAAAAATCTCTGGCAAAATTTCATAAAGGATGTTAATCCTCTAATTAATTTTATGTATCAAGCAAGAATTAATGTGTCCTGCTATTTAAGCAGAAGTCACTTGCCAAGAAGTGCATTTTGTCATACCTTCCCCTCCAGGAAAACCTCTTTACAAGCTTTGTGGCAAAATACCCTGGCAACTAATGACTAGCTTTGAAGCAACATTCACAGACCATTTGCTTTGATGACATTTGGAGCTTTTTTCTCCCCCCTCCTCACTCATTCCAAAGTCTATTGTAAGTGTAGTGCTCTCACTGCACTGCCTTTGAAAACTAATCAATAAAGTAAGATTTGTCAGGTTGCATCTGAGGAGTATCACATCTTTTAACTCCTTTCTTGGTTGAGTTGCTGTACACATTTTTAAACTAAACCTTATGAACAGATTTGAGTATGTTATACTTACCATATTCACAGGCACACAAGTGTGACGCCTTTCTTTTTCTCCCTTATATTAACTTCAAAAGCTCAAAACCTATGCCAGTTAACCTTCCATAAAACTAACATTATATGGTCATCATACATAATCAGATGATGGATTGCATGTCAGAAAGTCACAAATAGCAAATGTTTACCTCTGTTACAACTATGAGAATTACGGTATTGCAAAAATGGAAAAAAGTGACTTCACGCCAAAGAAGGCCAAAGAAAACACATCCATGTTAGTAAATACTGAAACAAGTTCTGAGTAGCTCACTAGCACCGGTATAAATCCTAGAGTGAGGCAATCCGTACTCAGAGCGACAGATGGAGCTCAGAATATGAGCCACAGAGTTTAATCTTTATTGTAACTTTTGACTTTCCTTAATCAATGCTAAAATCTTTAGGTCTGATTTCTCATTTCAATGGCTTTGTGTAATGTGTCTCAACCGTACCTCATCTAATTTAATAAGATGCAAGCTAAGGAAGTACTTAAGTTACTTATCAAGGGTTTCAGATGACACATTATTATTGTACTCAAAAGTCAATATTTGCTAATCATGTTAGTACAGGAACTGATCCAGGGCTACAATTCTTGAATTGCAAAGGCATTTAAGATTAATTAAACCTATCTCCTCCTCACTCGACACATACACACATAGCATCCCCCATCCACCCCTTGTCTGGAATGGAGAAGTTGGTGTCTCCATAATAAAAACCTGTCCAGTCCCTAGCTTTAGGATGAAAAACTTACAAAGTTCCCCCGCTTTCTACCTCCACTGTTGGTCTGGCCCTTCAGAGCCTGGCTTCAGGCATCAGGGTAGCTCACGTTCAGCATGTTGGGATCCTGCCCTTTGTCTTTGACACCAGTGCGATATCAAACCAAGCGATTATATTCTACCTGTGATCTTTGCACGGGACTACAGTTGAAATCAGGGGAGAGCTGCACGCTGAGCAAAAGCAGAGCCAATCTGGGCAGCGTGATGCAGGTTGAGAAAGCCTGATTGCTCATTTCGTTTCAGTTGGGATTGCTCATCTAACGGGCTCACACGTTAAAGGTACTGAGGTGCTGAGCAAGCCTTATTCCACACAGCGGCAGAAGGGCAGTGAGTTTACACTGTATTATTCATTTTAATTTTTCTGTCATCGTACATAATGGGAACAGTTAAAAAACGATCTATGTCTGTCTTTCCCTCTTTTAAAGCTGTTGATGAATTTGGCATGTACAACATGAAAAGATTTAGTGCATTTCCTAGGGCTAGGCACGATGTGAGCAGGTGATGTGCAAGCTTCCACATGCAGAGCTGCCAGTGCACTTTCCGGCTGGATTTGCAACCCTTCTGCTATGCCAGCCTTGGTCTCCTCTGAGTGTACCGTCAGCTGCTCAGAGGCGATGACTGCGTCTGTACATGCGCATATGATAAGTGATGTGGTGACTTCCTGATATGATCATATATTTATTCAGAACCTGGCTTAGAATGAGATACAGATTTGCCTTGAAGCAGGAATCTCTTAGGGGCTGAAATGTGGCTTACCTGCCTCCCAGCATATCTTATTCTAGTTTGTATGTTATTGTGGTTTTCCCTTACTTCTTTAAGCTGTTATTATACTGGTCTAAACAGTGTAGATTAAATGTTTATATGAAAATAATAGAGCAGAGTGGAGAATTGGAATCAGACATACTAGGAGAGATTCTGATTTACATAAAACTCGGGTAAAACACAGCAGCGAGGCTGTCTGCACTGGATTAGCCCAGATTTACACTCATGAATGGGGTAGTAATATTGGAAACCACAGGTCTGATTCACCATAGAGTTACTTGTAAAATTGCTGTATTGCAGAGGCTTACAAAGTGGGAGGGGTTCATTGTTATCAGGAGACTGAACTGATACTGTGTATTAAATCTTACAGTGGGGTTTGATCTAGGCATGTAGAATACCAATGTGCAAATTAAAAAAAAAAAAAGTAACTGTTTTGAGTACTCTGGTATCCAGTCTGCTTACATCTCCCATCAACCCGCTATTAAGTAAAATACTCAGACGCATATTTTACAAAATCAAAATGTCACGTTCTTTTTAATATTCCAATTAGTGTTGAACTATTCATCTGAATGTGCTAATAGTGGCTGTTGCGTAAGTCTACCATCTGAAAGCCTCTAAGCAGTAATCCACTATCCTCAGGTCATTTTTCTGTATTCATTCAATTTAAAATATGAGGCAATTCACCCTTTAAAGTCCTCCCCTTGTTTTGTTTTTTTTTAAATTAAACATTATTTTATGAACGTCTTTTAACATACTAATTGATTCATTTAGACCTGCCACACACAGGCTGCATTACTAATCCCTTTTATTTATTTATTTTTCTTTAAATCAATAACGATGCCATTTTCAGCGTGCTTTGAAAGTATTCAAAATCTCAGCTGTTTCTCTGTGTGTATATCTATTTGCCTCAGTCGATTGTTAGGACAGGGAATGTCACACTTACCTTTCCTGGTCTATGCAAACTCAATTTGATAATCTTAGCTCATCTCCCAGTGGAGCGCGTATCTGTGTCACAAATGTCACCTTTGAAACTGGCACTAATTGGCATTCATGTTGGAAGTCTCAGTGGAACGGCCATAGGCACAAGGTGAAATTTTGGCTCTGTTGAAGGCAACAGGAGTTTTGTCATTGACTGTAATAGGGTCAGGACTTCTTCCAGAGACTGAACTGCCTCTCATACAGATGTTTATACTGGGCTGGGAGCTTCAAACCCTCTGTGTTTGCTCATGACTAATAAAATGTGTTGTTCTGCTAACCTTCGCCTTCCCCTGCCAGGATCCAGTTCTCTTTTTAAAGGACAGAGTGAATAAGCCCAGATAAGACCTCCAGCTTCCTCTTGCAATGTCCTCCCCAAACCCCAGCTCCCTTCCTTCTCTTTATACTTGATCTTAATGTCTTTCCAGGCTCAGTGCAAGTTCTCTGTCTTCTGTTATCTCTCGATTCTTCTTCTGTTCTTGTGTATTTTTAACCACTCTGTTTTCTGTACCCTCTGCCTTCGAGCATGCTCTTGCCTCTTTGTCTTGAAAAAATGAAATTCCTTTAATTCAGTCTGTCTTTCAAAAAAAATTTCCTCATATCTCTTGTCTCTTAGAGACAAATTCTTAGAAGTTGCTGATTGTTCCCTCTTCTGAGTAGCTTCTCTGTCTCTGATTTTTAACAGACAGGTTTCTCTAGCTCGTGTACTTGACTTCATGTGATGATAATCTTTGCCCTTCACTTTCCTGATCTCTCCCTCCCAACACTTGGCTTCTGTAATTCTCTTTGTTTCTCATTCACAATTTGCTTTGGAGATGCAACCTCACTGACAGCTCCTTTATGTTTTTGTGCCTCCCTTTGCCGCTTGGTCTCCCTGTTGCCTCACAGAGGTATCTGTGTGAGAATCCTCAATGCATTTGCCTTTCTCTGCCAGTCACTCTCCTCTACTAGTAATGCTTTTGTCTGGGCTTTCATAACCGTCAGCTTCTGCACATCCAGCTGCCACTTCAGTATTGGCTTGACTTCTTAAAGTCAGTTATTTACCGCTTCTTCCGGATTTTCAGATCCTCATCTCCTCTATCAGTTCTGTCACACTTCTTGTCTCCTGGGCTGTCTCTTAGACCATCTTTTCTCCCATCTTGTTGTCCCTTCTCCTGCCATTGGTTGTTTTCCCTATCATGGTGGCGATCATGATTTTTTTCATCAACACAAGCTACAAATATTATGATCATCTCTGTTCTCGATGGACGATGTCTGCAAGATCTCCCTGCTTCCTCCTTTCCATCTAAAATGCTGCTTGCCAATGGCACTGTGTCTCCACCAGCCAGCAGCTGCCTTGATTTTCTACTACCTGCTATAAGAACTTAAAGCCACTAAAACCCCTGTGAAATCTATTGCTTTAAGTTCTATTGCCATTTATCTTCCACTCCGTATAGCCAACTGCTTCTGCTATTCTCTTTTATGGGTTTCCTCCGTCTCGTTTTTCCTCTCTTCGCACTTTCTGCTGTGCTGGTCCATAGGCGAGGAAGCATTTTTTTTGTTGTCATGCATGAGCAATTTTTTCTTTTGCTTCCTGAAGTCTTTCATTAAAACTCGCCTCTAAACTTTCAACTGTCCCTTTCCCTCAGTCAACCAGAGGCCTTAATGTGCTAGGAGACAAAAACTGTGAAACTGGCCAGAGCCCCATTAATGCAATCTCTTCTCTCGTGCCCAGGCACAGCCCTGGTGAAGTCAGTTAATGTCCAGCACGTTACCTGGTACCTGTGGAGACGGTAGAGAGCAGTGATTTGGGCTTGTATTTGTATTGCATGGAAGGTGCTCAGTGAGCTACAATACACTGTTGTTAAGAATGTAGAATAATGACTATACTGAGAAATGAAATGATTGTGTTCAGGGGAAAAAGTAATTAAGAAAGCAGTGAATACCTTGAAGCCTGGAGCAAAGCTGAAAGCAGGAGTTGCTAGCTGTACAACTCCTGTTACCTTGGATTGAAATGTGCTGGCTACTGTTTTGAAAGATTTCCATTAAAAGTTAGGTAGGGAGTTCTGGGTACACGCAATTACTTGCCGTGACTCAGAAAACATTGCTACACATAACTTCAGGTCTTACTTGGTGAGTTTTTATGGCTAAGGCTATGTAGGAGTTAGAATGAGGTTATCTCAGTTGTTCAGAGCAGGGTGAATTTTTTGCATCAGTTTTTATTTTATTCTGCTGAGGTCCCCCAGCCAAGCTAAAAGGAGTGCTAGAGTGTGACAGCTAAACTCCATAGGACAGAACTAATGAAATACTTGTGTGTGTGGACCATTAAGTGAGATTGTTAGAAATATTTCCTCTGATACAGGGAGGGTATATAATGCTACACAGTGCTCTTACTACAAAATGTTGCATTCTTCAGTATCATGATCTAGAGGTGTCTAGGCCTTGACTCAAGAGTCCAGATGAGCTGCAGACAAGCGAGCCATTTTCCAGTTTATGCAGGAGTGTCCCTGATTTTATGAACTTCAGGTCAGACCAATATATCCTGTGTTCTGTGAATGACTTTTTGTGTCGGGATCATGGTATAGTTTGGACAAGGTCTAGAGCTGTAGGCTTTAAGCGGTGAGATCTGCAGAAAAATGAATGGAAAGATCCAGATCTAGATCGACAGCCTTCTTTCATGTATACACGTGCCACAACCTTCACGGTGACCAAAACTCCCCCACTACAGGAAACTAGATTAACTTAAATGCTTGGAGCCACTGCATGACCTCCCTGTCTCCCTTTCGTGTCCTGTAACCCAGGTATTGTGCTTAGCCATTTTTCTTACAGAGTGTGATAGGAAAGGCTTTCCCTTAGAAACCCTTCAGTTCTGAGCCAGCTTTGACCTCTGCCTCAGTTCAAGGCTTCTCCACATTTTAGAACATCTGAAGGTGACCACTGTCCCCCCACTGTGGCTCTGTGGCACAAAGACTTGTCTTCTCCTTTCTGACAGCTGCCTGTATGCCAACAAGAGGCCCAGCTGACCGTCACTTGGCAGCCAGGGCCTAGTCCTGCCCTCTCCACCACAAAATTGATTTGGATATGTTTATATGATTCTGTTTAAGTTTGAGTTAGTTACTGCAAATTCCTGAGCCCATCAGGGCTAATCAAGCCTCGTGACCCCTTCAGTGCAGCAGCGGATGGCCATGCAGTACTGTATTTATCAAAGAGCACGGAAAATCTGTGTGGCTTACCCAGGGCAATTTGAGCTGCAAGTAAATTTTTCCAGACACAGTTAGACTGTATCTTAGAAAGGAACTTAAAAAGGCATCTCTCCGTTACCCAGCAGATCATTGCAAATACATGCCTTGACCAATAAAAGGTGAAGCACACCTGTGGGGCTGGAGTGAGAAATCACAAGTTTCCCACCGAGCTCAAAAGCAAGTTTGCACGTTCCTGCTGTGCAAGGACATTTTATGTATTGGAGGCCGATGTTTTGCGCATTCAGAGGAACAAATCCTTTGGTTGTGTAAAGTGTCCCTAGCTCCACAGAGGAGCTGTGACAATTTACACCAGCTGAGGTGCTGCTCAGCGTTTTTGGTTATAGGCCTTATTGACTCACGGCTAGTTAGAGTTCCTGTGGAGCTGTTACGGCACTGTGTGGGTGTAAATCTTTCTTTGGAGCAGTTAGGAAATAGCATGCCTGTCTATAAAGTAGAAACATCCTTGAAGATACGCCTGGCATAACCTTACAACAGAATGGTGCCGTAGCAATCTGCGATACAGCTATTTTTACCTAAATTAAGATCTACAAGAAATTTCCACCAAAATGTGGCCACACAGGATAATTAGGTAGTGAAAAAAATCCCTTTTGGTTTTGGCATAGCCCATTTCATTCGGGTCTGTGTTTTTAAGCAGTTAGGTCCTGGAATAAACCTAGCTCCTCATCTACCCAAGAGCGTTGTGCTGACTTACCTACTTTTTCTTCTAGAAATTATTTACTCAGGGAATGGTGTCAGCCACTCTTTTATTGAAACAAGTTTGTTAAACAGTTCAACAGCAGTCATAGGTAGGCAAGGCCTAAGGTACTGTCACAGAGCAACAGTTCTTACTCTTTGCACTAAAATAAGATTAGTGTAAATAAGAACTTAGTCGTATGGCTAGACTGTTAAACACAGCTAGTTTCTGGTATTCACAGAGGTAATTCATATCTCCCTGTGGTGGGATGCAGCTGTGCTGCAAACATTGTGTGGTGTTTTCGTGGCAAGGCCCTGAAATAAAGACATTTCAGAACACCTCCCTCTCCCCATAATTCCATGAGTGGTGCCAGCAAAAAATAGGGTAATGGTGAACGAGGAAACCACTACTGGCCTTTGTAAACCTCCCTGAGATCGGCGTGCAGAAAGCCAGCAGCAAGAAGGAGGGAGGAAAAGCTCAGTCTCCAGAGTCCTCGTCTGTTGTCCGCTCCTCAGGGGAAGCTGGTTCTGCAAAGTAGAGCACGACATTTCAATGTATTTTGTGGATGTGGTATGTGAATTGCAAGGGATAAAAAAAGTGTCCTACAGAAAGATGTATTTCTAGGTAGCGCTAAGGGGAAAAAGTAGGTCCCTGTGAAAAAATATTTCCCTAGCAGTTTTTAGCTTTAGAGATATTAAATTACAGTACAACTTCCCAAGAGTGTTCTTGCAAGTCATTTATACCATAACACATAAAATTACAGTAAGACTCCATTAGTACTGTGGCTACTTTTGTAATCAGTTTTGAAGAATGTGCTCCATCAGTGGAAATATTTTGATTTAAGTTCATATTGAGGAGCAGTCTAAAAGTTATACTCTAAATTACACTTTAAAATAAGTCCCATGGTACATCCCTACAATATATATGGTATGCTGACTCTGTAATTAAATTTTTGTCTAAAGTTGTCATTAAGTTGCAGTAAATATTGAAGCTAGCTTTATTTTAAAATTAGGTTTACTTCTTCATTTTAGCTGATAAATATTCCTGTATAGAAAATTAACTAAAATGTTCATACATATATATAACAGGGTAGGACGGGTGGTTTCAGCTGTTATGAGCAAGCAGACTGGCTGCTATCAACACCAAGGTAGCTGACCGACAACATGGAGAAAAGCAGAGTCCCACACAAGGCTTGTCAAGGAATGAAAGTCTCAAGCCCTATCCCGTCTTCTCTCATTCCTAGGTCAGAAATAACATCAAATTACTTATTAATTAGTGAACCGCAAGACTTTTTCTGTGAATAACAAAAATTAGGCAGGTTTGGAGGGCGGAAGTAATCTTTTCTCATATGCACTCAAAGCATCGTGGATATAACACTACCGTTAAATGAAAAGGATGAGGGAATTTCACAGAGTACACTGGGGAAGAGAAGGGTCAGCTCTTTGGAGAGTCTAAAAAATAATGGTGTTTTTTAGAAGTTTGATGAAACTGAGTGGGATGATGGAGGAGAAGTCTCAAAAAATCCCTGTGTTTGCAGAAGAGCTCAGGTGTGCATTCATTTTTATTAGTCCCTAGAGAATCCACGCTGGATTCTCATGCTATGGGACTCAAATGCAAAAGCTTCAACTGGAACGTGCATCTTTTTAGAAACTTCATTAATTAGTCTGTAGGAAATCAGGCTCGATTACTTTCAGTGCTCACAAAACTACTTGTGTTTCTTCTGGAACACGGACAGGCAAATTGCTGAGATGACAAATATATCCAACATGTCTTCCAAGAATCTCTCTTGTCCTTTCATGAATGTTTGAATCTCTCCATTTCCCAAACGTACGCTTCCTTGACATTTTTATAACTAGCAGGTGTTTTATGTAGTTTCACTGGTGCCTCAAACTTTCTCAAGAAAATGAAAAAGGGTCTGTCTTTATCTGGTCTACACCGATTGACATTATCTTAAACCATCTTCAAATTTCTTTCCATTCACCTCCATAACTCTTTCTACAGGCTGTCCTCCAACTTTTCTTCCTATCTCTGTGGTTATCTATTGGAGAACTGTCACTTGGGCAGACTCTTTTTAATGTGCTTTGTTGTCAAGATTTGACACTCTAATGCAGCGTATTCAAACTTTTTTGATCTCTAGAAATTCTTCATTGGTGATGTGGAGCCTTTCAGAAATTTCACATAGATTGCTGTATAGCATATATGAACTTGCTGTTCTCACTCACCTCGCACGCCTCCTTTAGAAACAGTCCCAAGTATTCCCTCCACCCCCCGCCATCCACAGATTACAGATTGCACAGCTTTAACACATCAAACTTAGGATTCTTAAATGTCAGCAGAGGATGACTTATGCCTCAGAAAATATCTGAGTTAAAGATCTAACTAAAAGTAAATGTGAATTTGAAACTTAGTAGATAGATGGCTCCAGTCTCCCATAAAGGAGCAGGAGTCTGGTTGTTGTGGAAGCCTTAATAGGACCTGATTCCTAGTTTCATCTGCAGAGCATGCTTAGCGACCACATCAGACATTGAGGGATTACAGTTATCAAGGGATGGGGAGGGAAAAACCCCTGAGGAGTTTCAAAAAAGCCCGTATGAGATTTGGATAGCAGTGTCTTTGTGAAGGGCCCAGGTCAGCCTTTGTGACCTGGGAGAAAATGAGTCTGTGAGACTTCACCCCCAGCCCGTAAACAAGCATTACTTTCCTTTGCTTTCTTACTGTTGGTTGGAAATCTGGCATTAAAAACAACCAAGAAAATCTTCTGGGATCTTCTGATGTTTTATGCTGGAAATTGAGGTCTGCTGGTTTGACTGCCCCTTCTGATGAGTGGCGTACATTGAAGGCACACAAGTCAGCACGCTGAAAATTGAGCAAATGATAGGGAAAACATAGCCATTCTACAAAATTCAGTTTCATTTGTTCGTCACTAACACCTATTCAGGTTCAATAACAAAACAGTTATTAGGGTTAATCTTGTCTTCATTTACAACATTGGAGTTTACAAAACCATCTGGCCCTACCCAGGTACAGTGTAGCCTATAAGAAGCATTTCAGGTGTTTGCTGTAGAACATGACAGATAATTTAAAAAAAAAATAAAAGTCCTTTGCAAGTCATTATCGGTGGAGGAGATGTTAACACTTGATAACTATAATGTTTCCAAACTGTTATTCAGGCCTTGGAGAACACATTTTTCATTCTCTGATTATGTCCGTTTATTTTGTCATTGAGGTTCAGCTTTCTGCAGGTCTCTAACACCCAAAGGTGCAGCTAAGTATCCAATGGGATCTTCATAAACAACTATTTGTCGAGCTCTTTTTCATACCGCTGTGAATTGCCAATCTGACTTGCCATGAGTAACTTCCCCAGGTGCTTAAATAGCGTTAGACACTTGGCCCTACAGCCACAATTCTGCAACACAAGCCCAGCACGTGCTCATCTTTAGGTATGTAGGAAATACCACTCTGCTCAGCCAAAACAAATTAATACCCCAAACCTAAATTGCTATGCTCAGGTAGAATATAGTATTTTATTTGGAGATCTGTTCACGGAGAGTGTGGCAGCGCATGCAAAGCTCCATTCCCATGTCTACATGGGTCCTAATTGTTTAGGGTTAAAACCTGAATGAAGTTTTTCCTTTAGCAAGGACAAGCTGCAAAGAGCAGGCAACCTCATTAAAAAGGAAATCTATAAATCCTGTAGTCCTCTCCTCACCTCTGTTAACTACATTGTTCGAGGTGAAAGCTGTTAACTGCGGCTTTTAAAAGGTATGCGTAAATGCAACCTTTTTCTCCAAAAACCTTTGAGAATGCACATAAACAATAACAATTTCTGACAAATGCAATGCTGTTTTACTAGATTTATGCGCTAAAGACAAGAACTCCTTACGATAATGAAATGCATGGGCTTGATTCTTTATTTGCCTGAGTCACTCCATTACCTCCAGTGCTTTAAGGAAATGGCTGCAAGAGTAGAATCAGGCCCTTAATGGTTTGCCAGCTACCATACTGACATTACACCCAGACAATAGTCACAGAAATTTAGATTTAGTTCCACAAGAACAGTTCATTAGATATCCTTAACTGTTTTATGAGGCAGGACTTTTCTGACTATTCTGACAAAAACACCAGTACGCGTAGTAACCGGAGCTTTGAACAAATATTGCAGTTATGATTTACAGCACAATTGCCAAAGTCTTCCTAGCATCGTCTGTGATGGCTACTTACTCAGGCTGTCATTTTTAGCTCCGCAGATTATATCTGCATTGGCTTCTTCCACAAACACTGGATTCACTGGAGTGTGTTGCAGACAATACAGCTCTCAAACAACGAAGCATTTGTGTTCATTTTCTTCTATTTTATCTTCGGAATTCTACTATTTAGGTCGCTATCTGTTGCTTCCAGCTATTCTTTTCTGACAAATTGTAGCTCTTTTTAGGCTTAAAAAGATATAATCAGTGAATTCGTCTACACAATTCCCCTGGGTATAAAGGTCTAGATGTAATAAGTGATACACATAGTATAACATTACATTGCTATTCCTGAACTGCGGCCTCAAGATTAATTGTTCCTTATAGGCTAAAATTTGAAGAGCTGCTGGCCTCTCTAAAAATCTGATACAACTAACACAGTAAAAACCCAGTATTTCTAAATTTTTCAAATGCTTTAAACATGATCCCTCACCAGCATTAACTGGAAGGGTGTGAATATATGTACGTATATTCCACAACACATACTTTTAGATACAGAACGGATCCTTTACCTGATCATATCTGCCTTTCCTAAAAGAATAAAAATCCACCACAGGTTTTACTTGAAAAAGATAATTGTAAGATTTCAGTGAGTAACGTCACTCATCGTGAAATGCGTCAGTATCTGTGGAATAAAAATTGTGCTCAGGTATAGCAACATACAGGAATTCCATCCACATTTAAACTTAAGCTCACTGATTGCTCTGCTTGTGTAAAAAATTCCTGTGATCGGAATGAAACCAAGATGAGTGCTTAAGCAAACAGTCATAAATTAATTTATAATGAAACATGACAGTCATAATTTAATTTAGAATGTATTTAAGATTGTTGTTACTATTTGTATAGGTCTTTTTTGCCTGGAGGAAGATATGGCTTCATAGTGAAATGTCAGCTATTGAAATACCAAACTTCTTATGCATACATGTATATTAATTAATTAAAATTATGTAGATACTTTCCTAATGAAGATCTGTCATCTGCTGCAAGCAGTCAGACAAAAGACTGCCTGACTGAGGCACATGCAGTATCAGTGGGTCACCAAGAACTTACCAGGAAGCATGAGGGATGCTGAGCATAACCGGGAAAATCTGTGGGGTTGTGAGGCTGCCGCTCAACTTCCTTCCTCAGTGGCAAAGAGAGGGAACGTAACACGAGAGCAAGCAGTAGGGGCTGCAGCTTTTGCACTTCTCATCTGCTTTTCGAAGCTGTTGGCTGCCACACACAGCACAGCAGCTGTCTAGGCCCAGCGCCGCATCCTAAAATACCTGTTAGGCAGACGGCTGCTTTTGTTGATGTAGAGCTAAGCACATCTGAAACGCAGTTCAGGCACCTGACGTCTGAATTGCCCTCTGCATCACTGACTGCCATAAGAGCACCTGAAATGACTGCATGCCTAACCTATGCCCCTCAGGTCAGGAGGCACGGAGCCATCTCTAGCTACACCCCTACTGCATTGCTGGCTTTAATGTCCAGATGTTCGAGAATTAGGCAAAGGTTAAACTTCTTATGTCTGCACCCCTGACAACGTCAGTATGCGGCCCTGTCTGCTGGGCTGGGTCTATGCCCGACACCCTGCTGACACCAGCATAGTGGGAAGAGGCAAAGGGCAAGACTGGCATTTAAAGCAGGGACACTCGCAAGAAAAAAGTTGTGTGGTTCGTACTCTTCCAGTATGTGTAAAGCTAGACAGTTCATTTTTCATTAGATTTCTTCTGGATCTTGTGGATGTTTCTGACCAATCACTATGAATATATTTATTTTTTAAAGACAAAAATTCCTAGCTAGTAGAATTTTATTTTTGATAGCATAGAGGTTGTTCTTTTTTGTAACAGTTTCTAAGCCCTAATGAATCTTACTTCTGCCTGCATTGACTCCACCAGTGAAACTATACGGAGTTAAAGTATTTCTCTAAGCTTTTCACTTTTATCAAATCTTCCTACTAAAAATGATATAGGAGTGGTTGAATTTTAACATGAGAAATTATTTCTCTGTTTCCAGTAGCATCAAGTCACTAAAAGAAGTAACTCTATTCAATTTGTTAACTGAGAGATGGTATGGTAGGGCATCTGGGGATAGTCAGGGTGTGACCAAAAAAATCTTAGTAATTTGTCTTGACATCAGTTAAGAAACCGTGATGCCAAGAACTTGTGATTTCTATTTGGGAGGTAATATTTAAGAAAAACCAAATTACAGGCCTTGAAGCTTATTATCTATACTGAAAATAGGTTTTTATGAAAAGTAAAATAAAAATCAAAGCCCCTCTGTTATGATTAGTTTAATAGGGGAGTGCAATGGATGCATTTGCCATAAACTGTCAAAATTAATGTGTTTCATGTTGATCAGTGAACAGATTCTTTAAATATGGTTAAGCAGCACATAGAAAGTACTTGGGTAAGTAAATATGTGACAGTAATCGGTCAAACAGTAGTTTGTGTCTTTCTGCAAATGGAAAGTTTGCAAAGAATGAGCCCTTTCTGTACCCCTCGGGGCAACAGAATTCCCCTTACCGTACACGGAGCTCTTATTTTACAGCTCAGGAGACAAGAGGGTTGGTTAGACGCTTGTGTTAAAGGGTGAGCCAGTATATTCTCTCAGTGGGAGACCAGTAGTGGCATTTTAGGCAGGCAGTTCCAGGGCCTTTCTGTCTTGGGCGCTGAGAGAGTCAGCATCACCTGGAAGGGCAGTAAGCTGGTTTTAAACTTTGCATGTGCTCAAGGACACACAGTGCAAGCATTCAGGATGTATCGCTTTGTATGCTGAGCCTGGGTAGCTGTAATGTGCTTATACTGTATTTCACGTTACGTACCTACTATTTATCCCAATTTCAGACCTGATTAAAAGTCAGTCCTTGTGCATCAGAGAATGAAACCTTCCTAAAAAATACTCTCCAGCTCTCACAACAGCTCCTTCCTTTCCAGTTAGCTCACATTCTCAAATCAGAAGTATAATTAACCATATTATCCTTGAAAACAAAAATTATCCTGATTGCTTTTTAGAATTATTTCTAGAGAAATATCCTGGGGAGGGAAGGGTTGATAAGCTGAACAGTATCCTAACAAAAGCCTAATGTTTATCTTTCTCAGTAAGGTGTGACGCTCTTGTGTATCAGTACCTTAAAAGCCAGTTTTATAACTCTCATATTTAACATTGATAGTAGAAGCCTTTTTTCATTGCCACTTTCTTGGCTAACAGTGCATCTGGCAAGTTACCTGATAGTTTAGATTCTCCTGGAACACCACAAACACAAGGACAGACCTCAGATACACAGATCAAACTACATTCTCAGGATAAATACAATTTTCACAACAGCCACTATTTGGGGCTTAGTTTTGTCATAGGGACATGCAGATCTATTGTCTTATAAACTGTCTGAACACTGCCAGCAGAGGCTTGACAACATAACAAAGAGTCTTGCTATTTCATGTTATATTACCTGTTAAATGTATTAGGATGAAATTCTTTGAAAAGCTGAAAACATTTTTTTCTGGGTTCATTTTCAGTCAGATCAGTAAGCTGATCAAACTCGTCACATGCTGCACAATGGCTGGAGCTGGCAGAAGGACAGGGAGCTGCAGCCACAGACTGTAAGTAATGCTTACTGGGCACCAGCAGTCTTTGGTGAACTTGGGGATTTGATTTCGTAATCAACTAGCCAGCACCAAGAATGGTGCTTAATACAAAAGCAAATTCACTAGTTTGAAAAGCAGCATAGTTAAGTATTTCAGGACTCCACTGCAGATGGTTGCGTGTAGAACCAGTTCCTCCACCAGGGATTTCTAGTTTAAATGATCACAGGAAGCACTTTGTCACCACTATAGGTAAAAATTGAGGCACGGAATAACTGGGTAAATTACCAAGACAGAACATTCAGGTAAAGTCCATATGGAGTTCCCATTCCACTCCCTTTTACCAGTTTCTGTAGTATGGTATTTTCCAGAACAGACTAGAAAAATGTAAAAAAGTTTAATGATGATTTACAAATATACAATACTTACATTTTTAGGAGTTACAAAAATGGTACATACTACAAAACCCAAAAGCGTCCTCTAACCTTTGGTACATTCCAAAGTTATTTATTTACAAAGAAAAATTACAGTCACTTTTCATAGTGTCACATGTTTACATATACGCATTTCTCAGCTGAAAAAAATCTTGCAGCTTACCCACAGGCAGTTTTTGCAGTTTGAGCTCTGCACCCATCTATCACATCAAAAATTCTATCAGGCCATGTTAAGCTGACATGACATTGCATTTTTATGTTTTAACAGCCTTTAGTTTGAAAAATATGTACAACCCGTAAGGCTAAACTGATTCATAGGTGTTGAGATTTCACCTGGTGTGTTCTATATTGCTCATGGTTCGGTAAAATGACACAGGCTACCTTCTTTAATTAGCTCAGTAACATGTTTAGAAAAAGGTGGTCCAATGTTGTTAGCCAGGGTACTTCCAACTCTTCATGGAGGGAATTAAAAAAAAAAAGATAAAATGTCCTTTCCAGGATGCTTTTTCACCTTACAAAACTTTTATATTAAATTCTTATTTCACTATGTTTAATTCTTACCTAAGGTAACGGAGACAAACTGAGCATGCTTTCCAAATCCTGTTCATTTCCATTAGTTTTCCGATGTTGGATGTTTTCTAGATTGTACATTCTTTAAACCAAAACTTAAAAGCTTTCTTCTACCTGAGAGCAAACATTAGTATTTCTTAAGTCTGTGTGTACTTGAGAGTCTTCTTGTAGATTAAAATACTTGCACAGTAAGAGAAATACGGCCAAAACACGCACAGTCTGTTTCTGACATCTTCTACTTGCAATTTCACACGTAACAGTGTGTGCACTCAATACAATCTTCATTGTGCTGAAGAGAGTTTGGGACTACACATTTACAACTGGTAGTTTTTAATTAAGACTAAATACCACCAGAGGATTAGTTATGGTTCAGGTCAAGATTTTTTTGAATTAAGAAACAGAAAAAGCTTCCCTCGGTAGCTGTGAAGAGAGTTTAAAAAGTGTCTTCCAGCATTACAGTATTTCCCAAAAACTTCCTC
This sequence comes from Steatornis caripensis, assembly GCA_013398225.1. Taxonomy (NCBI): domain Eukaryota; kingdom Metazoa; phylum Chordata; class Aves; order Caprimulgiformes; family Steatornithidae; genus Steatornis; species Steatornis caripensis. Next base: position 75,424 of record VZSC01019673.1, on the reverse strand, counting down.
CCAAAAACTTACTCCATAGACAAAATAAACTCCAAATTCAAGCATCTTTAAAGAATGCCTGCATTCTGGATTTTCTTCGTGCAAGAGCTTCTTGTTTTTTTCTTTCAATCTCTTCTTGAGAACATTTTCTATTTTTTTGTTCCACCACAGACACTGTAAATAAAAAACAAGCATTAGGAGCCTTGAAGTTTGTTCAATACGTATTTTATCTTGCCTGTTTTCAATGTTTGAAGATCTATGACAAGAGGAGCAATTCTGACACACCAGGCACCCAAGTTAAAAATGGCTCATCTATCCTGTCCCCAAGGCAGGAGGGGGATAAGATGCATGACCTTTGAGTGCTACTGATTACTACCTCCCAGTGAAAATACTGGGATGCAGACATTTGCTTCAAGGAAATTTTACTTGGCTGCCCTTCCAGTGAACCTTGTGACATCAGGAGTCAACACAGGAGATGGCGATGGGTTAAGAAAATTAAGGCTATCAGAGTGAAAAGGGCTCCACAATTTAGTGAGTTAAGCAGAGATATGGGCACGGAGATGCTATAGACACAGGGGTCAGACACAGTACAGGTGTCACACAAATAAAACCAGAAAGGTTGAAAATAGGTCAAAAGTAGCAATAAAAATTGGCAAAGGAGACAAGAACATGATAGCTAAGCGTAATATTTTATATGTTGTGTTACAGAACTATAAATTCCCATACAATAAAATCCTGACCTCACTGGAACCAAAAGGAACACTCCCTAAACATGTCAAGAATTTCACCATTTTTATACCCCAATATCCGATTAATGTATTTTTAATAATAAGTCTTTCAAACTGGATAAATAAAACAAAGGGTCTCTTTGCTTCTTAAAAAAAAAAAAGCATCCATGAAAAATTACATACCAGATTTTGAAAGGAACACTTAACGACTATCTTTCTGTTACAGCAATGTCCTTTCACTAAAAATTTAAGATGAAGACAGTTGTTTATCTGTAAAGAAACTCTATGCTATTCTTTTTCATTCCTTTATTCTCTAGAACATTCCACAGAATGACTAGCTATCTCTTCCCCCTCCCTTCCCCCTTAACATCCGAAATCGCTAATTTCCAATCATCTGCTTCTTTGCTGGGGAAGAAACGCAGATAAAATACTGATTCTTCAAATAATGCTGGCTGATTGTTTGCAGGAATTAGGTTTTTTGTTTGTTTTTTATGTTTCCTGAAAATTGAGATTGATATAGTACACTCTAAAGGCACATTTTATCAAAATTAATATTGATTAAAACTTCACCAAGCCATGAGATCAAGTAAAAACAAGACTGACTGGCACTTGACTGGTTCTACATTTCCCTAGCAAGTAACACCAGCGTGTGGAATATTGCAGACTGTCGCCTGATGATGGAAAAGTGACTGACCTCCTCTCTAGACGAAAAGAAAAGTTAAGTGTTTAGGCTGGTAACACAAGAATATTTCACTGGCAATTTTAGCCACAGAGCAAATAACAATACAGGCTGAGGTTTCAGAAGCGTCGAATGATTCGAGGTTCCAATTTCCAGGTGTAAAATCATAAAAAGAAATTGGCATTCTCTATCACCTGCTGCCTTCTTTCCCTGCTCCACCACTAACTGGAGTTTTATGAATGATGGCCGAGGTAAGTAATTTTTCATGTTTTTCAAAATGAACTCTAAATTAAAGCACAGATTCACACTACAACATTTACTACGTATCAGAATAGTAGTATATTTAAGTAACAGTTTAAGAATATGGTATGCTGAGTGCTGCCATCACCCTATACTTGATCCTAGTGATTCTGAGTGTCTATGTAGAGAGAGTGTGAAGTATTCAGAGAAGTGGAATGAAAATGGGGAACGGAAGTCCTTAACTACAGGAATTCAAGAAATGTGTCAGGACAACTTTATTTTGCAGAAAGTACCCCCCAAATTCTCCGCAGAACATTTACTAATGCCTAAACTGAATGGATGAATATTGAAGCCCGTTGTAAGTTGCAATACAGTATAAATTTCTCTGACATTCTGGTTACAGTAAGAAAACAAACAAAACCAGTCTAACAGTGACACGATAAAGACAAATACCTGATGTAGGCAGTGCAAACGACTCTGAAAGGTGCCTCTTGAAAGGTGGTTTCTTATTGTCAAGCTTGCTATGCAAAGTCACGTTCACATGATTCTTGCTTCCTTCCAAACCCTGCAGAGTAATTCCAATGCCAGAATGACTCCCTGGATTCTCAGAACCTACGTGAAGAGCACCCTGAGAATTGTTAGTCTTTCGGAACTTAAACTTCCAAGGCGTAAGTGATGTTTCGTTACCAGAACTGTTATTTGGCATCTTTCCCGTATTATACAAAACATCTGGGCTGTCTAATGTTTTGCTACTAAAAATGTTTACTGCATTAACAGCACTTACTTCAGAAGCAGTCTCTCCTGCCGGCACAGAATTTGACTTGCACCATTTTCCCGAAACAGTCTTTGTAGTATCTTCAGAAGCAGCTTGATGACAGTTTTTAGACAGCATGTTTTTACACTCCATAGAAGTATCCGAGATCACAGTTAGAGGACTTGAGACATTTTTACAGTTCACTACGTGACCTGTTGTGGCCAGCCCATGTGAAACCTTTGACCAATTCCTACAGGAATCACTTACTGAAAGAATGTCCTGTTTCGCATTTGCTTTTTGTGCCAAGAGGCGATCAGGTAGTCCTTGTTCAGATGATGGGAAGCTGTTATCAGCATTTGATCTGGAATTAATAGTGGCTCCTTGTACAGTTTTAGGTCTTTCATTTCCTTGTTTAACATCCTGGCTCCGAGTCTGCTTTTCTATATCATCGCACACCTGATACAACAATTCATCATCCTCACAGTTTGCATCCCAAAGACTATGGGATTCACAAAAAATATCTAATACCTCATCAGAGAATTTTGGTTCATTCCGGTCATCAAATGACAAGGGACATTTCTTTGGTATTTCAGCTTGATTTAAGTGACCTGTTTTAGCTTGGTTAACCACTTTAGTTAGATTATTAGGTTTTGTATTGGTAGAAACACTGGACGACTGACAGAAGATATTATGAGTGTTATTCACAGGTTTTTCGGTCCGTTGTCTATGAGGATTAGATCTTGAAGGAAAAAGAAGAGGATCGCTTTCAGGCTGAAGAGTTTCATTTCCATTCTTAACTTGAGATTGCGCCAAAACAGGAATATAGTTCAAATCACTATTGTGGGCACTTTTCCAAATAGAATTTATTTTATCTAGCTTAACATCATATTTGCCATGAAAGGCTATGGTCTCTGAGTTTTCTGTCTTACTATATGGCTTTTGTAAAGAAAGAGATTTTGCAACATTTTCTGTGTTTTTACTAGAACGTTTCAAAGGTGAAAACCGCAAACTGTTAGATTTGTGCACGCTCCCCAAACAAGTTACTGAATTGCAACTACTTCTTTCCTTTGTGCTGTTAGCATCACTGAAACCATGCACAGATGGATTTGTAGGAATTGGTGGTGCTTCTTCAGTACTTATCAATTCAGGATTTTGGGTTATTTGCATCACAAAAGAGTCATCTGCCAAAAAATCTGTATCCCAGTCATCAAAATCATCATTATCTACTCCAGCAAGCTTACTAGAGGCCACCAATTGTGTCTTCAAAGAAGGATTTTTTTTTGTCAGCGTGCAAGTATCAGGTTTTGGAAAATTCTGGTTCACACTTCCTAATGCACACAGACTATCTTTTTGATATGCCTCTGAATTACCGTGTTGCATGTCTTTAATTTGTTCAGGAAGGTTTTCCACTTCCAAGGTGCTTTTATTTTCATGGAGACTATTATTTAAAGAAATACTCGATAGTCCTTGGCTCAACTGTCCACTACACTTCTGGGTAGAGCAGTCAAAAAGAGCATGAAGGGCTATTTCAGCCTCAAGGTCTATAGACTTTTGACTGCTAGACTGACAGGGCTCTGCAGCAGGGATGCCAGTGCTCTGTCCAACCGGTTTCAGGGACAGAGCAGTCTCTGTTTCAGAAACTTCACCAAGGAGTGATTTCAGGTTCTTCATATTTACTTCATCTTTAGAATTATTTAAAGACTCGGAGGCGGTCTGGACGAAGTCATGACCAAGCTTCTCTTGTTCCTGAACAGAATCCAGCTCTACTAGATTTTTATCAAATTCCTTAGCCAATTTCATGAGTTCATCTTCAGGATTTTTTATTTTAAGATCTCTAGATTAAAAAAAACAAAAAAAAAACACCACAGAAAAGAAAGTCAGACCTACTGATAAAGTTTAGCCAAGCTCAGTAACACAACCAATATGAGATGTTCATTGTCTAGTTTAAAAACATCAGAGACTATGACTGAATCCCGCTGCTTTCCATGCGCAGTCAGCATGTAATCTTTTTGATAATTCCCAAGAAATCCCCCATTGAGAAGAGCTAACAAGCCCAAAGTTAAAAATATTGTGTATGCTAATGTACAGTTATATGGCTCACTGTACATAAAGGAACACCACATACTCTTTTTCATGAAAGCACAGCTGTTATGGGCAAGCCAAAACTGTAACTTACCTTGTACAACTTAACTTTGTCCTCGCTCGCACTTTTACTACTCCAGGTGTACAGGGAATAGCATCCTCACCAATCCATGTCCCTAAAAGGGAGCCTTCATTACAGGGTGCTTTTTCATCCTGAATGATTAGATTTATAATGCTTAGCAATTTGATTTGAAATAAAGATTGGACTAGACACACACCTTGCATTAGTTAAAGTTGCTAAGCCAATTAAACTGAATTGAATCTGTTGAAAGCCATAGACAGGAGCTAAACTAATACAAGCTAAGCAAGATTACTGCGACACTGTCTACTGATAGTTGTATCACTTTAATTATATCAATTTAAAACAGGAAGTTCAATTAAAATAACTGAATTTTACTATGGCGCTCAAATTTAATTCTTTACTTCAGGACTACACATAATCTGCAATATTCACGTAACAAGCTGTGATCTAGTTTACTTTAGTATACTACTAAGGAGCTAGTTGAGATGTGCTGTCTTTATCTACTTAAAGCTGCATCAACGGATGAGAGAATCTGAAACAAGTCATACTTTGTAGGCTTCCAGGAAAAAAATCTGACTTCTTGCATTAAAACTCATTTATACAAGCAGCCTTTAAACAGAAGTAAGTGAAGTTTAGAAACTAAATTAACTTGTTTCAGAGCTTCAAAGTTTAGCCTTGGATTTGAATTCTGAAATATAGGAGATAGATACAATACTGCAGTGGTAAAATGTGTAGAGAGGCAGAGCCAAATGTTGGATGTGAGAAATTACTGCTTGTAAGCCAGCAAAAGTATTTAGAACTTTACTAACGGGGTAGTTTTGTATAGGTCTTTTTCTTTTCTAAGAAAAAAAGCCACAAGCAACAGGTAGTTGTAAAGCCAATCTGATATTATTGACATTGAATCATTCAGAAGGTAGAAAGTGGTATCCTTGTCAATAATTTTCCAATTCTTAAGTATAATTTTTCACACATATGCCGAATAGCGAATAACATGGCCCTGTCAAATAAGCAGGCATATTTTGCAAGCTAAATACTACAGAACTACTAAGAACAGTAGGTTCTCCTGCACTTAATAAAAGGCAAACAGTAAGCCAACACTATCTTATTTTCACTTTCCAGGCTGTGGACATCAGGTTTACAGCAGGACACCAAGAACAAGGATCTTAGGGTAAAAAGGCAAATTCTTTAGAATAAGGAAGCAACATTACTATGTTTGTATTATTGTGGAGTCTCTCTCTCATCTCAGTCTTGTTCCTGTACTTCAGCAGTCATTCAAGATGATTCAAAATGCTTAAAAACAATGCCAAGTAAATCCAGTATGTGAAGAAACTCTTACGTTTTAACAGGTGAATGATTAAGGATAAATAAACACAGCAGTATTCCTAAGACCAGGGGCAATAACTTGTATTCTCAAAGTAAAACTTTCTAAAATGGAACTGCTGCAAGTCCACTTTCTTAATACATCCTTTTTTTACAGCATCTGTGACTCATACCAGCAACCAGTCAAATGCTATGCTTATGATTTTAGTTTAGTCCAGTTTTATGAAGACGTTACTCGTTTTCTGCACACCCAGTTCTTACCACGTTAAAGAGACTACTGTAACTAAAATTGAGCCTTCACTAAAACTGAATACTGTAGCACTATTCTGCTTGATTACTGCATATACAGAGCACAGAAAGTAACAATTACCTGAGGAGCAATACGATTAACAATTTCTGAAATTTCTACTGCGCATCTACTGGTAGACTGTTTGGTTTTTCCATTGCCTATGAAAACAAACAAAAAAGCCCTCTTAAAAAGTGCAAAACAATTCCATTTATAAAGTGCAGTGTATCTCAAATAATTCAAACATGCTAAAATCAGAACTTGATTCGGCACTATACTGAAGAATTTATGGGTTTTTCATAAAAATAAAATCAAACAACCTAACCATGACAACAGAAAGGGACCTTTTTTCAAGAAATTCGGTAACTTTAGTGCACTCCCACTGCATGCCTCAAATAGGCGCACTGAAGTCTGGATTCTGTTAGTATTACCTAGTCTGTGTGCAATTGGTGAATGAGGATCCCAAAATATTTCTTGCTGTATATCGGCGTCATTAACAGGAGAGCTGAAAGTGGGTATTCGGGATTTCCTACTCAATGATCTCTTCGGTGTTTTATGTAAACATGACTCTGTGTAAACAGAAAGATGATCCTTATTAAAAAAAAACAAACCACAACAAATAAAAGGCCAAAATAACTTAGAACATACAGCAGGACAAGGCATAAAGAAAATGCTTTAGGAACTTTAAGAATAGAAACAAAGTTCACAGTCATCAACGTTCCTTTACTTACAATATTGTTCACAACCATAGATTTAGTGCAGAATATGTGTCTATCTTTGTCAGTTACGCCACTCCAGAGATAACAGAGCATTACGTGATGCTGACAGCTACATGCTCAGCATCTGATGGCAAAGATGAGAACTGTCAGTCCTCCTATTTGAGGGAATAGTGACTTCAGCTTATGTTAAGAGGAAACCTACGTATACCTATATGGGAGAATATTGTGTATTCTGGCTTGCTCTGTGCCTTTCACCCAGACTCTGATTTGGGTCACAACTTTAATGGGCCCCCAAACTGTTCTGGGTCACGACCAACCTGTGTCTATACTTCCCCTCCTCCATGCCTTTTCAGCCAAGACTGTTAAAAGCAGGAATGCAGCTATTCAAAAGCAGCTTGCAACTGTCTCAGATCAGTAAGTGTACTGAACACGCTATGCGAAGCTCAATTAGTCACCCTTGCCCTTTAGAAATGGCGTTGCAGACGTGGAAGCCTACAGAAATAATTTTGAAAGACGCAGTTGCTACGTGAGAAGCATCTTACGAGATGCTTTGCCCTTAAGCGCTTAGCACAGCCAGGCTTTAGCCTCTCCTCGAGTGGATTAGTGTCCTCGGTCAGTTCTCAGGACGCGCCGCGGGAAGATGCTCTGCATCTTGGAAGAGCCCCTTCCCAAGGCACGCGGACGGCGGAGAGCGAGGCATTACACCGCTCCGGCCCCCTCTTCGCAGGCAGGGCCGGGCCGGGCCGGGCCGGGCAGGGCAGGGCAGGGCAGGGAAACTCCCCCCCGGGAAAGCCGGCCCGGGGCGGCCGCCCGGGGCGCAGTAGGGAAGTACCGGCGGGGACGCCGGGGAGGCGAGTACTTCCCCCTCGCCGTGGAAAAACGCCAAGTCCCCTCCCGGGCCGACCTCTTCCCTCCCTCCGCCTCCCCTCACGGGGCGGCGGAGGGGAGGGAAGGGGCCGGCCCGAACTGATCCGCCCTCCCTGCCACCGCCCGCGGCGCCGAGCAGGACCGGACCCGTCGGTCGGGCTTTGACTGGCTGGAAATTCCCGTCCTCGGCGGCTCCTCCCCGTAGAAATCCCCTCACCGGGGTGTATATGCCAAGCGCCGCCGCCGCCGCCGCTCACTCGCAGCAAGCCGGAGCTCCGCCGCCATGATCAGCGCCCGCCGCCCCGTCGAGCCGCCGGTTATGGAGGGCTACGAGCAAACGAAGAAGGAGCGTCAGGGCGGGTTCCCGCTGGACGATCGCCACGACAGCGGCTTGGACTCCATGAAGGAGGAGGAGTACCGGCAGCTGGTGAAGGAGCTGGAGGACATACGCCTGCAGCCCCGCGAACCGCCCGCCTGGGCACAGCAGCTCACCGNGGCCGTGGCCCCGCCCTCCCGTGCCGTGAGGCGCCTTCCTTCCTTCTTTCCTTCCCTGCTTCCCTAGGCTGCGCGCCCTGAGGCGTCGGCAGGCGCTGTCTCCGCGGGCTGCCCTCGGAGTTACGCCGTCAAAACCTTTAGTCCAGTAGTTCAGTGGAAAAAAAACCAAATTCTCCGCTGCCGCCAGGGAGGCTGGAGGTGCGCTCCGGCGAGCCCCTGCCACCAGCGCGCTCTGAGGTGGCCTCGTGTTCCTCTGAGGCGCCTTGGCTCTGAGGCAGCCTCGCACCCTCGATTCACCCATGGCTGCCGCCGTCCAGCCAGCCCTGTGGCGGTGCAGGTCTGCGCTGAGGGCTTCAGGGCTTAGAAGAGGGCTGTGCGGTGAATGTCCTTAAAGAGAAAACAAACCCAGACAGGCGTAAGCCGTTGCAGCCCGGCATGGGACTTGGGGCTGGCAAAGAGAGACTTACAGAAGTCAAACTTGGTAGGTAAGAAATTAACATGAGGTTCCTGAGGGATTGTGATATTACATCATTATTTAAAACAATATAAATGCAAACACATGTACGTATTACATCATAAGGTGGATATTTCCTCCCTGAGCCACTAAACGTAAATGTATAAACATCTACCAAGCTTATACAGTCGAGTGAACTACTTGCGTATTGGTTGCCTGCCTGATTTTCATTCAGCCGATTTGGAGTACTTCGGGATCACACCTCATTTATAAGACATTAGCAGTGGATTTCAGTCTAGGATCGGGAGTATGAGAAGTTATAAAGTCACCAAATAGTGATTCCCTGAGCCATGAAACCTTTACTTTCCACCTGAGGCCTCAGGCAAACAGTATGTTTTTTCACTTCTCTGTTCTCATGAGTGTAATTAAAGCCAGTAGAAGACCTTTTAATAAGGAAAAAATTAAGTACTATGTATTAAACAGAGAAACTGTGTTATATACATGGTTAAAGTATCACAGTTAATCACAGAAAGTTGTGACATTTCAGTAGTCAACTTGTTTGTATCATACCTATCAAATACAAATCGGAGACAGGACTGAAAAAATGGGTCAAGAATTAGGCTCCAAAATCTGTCATGGACATCTGAACATGGCTACTGCCTCGTAATCATACTGACATGGGTAGGTTTGTGCATCAGTACAAAGTGTGGTGAAGGTGTGCATGACATTTTTGACCTCTGGTTTGCCATATAGTAATTAAAAGCTGTAATGCATCACACAGGTACAGAAATGGACTCTTTGTGCCATAGGGGCAATGTAGATTGCTTGTTCCTTGTTTCCAGTTAACAGGGATACTGAGAAGAAACTGTCTTTTTACAGTAGTGAATGATACAACTAGAGGGGTAACAAAACATTGAAATCAACACACTTACTAGAAAGTCCTACTAAAATCTTGATGTCTCCTACCACTTCCTAGTGACCTCTTAGCAGCTGGGTACTGTAAAGTGGCCTGCTTTCATACTCGTCTATGTTAACAAGCACAGTTTGAAATACTGTCATCAATAATTAAAATTCAGTGACCTCTGTCATATTCACTGAGTGCTATGAATTTTGCAGTGCTTTCTTTGATTCTTTCCTTTCTCTGAGCTCATTGTTCACTAACCTCATTCATAAAATGTGAATATTTGCCACAGGTCTTTCACACATTAGTGAGGTTTTACTCCTAGAGTAAAAGTGTTTGGGGAAAAAAAGAGGCATATTTAACGTGTATCTAGTTCTGCATGAGAGATCTTGTTACATCAATTTAAGCGTATGCAAAGCTGCGTTACCAAAAGTTGGCCAAAAAAGAAAATCTGCGTGTACAGAAAAGCTTAACAGGTTTGTGATGGACACCCACCCCGCTTTCCTAGTGAATAAAAGTGTGTGTATCTCATTGCAGCTTAAGAACTTAGCTCTGAGCCAGTGCTGTTTATTAAGTTAAGAAATGTAGTGGTAGAAGTCTGTGATGTTGAAGAGTTTCTCTGTGGAGTTGTAGCCTCAAGGAGGAGGGAGTTTACGTTCCCTTGTCATGGTACGAGCAGCTGGATCAATGGCTAATTGTGGTGAGGCTGCGTTCCAGGGACTCACAGCAAACTCCTAGTGCTGCAGTTGTGAGTCCTACTTTCAAATCAAGGGGGATAAATAATGGAGGAGACTGAATGAATAATAAAGTTAGTTCAGTTTTTAATAGTCCTATAAACTGCCTGAGAACTTTTCACTGTATTTTATGAGACAAGGTTCTAAAATGATATGAAATAAATGTGGAAGATCTGAGAAGTTTCCTAAGAATTTCCTGTTGGTGTAATGAGAACATTGAAAATAAGAGTGAAAAAGTGCTTCTTCTTGAAGTCCTTTGGGCACAGAGCTTTAAAGTGAGCATTTTCGTCTTTGAAAGTGTGTATCATTAGTGAGGTTTTTCAAAATTTCTAACGTATCGCATCAATGTAACTAACAAAGAGAAGTGACTTTATGTTTTAGTTCATCTTTCATTCTTATTAGGGCTGGAAAAAAAGGAAAATCAATAATAGTGATTTCAATGAAAATACTAAGATTTGTGAGAGGACGGAAGTTATTATAAAGAATGAGATTAATTTGACAAATACTGCCTTTTTCCAGAACGTTTTTAAATGCTCTGTGATATTTTCAAAGTGAGCTATCTTGGACTGTTTTGCTCCCAAACTACATTTGCATTTTAAAATTGATTTCTTTTTAAGCACTGAAAAAGAAGTAAACAAAACACACACATGAACTGATAATGAATTCTCCAATGAAAACATGTGTGTGTGCATTTTGATCACCTGAGGCCAGGTGAAAAGACAAATTCTCCAAGTATCTGTTCCTTGGATAATTTGTTTTTAAAAATGGCATGGGTACAAGCTCTACAACTCAGTACAATTATATGGTACTTTAAACATAAACATGTTTTCTCCTAAGGAAGGAACAGTTAAATAAAAGAATGTGTGTAGTTGGGTAGCCACCTGTACTACGTACCTAAGGAAATACAATAAACAGGTCAGAGTCTCTCTGTTTCTGCAGTTAGAATTCTGGCAAGACAGGTATGGAGAAAAGCCACATGTTTTCTAAACCTGTGAGAACCTGTCTGTTTATTTGGTTCTGTACGAAAGCAAAACACAAAAGCAAATGTTAACGAAAGCAAAATGTGGCGAAGGTTATAGCATTACTGCATTCAGTCTATAGTTCTGCAGAAGTCCTCAGGAAATTTCGGTGGTCCCCAGAACAACAGTCTCTGTCCATGCTTCCTCACATGGTGCAGACTACCCTCAGCCTTGTCGTCTATTTCTGCAGAGTGTGGCTCAGTGATGCTCCGAGCTGTGCAGAGGGGCACCGAGGGAGGTAACTTAGGCGCCCGGTATCTTCTAGCCAGCTTTGCCCATTCACAGCTGGCTTGGATGTTTGTGTGCAGTGCTGCCTCGTGCCGTGTGGGCATACTCTGGTATGTCTGGCTTCACATCTATCAAAAGGAGATAATGGTACCTACTGCAGCATGGGTTGTCCTGGGGATAACCAAGGAGCTGTTCGATACAGCAGTGAGGGGAACTATATAAATAAAGGAGTGAATTTAGATGCTTAATGTAAGATGCGTTTATAAATACAACCCTGTGGACCCAAGCAAAAATAAACGTAAGACACCAGTATAAAACTTAACTATGAAAGCAGAATATTCTAGTCACAATTCCCTGCCTTTTTTTCCTCCCAGAAACCCTACTCATCCATATATTCTCTTAAGAAGCCTTGCAGTGTTTGCTAAAATAGAGCACTACATGATAGCAGGTAGTTTGTACAAGTTACAGGCAAGAGATATGTGTTTTGTTGCCTTCTTTGGGACCTTAGGAAAAACTGAGAGGGTATCTGAAATGTTAACTTAATGGACAATAATTTTTTCCATCCATAGGGGAACACAGGCATCATGTGTGTATTTTTGCTTTTATTAATAGCATTTTGATAGCACAGTTATAAAGCTTGTCCTTGGCTTGCCTTGAAATATCATACTGACTTCACTTATTACAGAACGTTACTTTAATTTTCCAAGGTGAAATGTTCGCAGAGCAGAAACTGGTGAGGAAAATATGGCCAAAACAGTTACATATACCTTTATTTTTAAAGTGCTGTCCAGAAGGGTTTGCAGCAATTTTTGCTGATGCATAAATTGATCTAGACAGTAAATGATACATGACCTTAAAAATAATCTGAAGTAGCCTTGCTTGAGAATTTTTAGTAGAGAGTTATTAAATGTCAGAGTAATTTACACACTAGTTTATGCTTTTGCATTCTCTTTCCCCCTTTTTCTCCACCGTTCCATCTGAGAACCATAGAAGCTTTAAAAATATTTTACTTTTTTTTTTTCCTTAGCATAGAGGTTCATCTTATTTTATTTATCACACTCAGAAAATCTCATCAAACGTGAGACTATAATGTAGCTCACAAAGGCCTGATCCAGCAGAGCACTTAAGTACATGCATAACTTCATCATGATGACATTTTCCATTGCTCATTAACTGGCATTTAAAGGAAATTTTCCATTGCTTGGTGTCTGGGCATTTAGAGGAAATCATCAGCCAAAATGGGTGAGCCATTTAGAAGAATTAGGTCAGGCAGTGAACAGGCTACAAGTGGCAGAGGTCTGTAGGGAGCTCTGGAGGTTCAGGCCCCTTGCAGAAAGCTGGAGATAGGCACCAGGAGGGCCTCCTCTTAGGTATTTATTATAACGTAGGCTTAATTTCACAGCTGTTCTCCAGTGCTCAGGGTGAACTGCATTGAGGAGATGAATTGTGGTGGTGCAAGACTGCGGAGACTGCTGTTTGTAGAACTTCCGCCTTCAATCTTAGCTGGGCCAGTTAGCTTCGGCACACTGCTGCCTGGAGGCAGCTCAACAGATTTTTCTGGAACAGGTACAAAAATCCGGGCATCTCTGAGTTGTGCTGGCTCACACTGGGTAGACTTGCACTGAGGAATGTCCAGGAGGAGTCTTGAGGCACTCACCCCCAATCCGCTCACTTATTTGCTGCATCTGGCCATGCTGCCAAGGAGCTTTCAGAGCTTTTCACTGTTTTTTGCTCATGTCCATAATATAGTCGTTTGCTGTGCCAAGGAGGACATGCGTGTTGGGTGATCCTCCCAGCTGAGATGCACGTTCTGCTACCTTATTGTTTATACATGAAGAGAAGATACAAATAAGGGCAGGGTCAAAAACTGTTCATAGAAATTACAGCAGCAAGATTTTGAAATTACAGCAGCAAGATTTTCTTTTCTTTTCCTTCTTTTTTTTTTTTCCCTCTTTTTAATCTCTTGCTCATTCTGTATTACAGCTCCGGGCTATCAAAGAGTGAGAAATAGGTTTTCTGTTCTGCTGTTTTAGTTGCTGGAATTTTTTTTATCCCTTATAGGAAAACAAGTTTGAGGGCTCTTTAAAGAACAGGAAAGAATAGGCTTCCGGCTTGTTTGGAAAGCTTCACAAATATTAATCTACTATATATCCTGTAGATGATTCCTTTCATCAGTGACAAAAACTGACCTGTATTTGAGACCTCAACTTGCTAAAACTCTCACATACTACAGTGTAAATCACTGTTTTGTCAGCTACCATACACAAAGCAGCGGATGGCCAGAGAAGACAGCTTTTTGATCAAGCATTCTGGAGAAGAAAATAGGCACTGCTTATTTATTTAAAGTACGCTTAGCTTTTGATTGATACATCTGTTTCAGGAGAATGTTTAGCCTGCGGTCCTAAATAGCTTACTGACGATTCAGTGATCACACTAGTATGAAATTCTCCAAGTGCAGTCATTCCCTGTTTTTCTCTAACGTACTCAGCGATTTCTGGATAGACTATTTTTATGTCAAGTGTTCATAGCTTACCATTGAAAAAACAATTTTGGTTATCAAAGTGCTTTTTTTTGAGGTTTTCATTCTATAAATTCTATACATTATCCTTTGAGCTTGTATCCCATTAACTATAAGCCACAGTTTACATGGAAATGTGTAACAATGACGTCTCTCTGTTCCATGTGCGTGTGTGACTATCATTACGCAGCGTATACTGCTGCTGGTTTTAATGCTGGGGTGCTTGGAAGTTATTCTCTCCTAAAAGCAGTTTTATCATCTCTGCACAATGATTTAAGTCTCTGACCAGTAACTGATGCCCACAATATAGGACTGCCACCCTGTGTCATCTAACTGCCGTTATTGGTTGTTTCAGTGACAAGACCAAGTTTGGAGTGGATATGGAGGTTTTGGGCCCAGGTCATGGAGACTTAGTTTCAGGAATGAAGCAGTAGAAAAACTATGTTTCCGATGCCTCACTTGTTGTTTTCTGGTGGCACCGTTTCTTTCCCCAGAACGGTTGGTTCTGGCACCTTTCTCAAACAGGTCTGAATTTTGGACCCAGGGTCCTTCTAGCTTTATATGCCATGGCCTGATGGTCCTAATTCATAGAGTGAGCAAACAAGTGCCCAGATAAGAATTAGCCACCCTTTTGATTATTAATTTTTTCATTTATTTTCAGATGGCTTTTCCTTTTGTCGTACTGTTCACACATAATGCGTCTGACTCTTCCTATGTCACACTACATCTTCGCAGTAATTTTCTATGCTGTTCTGTCCCTCTGGATTTTACAGCAGTGGATCAGAAAGGAAGTGCAAGCCCTAGCAGAAATAATAAATCCACTGCAGGTCTTGAAGGTACTAATTTCTGCAAAACAAAATACTGCCTCAATTCTGTTATGGGCAAGAAGGGGTGATCAAAGTGAAATACATTCATTGTGGAATTGGTTTGCAAAGCCTGCTTCTAAAGCATTACACACTCTTTCTAGATTTCTTTTTTTCCCTGCAAAAGTAAATAATGCATCCGTGTCCAGCCTGGCCCGTGGCACCGACTCCCACGCAGCTCTCAGGAAGTTCAAGGGTTGCTCCCAAACTAGGCCTGTGTCACGAGATGGGCAGAGAAGCTCTGTTTGCCTGGCAAAGGGGTCACTGGGTGGTATGAATCTGGATAACACGCAGGAGATCTGTGAGGGGCCGCAAAATGCGGTACTTGTGGGTTGTGCTGGGAACCGTCCACACAGTTGCTGCACTGGAGTGCTGGGAGTCACGGTCCATCTTCAGCTGCCGAATTGCTTGGAGCACTCCAAAGTCTGTGGCATGTGTCCTGTGATGCCAACCGGAAGGTCGGGGTGGTTCGTCATCGCTGGAGTAATCTGACATTTGAAAAAATATTTTAGGAACTGTTCTATAATTACAGATATTTCTAATCTATGCAATCTATCTAATTAGGTTCAACCATGCCCAGTTCCTTGTCTGATTGCCTGAGCCTTTCCGCTTAACCAGTCAGGTTTATTCAATAAGGTGTCCTATAATGTTATTTCCTTCCTTGAGAGTATATGTTATCATCCCTGACATAGACTTAAGAATCCCTCCACTTTTTTCTTATTTTAACATCCTCTGTCTCCACAGTAAAGCCCTGTGCTTTAGTTAGGAATCACCTAGCTGAGGAGAAACCTAGGTGAGACTTTGGATCTCATTACTTTTATTTTTAAGTACCTACAAGATTCTTAAGAGACACGGCAAGTATACAGTAGGCACTATATAGGTAGAATCTCCATAAATTTAATAGAAGTTAGTTTAAATTGTGGATTCAAATAGTTAACAAGATTAGAAATAAGAAATGAATCAGTTGCACAGGGGTTGACTCACTATTACTGTCATTTCCTTTTGGCTTTGGTCATGGGGATAACAAGGTAAGAAGTAACTGTTTGTTTCCTTTTATTGATTAGTTTGATATTTGAAATAAAGATGATCTTTTTTTGTCTGAACAAGTCTTTTGTAAGTTAATATTATGTTAATTAGAATGGATGTCTTCCTGAGCCTTATTTTCTCGTTCATTTCATCTAATTAGCTGATTAATTTTTAATTGCCTACTGAGAGATCTTTACCATATTGTGATTTGTGTTTTACCTTTACATTTGGAAAACAATGGTACGCCTAAAATGACTCTAAAGTATTGTATTGAAGTATTTCTGCGAGGGATAATTGCAAATTATGATTTCTTCCTGCTTCCTAATTTTAGTGCAATCTACTTTGAGTTAGCGCTCATTAATCAGAAAGGTTTGCATAGTGTGGCGTACTAAGAAGGTGTTTCAGTTAGGCAAGCTTCACAGTAGAGGGTCTGTGACTTGGTGACCAAATGGAAATGAAATCTCTTGGCTGTCTATCAATACTATAGTGAATGCTTCCCAACTTACAACATTTATTCTTTTTTGTTGATTAAAACTTATTTTCTGGTGGTGGAGAATAAATCACACTGCTTGGCAAGTTATTTCAAGTTATTCCCTGAGTGTTTAAAATTTTCACCTTATTTTTAGACTGAATTAGTCTTGCTGTAACTTCTCGCCCTCGGATCTTGTTCTGCCTTTGCCTGCTAGATTGAAGAGCCCTCTATTATCAAATTTTTGTCCCCTATGGTAAGCACTTGTAGACTGTGATCAAATCATTCTTTAATAACTCTTTGATACATTAATTGATTGAGCGCCTTGAGTCTCTTGCAGTAAGACATGTTTCCTAGTACCATAATTATTCCCGTGCCTTCCTCATTATCCATGGAATTTTTCATAATCTTTCTTAAAACAACACTATGAACCCAGTGAAACTACTAGTGGTCTCGCTGATGCCAAATAAGATAACATAACCTCCTTACTCCTTTTTGTTACTGTTTGTACGTCTGGTGAGCGTAGTAGCTTTTTGTTACTGCACTACTCTAGAAAGTCTCAGTAATCTGGTTACTCATCATGGCCTCTGTTCCTAAATTCTTGCCTCCTCTTTTTCTCAGAGTTGAGTCCTCCCTCATTAAGTCTGTCTCATTATACTCGTTCCTCAATCCTTAGCCTTCCCGTTGACTGTGCTGAAGTACACATAATGTCTGGTTACACTCACCTAACCCAGTTGTCATCTTCATTATTTTCCATTTTCTAGTCATCTTCCAATATTGTGAAAATGATTTTTTTTTTTTAAATGAAAGATAGTCTAAGAGGCAATAACCCATCCAATACCAGTGCCTTGTTTCCCAGTCATGTAACAATGGCTTAGATGTATCTATCTGCTACATAGTTGTTAAGTAGTTTAAGATACCATTCTGGTTCATCACATTTAATTACAGCATTCCAAAAATTAGCTTCTAACGGTTGGTAGTTTTCTAAGCCCTTAATAGACAATGGAGAGAGATGGAGACCTTCACAGAAACATGTAGTGGACTTACCTGAAAAGTCATAAATTACTTTTCGACAGTACCTTTTTCTTTTCAGTCACTCTGATAGGAACATAGAGAAGTTAAGACAAGATGCCAAACTTTTGGACAGCTGTAATTACTGTGAATGAATCCCATCTCTTACACTTTTTAGCTTTTCGGTCAAACTGTGGTGTGGTACAAAGCCAGTTCTCTTACAGGCATCTATCAAGATGGTTGCCTTTAGCAGTCCCATTTGTAATCACATCAGAAAATGATATCAAGTTAGCTTGACAAGATCTGTTTTCCAGAAACCCATGTGGATCAGCTTTAATACCATTATCCCTTTTAGTTCTTTATCGAGTTAGTTATCACTTATATGCCTCTTTTGCTTTTCTATCGGATCTTTTATCAAATTCCTGCTTTTTCCACTTTAATATTGACTCACATCCCAATTGTGAAAAATCTGAGGCTCTGATGTCTTAGATCTTTTAATTTGTTTTCACCCCATTATATCAGGTAGACTTTTCTCTGAGGTGCTCCTGTACTCCTTGATCAGTCAGCGGTAGGTCTCAGAGCCTCAGACTTAGAGCCATCTCTTACAAGAAGGTCTTCGGAAGTCTTGACCACGCAGCCTGCCCATGTGGTTAAGTCCTGCAGTCTTCACGATGGAGAGTGAGGTAGTGGGGCTTTTTTGTTTGGTTGTTTTTTAGGACTTAAAATGAAAAGTTTCAAACTCTCATGTTTTAAAAGATTTTTTTAATATCTGAGGAAAAGTTACCGCATGTTTTATTCTTCTTCCTCATTCCTTTTGCTCTGTAGAAGAGAGATGTCCTGAAGTAAGGAGAGACTGTAGTGTCCTGTTGCCCTGTGACTGCAGAGAGGCTTCCAGGGCTGAAGGGAAAGCTATGACCTTGTACTGCTTATGTGGTGAGAGATTAAAAACAACTTTTTTTGTTGTTTGTTTTAATGTAATATTATTGCATGAAGAGAATGCTCTGGAATAAGGATTTCTGCCTCCAACTTACAAGGATGCTTGCAGAACAAAAGCCATAGGAAAAAACACACACAATGGTGTTTTCCTGAGCAAGGAGATTCCCCAAAAGCTTGAAAGTCTACCTGACACATGAGATATTCTTGCAAGAGAGTTCATTCAAGTCAACATTTAAATTTGAAAACTACTGGTGGCATTTTAAGTATCAATATGCTAAGCTACCTTGTACCAAAGCGGTGAACTGTAAAGGCAAGTAAGTTATTGCCATGCTGTCCAGCTTGATCCTTCTGCTAGATTTTGAGTAGCACCCCAAAGGACAGAAGGTCTCATATTTCATTCCGGCCACCCGTGTTCGTCTGTTGGAGGGATGTGTTGCTGTTGTAGAAGTGGATCCTTTCACAAGATGCATAAGGATTTCTTGTACCTAACCGATGCAATGTCACCAGTTATAGGAATAATTTATTTTCGGTGAAGATGGATTAGAGAAATAATTCAGTGACATGTCCTTCTTCCTGGGTAGTGCAAGGACAGATTTTGCTGGGAAGGCAAGACGCTGTTGCCTGACAATGATATTTTACACTGACTAATTCTGTGTGTCCTAATAAATATCAGAGAAGCAGTTAATGTCTAGCGTGACCACTCACTGTTGGAGGTTAGTTTGCCTCAGTTGGAGATGTCTGGAATTTTCTTTCTTCTCTTTTCTTAGTCTTATAACTTCCTTAATTTTTTGCTATTCTCTGCTGTTCCTGCCTGTGCATCAGAAATAAAGGTAATAATTTTGCAGTGGCCAGACCACCAGATGGGCCAATTGGAGAGTTTCAGTTTATTCAGGGACTGGGAATGTTGGGGTTTTTAAGTTCTTACTTTGCTAGACTAGTGTCATATGGGACATTTTGAGGGAATATTTTCCAAAATGCTGTTTTGTAGTCCAGAACTAATATCTTATAACACAGCAAGTGCTTCACAGGCACACTGCATAGTTACCCCTCCAACATCTTCTACATCAATTTAACAGAATATTTACACTGAAGCCATTTGGGGCAAATCACACTTGGGCTCATTATAGGAGTTACCTAACCAGCAATGAGTTGCATCTCAACGTGAAGGTATTTATGTGATCACTTCTTGGGAGGTGTTCATCCAAGTGTAAATTACTCTGCCTCAGCAGAACAGATTTTAGCTGGTGCCGACAGCTTGGATGACTGGCACATTGTCATTTTCATAACACACCTAAAAGGAAAGTGCCAAAAGAACCTAAGTGGCATTGGTGCAGCAAAAAATTTCCAGTAAAAATTTATCTCAAGGTATATCGGTAAAAATAGGTTGCCTTCAGTTAATATCTGGGATAATAGAGGATTAAAAACTATGATTTTTCTTTCACACTTTTTCTGAGAGGGGGTCTCAGTTCATGTGTAAGCAGTGCATGGAGATGCTGCCATGGTAACAAAAAATTGTGTGGCTTATGCTCCTTCTAGTGCAACTCATCCTCTTTTCAGTTGTCCCCAACCTACCCTTCCCCAGCTGTGCTAGTGTCATGAAGACAGCTTATCTTCTGTCGTAATCATTCTGTCAGAGGTTGTGTGGGGTGAAACTTCTGTGCTGTTGTAGATATTTTGCCCTGGTTTCCTCAAGAATAGAAGGGATCTTAGAATCATAGAATCATAGAATGGTAGGGGTTGGAAGGGACCTCTAGAGATCATCTAGTCCAACCCCCCTGCTAAAGCAGGTTAGCCTAGAGTAGGTTGCACAGGAATGCATCCAGGCGGGTTTTGAATATCTCCAGAGAAGGAGACTCCACAACCTCTCTGGGCAGCCTGTTCCAGTGCTCTGTCACCCTCACAGTAAAGAAGTTCCTCCTCATATCCTCTGACGGATATGCCGTCACTCTGCGTGCCAGCTAGTCAGTTGTGTTCCTCTCTTTCTCTTGTCCAGTTACAACAATATTTGACAAGAAAAAGTCTTTCTGAAATGAAATTCGTACTAGAATTATGAAAAGTAGTGGTTCAGAAGAGCAGACAGACCCAATTTATCACCTCCCTTCCTCTGGACAAGAGAATCGCCACACTAGAGTGATGCTACATATGCTCCAGAGTTCACACATTACTAAACACATCTCACATGCACTTTATTAGACAGAGTATAATCCAGGCACGGGATGCAAAATCAAAGCGAACCACACTTTGTAAGTTTACGGCTCAGGAAATGGAGAGAAGCTGCTTTCCTTCTGCTCACTAGAACAGAAATCCTTTTGAAAAGAAGGTTCGTTCCAGCCTCTGTTTTGGAAGTGGGTTGCGTGTGATTTCATCCCATTAGCTGTGATGGTCACCATTCAGTCCTCTAAGTGATGACGTGATGTACTGGGGGAAAGGGTTGTTTCCAGTGTTATCAGGATAAATCTTCCTGTGAACACTTGACCAAGAACACACATGTTTTGCAATTATGTGTGTTTAAAGAAACCAGCCATTTCCCCACAGTACTGTAGAATCTTTTTTTTTTTTTTTCTGGCAAGAGATGTTAAGAACTTGCAATTTCTACATATTATAGTGGGCTTTAATGCAGAAATGGTTCACGTCCAGGTTTGTAAACCAGAAGGCGTGTAGCCCACGGTTTCATTTTTTTCATTTATTTAGCATGGCATGGCTAGGTCCTGGAACTAGCTTATATGAGGTCATTACCCTATTGATTAAATAGTGTGATGAAAAGGGCATGATAATACACTGCTGGGAGATTATTGCCAGACACTTTGCAAACAAAGCTGCTGAAAGGAGAGCAGTTGTGAGACCTTCAGTGTGGTGGGTAATTAGCAAGCAAGTAGGAATTAAAATAAAGGATACACGGTGTGATATAGTGATTATGTGCAGATAAGTAATGTTTTGAATACTCCCTTTTGGTAACTCTAATGAGAATACATCTTAGTACAGGAAATGTCTGCTGGGACTACACTATCCAGAATTCTTAAACAAGCTGTGCAGTTATGTTGTCCCTAACAGTGAAAAGTAAGCATGGAAGCAGTGCTGCAGAGCTGCAAAACTGCCTCTTTTTCTTCGAACCTTCCTCTCTGAGTCTTTCTTTTCTTCCAAAAGTCTCATGCTGGTGTAACGAGACTTAGAGAAAAACAGTAAATACGTGCTATTTCTTTGGGATGGAGCACCATTTCTTTAAAAAAACCCAAAAAATCTTTTTGGAGCCAACAACTGGATCTGAACAAACCGCCTTTTGAGTGGGAAACATCAGCTCCTACAACAAGAAAGAGAGGTCTAAACTTGGGACGTATAGGCAGTAGCAAATGTGTGATTCCAGCATTCAGCCTAGCCTCCTCTCTGCGCCCCTGAGGAACACAAATACTTACATGTTCCTGAAATAAATCAGGGCATCTGATTTATTCGGTGGCATATGTTTCACCTCAGCAGCCCTTTCAGGCCTGCAAAACCCAACAGATTAGAGGCTTTTCAGGTTGCACCTCCGTTGCCTAAAGGGGAATGAAATGAAAATTTTCAGAACGTGGCACAGGCCAACTGTAGAGAGATGGATGGGTAGACACTGAAAGACGTCTTGGCGGCCACGCGTTATTTCTTTGCCCAGATTCAAGCTCCTTTCACTCATGAGATCCATGACGAGAAACTGAAAATTTCATCAATGTTATTGTTAGTGCAGTTCTTCAGGGCCCTCACCCGCGGTGTTATGGACCAGAGAGGGAGAGCTCCTGGCTTAGTGTCTTCTTTCAGAAACCTCAAGCTGCATGTTGAGTAGACAAAGTTAAACAGCCACAACAGCAGTGACAATGGCACGGAGGAGGACACCAGGGAAAGAAAAAGAGGAGGGAAGGGAGAAGAGAGGTGTTGTGGGGGAAAGCACCCTCTCAAGGCAGAACGGGGAAGCAGCTATGGTGAGGGCAAGAGGAATACTTGGTCCAGCTCTATTAACCTTAGTTTTAGTTCCTCTTTTCCATTTTTCAGCTCAAGTAAGCAAGCATATAGCCATGTTTATGTAATAGCTGGAGTAATGAAGATGGAATATACCAATTTGGGGCTAATTCTTGCCCTCAGGAGAGCACAGGGACTGCAGCTGTGGCCAGCCCCTACCAAAAAGGAGAGGTGAGGAGAACAGCTCCTTGTATCCGAGTTCCCATTACATCCTCACCAGGGACCACCATAGTCTAGCCCTTAAAATAAATAGATGAGGTTAATTTTTCCAGCAGTAGTGTTGGTTTAGCAGCAATCAGCACTGGTTTGGTTGTGCTCACACTCAAGCTAATGAAGTGGTTTCCTTGAGAACCATGGGACGTGTTGCAAACTTTTCAAAAAGCTCATGTATAGCCATTTTCCGTCATTGGGTTCTGAGTCTTGGGACCATCTTTTGTTCTCTTCCTATTTGATATCTTTGCCTTCCAGATCATAACAGGCAGGGTTTTCCTCAACCTTTATCACAGTGCCGTTACGTGCTTACAGCCATAATGTCCTTTGATTAGAGAGCGTGGGAGAAGCGTGCACCAGGGCACATTTGACCACATCCTCTGAAACTGAGGTTGTGGCTGAGCTAATTATTTTCACGGCTGGAAGAGAACAGGCAATGCTGTCTAAAGAGTGGGAAGATATGTGTATGTGTGAGCGTGTGTTTGTGTGGTTATACCATCTGGGAAGAGCGGAGCCAGATATACTTCCCCTTGGTATTTTTTCCATGCAAATCCTCGGTAAAGATGTAACCGGAGAAGTCTCATTTCTCTGCCTGAAGCCCTGCGTTTGCCTGAGGTTTGGTGTGCTGCGGGCTGCATCTCACTGCAGAAACCCTGCCCTCTTGAATTCCTGTGCTGCCATTCCCCAACTGACACCCTTTGCTTCTGTGGGCAGGGGGGAAGTTGCCCTTCCTCTGCATTGCTTGTTTTTGTTATACTAGCAGTGTGAGGTACCCTTTATTTATAATCTGAACGTTA
Source organism: Steatornis caripensis (assembly GCA_013398225.1). Classification (NCBI taxonomy): domain Eukaryota; kingdom Metazoa; phylum Chordata; class Aves; order Caprimulgiformes; family Steatornithidae; genus Steatornis; species Steatornis caripensis. Next base: position 52,043 of record VZSC01019673.1, on the reverse strand, counting down.
GGGATGTTTGGCCAATCTGGTGCTTCCAGCTGGCTGAACACTTCCTAGCGCTTTGGATGCCAGATATAACATAATTTATTGTGGAAAACAGTAGGGGTAATACACTTCTCACTATCAAAGGTTAATGTAGAATATCTGCAGCCCTTCGGCAAGGATACACGTATTGTTGGATGGTCTGTGATTATGTGTCTCTTATTAAAATAGAAAAATAAATGGCTTTTTTTAATCCTACTGTTCACCCTCTTCTCTTTTCCCTCCTTCCCCTTGGTTATTTTAACTCCTTCATTGCATTATGCACTTTTCACACATTCCCTCAGGCAGAAAAAAGCAATTGTACTTTGTTGCTTTGGCATGAAACTGAGCAAACTAAAGGGGGATTTTTTTTTTGCTTTGTTTTAACTAAAACATTCATTTCTGTGCCAAGACAGAGCAAAACTGCTGAGTTAGCCAAGGCTGTAAATTGAACTGGTCCTTTTACCTCTAGAAAATATTAAAGCATCCTTCTGCCACTGAGCTGGCACCCGTTGCTGGATCAAGTGCTACTATTAACGGGAAATCGGGAAAGTACATTATCACGCCAGTGCTGTCATTACCAGAGGGTTTCACTGAACTAAAGCGTTCAGGAAAGTGAGACTGCAAAGACCAGAGGAAAATGGCACACTTAGAGCAGGGGAAAGAAAGCATCAGACAAGAAACTTGGAGATACGTTAGGAGTTTGCGAAGGTACCCATCATGGGAGATGAGTGGCTGCTTTGTTAAGAAAGGATATGATAGGTAAAGTCTCCCATTATTCTTCAAGTGCAAGTTTAGTAAGAAACTGGTACAGACTTTTCCAATGGGCTTGTCTAATCGATTCTAGAAGATCTGAAACCTGTCAAGGCAAGATCGTGTCTGCCTGAAATCTAATTAGGTACATTCTGCTCTGAGGAAAACCCCAAAGAGAGGTTTGGTTTTTTTTTTTCGCTTCCAAGTAGAGTAAGCTCCCTCTCAAGGATTCTTCTGTTAAACAGGGATTTTTTTAATCATCAGAAATACACAGTAAACTGCATTGATAGTTCAGTTAAAGAATGTAATGGAAATTGATAGAATAATCAGTTAGTAAAGGTTGTGGTTATTTAAGATGTTAACTTGCCACTTACCCTGGGTGTTGCCAGGTCACCAGATGGGCAAGTTGCCTTTTTGCTGCAAAGCAATGCTGAATTCACCAGCTGTTTTGGCATCGGTGCTGTAGGGAAGGCTTAGGTGAATGTTTTGTTATAGTTCACAGTCTGGGCTGCATCTGACTTCCATTTTATGGGATAAAAAATGACAATACATAAATTCAGTTCGTTTTGCTTCTCCTTTTCAAAGTTCTTTAGAGACTTGAAATAATCTTTCTGACACCCATGCAAGGTAAGCATAGCTATCGAGTTTTACACGTGTGGAAACTGAGGCACAGAGGGGTTAAATAGTAACATTTGAAAATATGGGTGCCTAAAATGAGGCAACTCTAGCCCATGGTCCAAACAGCAGAAATCCTGAGCTTCTGATTTCACCAGAAAACAAGGAAGCTCAGCATATCTGTGAGGCAGGCCCTGAATTGACATGCTGAAATCTGAGGGCTGCAGAGCAAGTGTGTCCCAAGCATGGTTACCCAGCTTGTGGTCAGACCACTAGCCAAGAGCACTCCTGAATGGTTGCCAGGACCTGCATGTTGTTTCTAGCCCTGTTTAGGATTAGGGAATCTCACATTTTCACTGACTTTTTACTCCCAACTTACCTGCTGTTAGTCAGGTCCCTTAGCTCTACACCTGCTTTTTTTTTTTGTGAAGGGTCTCCTTACAGGCATGATGAAGTTCATAAGAAAAGCTCTACAGGAACATAAAATATTTTTTTGGTTTTGTTTCCTGGGATAGGATTTGCTCTGAGAATTACTCATGAAGCCACATATTTGCTTTGCTCAGCACTACTGTAGTAGAATATTTCTTGTTTATTTAGTCTTACACAGTCTGACATGCCCTTGCAACCACAACAAAGTCAACCGAGAGCTTGGAGTGCCCAGGGAATCCAAGATTATGGCCCAGAAGTTAAAAAATGAGCACTGATCTTAACTGTGTATCTTTTGGGGCTCTGGTCAGGACATCAGCATGTTTGGTTTCTCAGCACATCCTGAGCTCTGACGCTGTGTAGAGCTGTGGTTGTTCTGGGTGTCTGAAAGGCAGCAGACCCCGCAGTTCACAACAAACATCGCCAACCTGGGGCTCCCAAGGAGCAGATGTACCTTTGAAACAAACGGTGGTTATTTTGATTGAGCACTTATTAGTTTGACCAACACAATTTCTGTCAATTCATCGTATCAGTAAGTTAAACAATATTGAGCTACTATTTCACAGTTCTTAGAAAATCATCTATTTCCCAAGTTACAGCAGAAAGGAATATACCCCCTCCGTCCTTGTTTTCAAAGAGGTTTCGAAAATCATTCAGATAATCAGACTTTAGTGCTGTGAAATTTTATCAAAGGGCACTCTTTCCCTGGACTCAGATATGAACCTATTTTGCCAATCAGATAAAACTTCCCAAGCTTTTTCCTAGCAGCATCAGTGGTTAACTTGATCTTATTGCACTGTAAAGGATTTTGTGCTACAAATCATTTTTCATAGAATCTCTTTGTTATGTTGGGTGAACTCTGGACAGATTATTTATATGAATGTTTCCAGGAACATTAACAGCACAATGTAGTCTCCAATGAAATGAAAATTACTTAAAAAGGGTTTCTGTTAGATTAATAAAAGAGAGAATGTATAATGAAAAGGGCTGATAGGGAAATGTTTAAGTGTATTAATAGGCAGAAGAAATACCTATTAAGCAGAATAATGTCTGTATACCACCCCCCGTCCATTTTAAATTGTATATATTATTTTAGCTGTTGGGACTCCTTCCTTCCACCCTGTGAAAGCTGACAATTTTTACTTACAGCCTGGAGCTAAGTACTGCAGTGCCTCAAAATGGAAGATGAAACAGGCCAACAGGTTTTCTTTGTCTTTTGAAAAAAATGGAGTGTCATTTCTTCTCCCTCCCCCTCGTGTGTTCCTCCCCCCAGTACACCCCTGCTAGTATTAGCAGCCTTTCCTCCAAAAAAGCACTAGATGGTGCCCCTTTTCTTTGAGTGTGACAGAGCTGGATTTCCCAAGAGAGCTGCTACTGCCCTGCCGTGAAGATCATCAGGCACAAAAACTTGCAGGGTCTCCTTGTACCTTAATATAATTGAGAGCCCAAGATAAGTCTTTTTTACTTCTTTCATGTCTTCAAACCTCAAGTAGATCCATCTTTAGGAGACTGTCTTGTTAAGGATGGAGAAAGAGTCATGACTTCAAAGATTCATGAGCAGTAAAAGAATTTCAAAAAAAGCGATTTCAAACCAAAAAGGAGAAAAAGCAGGGTATGTATCCCTGTTTTCAGTGGCCTAACAGTGCAGCATCAAAGAACATTTGCAGTATTCTTTGCTGAAAAGAAAACTTTTCAAGTCAAGAATCTTTAATTAGATGTTAGCTGGGCAATCTGATTGATATTAATTTGTTAATTTCATTATGACCTTTGTTAATTTGTTGATTTTATTATGACCCTTGGCCTTTAACTGACCGAGCAGTCTTTTGTAAACAGAATTGATACTACAATTCAATATTAATCTTTTAAAGTAGAGTGCCAAACAGGGGGTATGGCCTAGCCTCATATTCTGCATGTTCTGTCAACTTACACTGCGTCTTAATTAAAAAAAATCTTATTAGTCATAGTTAGCAGATTGTTACCTAGCCTTTGAAACTGGAATGAATAGTTGGTTAAAAGGATATTACCTACCTGCCTCTATTTTAAGTTCTGCATTGGAATAACTGTTTACCTGGTACATGTCACCTTCATATTTAGACAGTTGATATACTCTAGTCCCTTAACAGAAGAAACAGCTAACATGACATTGAAACAAATTCAAAATCAACAACAAATAAAATGTCTGCTTGCTAGGAATGAAAGTTGAGGCAGATATCAAACCCCTCGTTGTGAAACCCCTAAAACTTAACTGAAAAAAGCCACTTCCTTTAATCTGTTTGTTTATACATTTGAAATGGCATAAAAATAAACATTCTTTGAAGTGACCCAAGATAAATTAGTCCAGGTTTGTAATTTCTTACTATTTTTGTAAATGGTCCTTAGAAAATTAGGTCTGTTGGCATCTGGGAACAAAAATTCAACTGGGAAAAGAAGCCTTAATATGAAACAGAAAGAATTATTCCCATGCTCTGGCTGCCCTGTCATATGTCATGACATGTGGCAGGTTGACTGCTCATTAATTCTATTTATATCAGTATGATAATACACCCCACTGAGTACACATGTGTTAAAATATTCATAAATTATGTTTAGTGCAAGCAGATATACATTACATGCCAAAAGAAGACTGTTATTTAAAGACAAAACTGGTAAACAGTCAAACACGGAAAAGTCTTTTTAATGTTGGTCCAGTACATTGTGTATCATCAAACTCACATTTAATTGCCTTTACTTGCAGACTCCGTCTCCAGCAAAGCAATATCCAATGCACCTTTATATTTTTAACAACTTGCAAAAGAAGCAGCTTTTACTGAAAGTAATTGGAATTTCAGCAATTACTGTAAATGTCATATTATCTCAAAGCAATAACTATAACAATTTGAAATATTTAAAATGAAGGTTAACTTTGACCTTCACATATTTTAAGGTACTTTTTACACAGCTGAAAGCTCTACTGTAAATACTAAAAAATTCAAATGCAAACTATTTTTGGAGGGCAATGTAGTCTACCCCCCAAAATAGTTAATCTTAGTTAATAGTAAATAAAGCAAAAAATAGCCAAAAATAGTTAATCATAGATTGCTCAGGATATTTTATGTTACTGTATATATTCCTTAAACTTTTAAAATGTCTTTTAAAACAGCAGAATTATAAATCAATTTTACAAGTAGTGAATTTTGTGTAGAATGTGAAAGCAATCTCAGGATATTAAAGTGGCTCTATCTACATCTTAAAATGTTTGTTCAGAATCAAAACACTCTTGTACGTGAAATCAACTTTGAGCTACTCCTAGCATTGTGTTAGAATTATTAGAATATTTAGACACGTGCTTTTTATCTTAGCAGGAAGTCATTATGAATTGTGTTGAATTCCTTAATTTAGAAAACCTTAAAAATGACGTTTTAAATGTAAAAATGCATTTCAGAACTTCAGAAATTATCACAAATTATCATGGACTAATGGCACAGGTGTTAAAATCACTGCAAGTTTCAAAATTATTAACAGAAGGTATAATATGGTACACATTTATTTGCAGTTGTTGTGATAGCACTTATCCTCCTAAGTAAGTGCAAACCAAGCTGGTTTTGATATTCTGTTAGTGCTTCATGTTTGGAAAACAATTTCAAAACTTCTTAAAACATCAAATGTTGTAATGTGGGCAGCGAGAAGGGAGGGGGGGTTTGCTTCATGATGAAATTTTAAAAAGATATATGATGAGAGTCGGAGTTTATGTACGTTGCAAAGANTGGTTTTGATATTCTGTTAGTGCTTCATGTTTGGAAAACAATTTCAAAACTTCTTAAAACATCAAATGTTGTAATGTGGGCAGCGAGAAGGGAGGGGGGGTTTGCTTCATGATGAAATTTTAAAAAGATATATGATGAGAGTCAGAGTTTATGTACGTCGCAAAGAGCAAATAGTTACCCTGTTTCTGCTCAGCTTTAAGGGATCTGAACAGGGGCAGGATGAAGTGGCTGACTGTAAAGCGTATATAACCTTTCTAATCACAAAACCATACTAATGTTTCTAGCAGCAGTGAAGCACGTTGACTTCTGATAAAGGACAAAGAGGGGGCACAGGAGCACGGTGTTACGAAGCCATCTCTTCAGCGCATTTTGCAGGAATTATGGCTTGCCCAGGTGTTTGTGGGCAAAAAGGTCACCCCTTGATTTCGGCTGTACTGTCAAATGGGCCAGCCGAGTTGACCGTTGCCCAGCCGTACGAGTGTCTCAATTTTACCCATCAGTGCAATGGTTAGAACGGGTTGGGAATTTTCTCTTTGACTGAAAAGGCTGGCTTGAGGAAACTGAAACTTTTTTTGCAGGCAGGTATCAATTTCAAAGAAACTTTCATCAGAGAGAGATTTGTCAGCCGTCGGATGGAATTTCTAGTCGAGACCAGAAGGAGATGGCAAGGTTGGAGTATCAGGTAGCGCCACGGTCGGGGCACTCACCTGGAATGTGGAAAATCAAGGTTTGGGCCTAGGGACTTGAACGTGAGATTTACAAAGCAAGTGCCCTGAACACCAGGCTTTGGAGTTCTTTGCTCACTGTGCATTTTAACAGTTTATGCAAAGTAGAGCCATGCTAGCTGGAGATCTCGAGATCTGATGTGTCCCTGATGTGTCGGACTAGACTGAGACCCGATGGCTAAGGCACTCGTGAAACGGGAGAGAGTGGGAAAGCAGGCAGCACGGAGTGCTGTGCCTGCCCAGCTTTTAAAGACTGTTTGTCCGTCTCTCGTTCTTGCTTATAAAATCAAAAAAGTCTTGGTCCCAGGGAGGAATGGGAACATTTCTGAAATCTCATAAAAGCTTTGCAAAATGTGAAATCTGCTTCTCCCATCCCACTGCTATCCTCTTTGCCATAGAAACAAATTGCAAAAATCCACTGAACTCCTGGGAGCAAACTGTGACTCCTGTAATACAATTTGTCAATTGCTAGAGAATTTACTGGATGTAAGGTTCCTTGTAAGTATAAAAAATGCCGTCTCTTAATAAGACAGCTTTTAAAAATGAAACACTTTCTGAATTTTAAGAAACTTTGTAATAATGTAAGGAAGGCTTTTAATCTTGATAATGGTAGCAGCAAATTGTATACACCGTCTAATTTTATCAGATGATAACAGTTGTAGTTTTTATCTTCAAAAACAAGTTGTGAGTGCTAGAGGGGAATAACTCTTCATAGCAAAAGCTAAGTTAATTTTGTGTTGTCTTATGTTGCTGGCAAAGAAGCTGGGGTTTTTTTTTAGTTCAGCTCTTTTTTTCTGTTTTTTTTTTCTAAAAATGAAGTCATTTCACACAGCAGTTTATTTAAATACAAAAAAATCACGTTAAAAAGATCTCTCATTATAAGCTTTCTGAAAGTTTGCTATGCACTTTCATGTAAAACTTGGCCTCAGTACAGAACTGCTGTACAATCATTTTCATCTGAGGTTTGAACATATTGGAAGAACTAGAGCAGCTCTTTCTTCTATCCTGTCATTTTTTTCCCTTGGAAATGATGAGCATATGGCAACCACCCTCACTGGATTCTCAAACAACAGGAGGGACCTTATTTCGATTCCTACATCCTGTCATCAGTGAATCCCATGATATTTTGCTCTTGCAAGGCTAAAGATGTGATTCGCATTTGCCATAAGGACAGAGCTTAATGTGATGCCATTTTACCACAGGAGCCCTCAATCAGTTAATTAAACATGATATAAATCACTGCATGTATTTGTAAAGTAAGATTAATATGGCAAAGTCAGAGTAATGAGGAATCCTCACCATTGTCTGAGTGTGAATCACTGATACGAAGATTACCCTTTTTGAAACGGGATATCTTTGAGTGGGTTTTGTTGGCTTAATCCCTCAGTCTGCTTTGTGCAACTTGAAACCCAGAGCTGTCATCTTTAGCCAAAATTTCAGCCATAACTTCCTCAGCTTTCACCCAATCATTTAAATCAGCATTCATAATACTTAGAAAGATCAAGCCTTTCAGCATACCACAAGGCTTCTTCATACCACCTGGGACATTGGCAACTTGTTTAATAAATATTTCATTTCATCTCATCGTGGAGATTCTGCTTTTGTTTTTTTCCGGAGGATTTACAGGGTACCCACAGCAGCACATTCTGTCACTGCGGTCACCTAGGTTTACAGCCTTAATAAAAGGATTTTTTTTTTCTCTTTCTTGAAGTGGTGTGGAGCCTGGTTAAACTAGAGCAATTACAGACACACAAGATAGGTGCTCTGGAAAGATCAAAGGCCCCCTAAAGACAGCTCTGTAGGATTCTGGAGCTCGCTTTGAAAAGCGCTTAGTTTACAAAGTAGAGATGTATAAAACCACAGATTAAACCCCCGTGTTCAAATAACACTAAAGGCCCAATGTTAGTTAATATGGAATCCACTTTAGTCACTCTCTTTTCACATCAAACTTCAAACCACTCTGAAGGAAGTCTCCTGGTATGTCAGCATGCTGTGGCACTGTGTGCGTCCTGTGACATGGTGTCTTGCATCAAAAACTGTCCTTTTGTTACAGAGCACCAGATCTGTACTTTGCTCTTCTAAAACACCAGACAGGTGCTATGTATGGTAGGCAGTCTTGCCTTTTCATATTTCAGTTAGAAAAGGGGTGTGTATGAGAGGAAAGGAAAAGGGATGAAATGATGCTGTTGTTGTTCTGGAACTGAATCCTGTGCTCATCAGGGCAGTGGAGATGGGGATCAGGCTAGAGGCAGATCCAATGAAAGGAAAAGGTGCTGCAGCACCTGCGTCCTCACACGGGACCCTGTGCTGGAGACCCGTGCAGTGGCTGAAGAGTGTCTCAGAAGCATTATGCCATCAAAGGAGCTAGCAAGAGAATAAGATAGAGTCAGAAGTCTTAAGTGCTTTCTGGAATCCGTACACTTTGCTCAGAAGATGCCTGCATTGACTTGAGATAGATACTGATAGCCCTGCTGTGAATGAACTGCACAAGGGGTACGGTTTTATAATGTTTGTGGGTGCCCCAGCTGGGGCTGGGATGCCTGGGGAGTAATTCAACATCAAAGGATTGCACATGCATCTCCCAGCTCACAGAAGAATACCTTGCCATTGTGCTGCCTGCTTCTTCGTCATAGAAAGGAGGAAAGGAAGAAAAGATAGAGATGCTTTCTGCTCCTTCCAGTGTGGCTGTGCTGCTGAATGGCAAAGATCAAGAGCAAAGAGTGCAGTCACCGACTCCAAAAGCCAAAGGGGAAAGGGATGGTCCCTTTTCCTCATGTTACCTTCAGGCAGTTGTCCGAGCAGACTAAGCAGTGAGTGCCACATGCTCAAAGGCTGTGTGATGTTGCACCGATGGAGTTTGTGTACCCCCAGAAGTGGGTTATTTGTGGGTAGGGGCCTTTCAAATTGCTGTTCTCTGTTCTGGTGCCCCTGCTTACTCTTAGTTGATACAGCACTTAAAGGCTTGACTCTGTGAGCTCTAAGTCAGCAGCTTAAGAGCATGCAGAGCCGAGCCCTAAGGTCAGGGACTTCTGTGGCTGTTAAAGGAGACCCCCTGGCTGACCTTTTTGTCTCTCCCGATGGCCTTCAGAAAACCAGTAGATCCTGTGCAGCTGGAAGCACTGTCATTGCCATTGGAGTTTTGAAAGGTCTGTGTTTGCAGATGCGTGAATGATGAAAGTAAAAAGGGTAACAGGAGAACCGCTGTTGTATTCGTAACTTTTCTAAGCTGCAGGTGCATAAACATGAACATTTGAGACGTGCTGATCTCCTTTCTATGTTCTGCAGTAACTTAAAACAGTCAAAATTGAAACTGAAGTCAAAAGCTGTATTGCGGGACTGAGACTGTTTCATCNCTAAGCTGCAGGTGCATAAACATGAACATTTGAGACGTGCTGATCTCCTTTCTATGTTCTGCAGTAACTTAAAACAGTCAAAATTGAAACTGAAGTCAAAAGCTGTATTACGGGACTGAGACTGTTTCATCTGTGGTAGTGCTTTTCTCTCATTCATGTTCTTTTCAAGTTCAGAAATCCAGGTTTGCTTTTGCTGCAGCAGTTAATAAACATCATTGTGATACAGATTTGTGAATAGCTATTTTAGCCTAAAACTATGCATATATTACCTTACAATACCTTGGAAAGTGGCCTGTTTAAAGAACTTCACTTTTCTATGATCACTGTCAATAAAATTTTCATGATAAAGATTGCCATAATACCAAAATAGTATAGTACTGAGAGGCTATCAGATAAAAGAAGTGTTTTCCTTTGAAGTCTTACAAGGATTCCTAAGTCTGTTGTGATGCAGGATTTTTATAATAAATAGGTTAGTTAGAAAGAATGACTAAAAAGAAAATACCAGAAATAAATATGATGAGCTAACCTTAGAAAGGAAGCTGTACAGTGTTCAAGAAAAGTCTCTGGAGCTGGGTTGTACCTGTAGGTAGATGTGCTGAGTGTTTGCTATGACCGTTTGTGAGTGTTGCCACTTTTCTCAGCGGCTGCAGGAGTTTACCTGTTTTTAGATGTGAACTCCAACCAGGAGGGGCTGGAATGCATTTGCCATTTCCATCCACTCAAATGTCCTAAAGCAGGAGTGAACTGACTCGTGGTTTTTTACAGTGTTCTGCTCAGAGTTGCTTCTCTTTCTACTCTGGGAATCCATCACTCTCATAAAACTCCAGGTACAGCTGCATTTACTTACTGTGTGGCTTGCTTTTATGGCTCTTCCAAACCTATATTACCTTTTACAAAAACTGCAACATATATCCCCATGTTCATTCTTGTTCTTATTTTTGCCCTATGGGTCATATTGCTTACTTATCCCGTGCTGTCAGACCCTGAATAGCTTTTCTTTATTTATTCCTTTCTTACATTGTTGTGTTTTGTGTTATCTCTAACCTAAAATTCCTTGTCATTTACGATGAAAACTTGCAAAATGCAAACAGTTTACTTAGAGGATTAGAGTTGATGTGAAGGATTAATGCAGAGCTAAGGAATCTCCCTGCAAGATATTTGGATCAAATCCAGCCTGCACAAGTTACCACAAGTTGCAGTAAGCAGGGAGAATGTACATTTTCATTGGTTTGGGGGATTTTTGTGTATAATCACTCAAATCTTGAAATTATTTTGTTTCAGTCAAGTTTGTAAGTTTTTGAGGCTGAAGCCTTACAGTCATGTTGTTTCGTCATGAGCATCCAAGCAAATTTTAGAATTGGTGCCTGAGCGTTCAGGGAAAAGGCACTTGGAGCCTATAAGAAGTTAATGTATGAAGTAGGAATGTCTGTGAGCATGTCCAGCCAGGAAAAAAAGCAAGCGTGTGAGAGATCACAGGAGTTCTGTGATCTCTCACAATTGCACGGCTCAGCACAGAAATAGAAAATCAGTTTCTGACCCATTCTTGGAATTGAATTACTTCATTCCCAACCTTTTTGAACATTGTTGAGGAGATGTTAGTTGAGGCATCACATCCTGCTCGTAGGTTCTCCACAGAAAAGTTACCTGGCGTGAGGTAATGCTTAAGATTATTACCCGTGCGCTAGCCTCTTACATCCAGCAGAGCTGGCTGGCGAGGTGAAAAATCCCATCTGTAGCTGGGAACAGACTATCTCAGCACACCTGAGGAACCTCTCTGGGCGTGAGAAGGCTGGATGGTGTGAGAAGAGTGGTGTGTGTTCCTTAAAGCTAATTTGCAGGTGAAAAGGCTGTCTCAAGTTCCTCGTGTTAAGCAGTCATTTTCCCCAGACACTAGTATCAAATAGTATATTTAATACTGAGTAGCGAATGCTGGGGTAGTTTCAGGTGGAGTATTCCAAGAATTAGAGCTCAAGGATTAAACTGTCTCTCTGAGCTAGTTGTAGAGCAGCCTATGGTGCTGGTATCTTTAGTGATCCAAATCTTTGATATAAAAGTGAAAAAAAAAATATGAGCTTGAAAGCGATCGGGATCTCTGTTCATATGGTTTACATTAAACACGTTCTAATTTCCTGTCATGTTTTCTGTAGCTTTGTAATCCTCCTTATTGTAAGATTAAGGTAGGCTTATGGGGCTGTATTACAGGGACCTGTGCCTGAATTTGCCTTGAAAAAGAGTTGGTGAATGCAGTCGAGACTGCTCCGTTACGCTGGCTGGAGTGTGTTGAGGATCCGACCTAGCTTTGGTATTTGGTGGTAATGCTCAAGTAGGCTTTAGTGGCTTTTGCTCTGCCTTGTAATTTCTTTGCAGCATAATAAAAAGCTCTTTAGAACATTGCTACATAGATTAATATAGAAAGTGCTTGTGATACTTTTATACACAGGGAGTTTAATACTTGGATGCAAGAGCAAATTGATTGCAGGCAATCCTGTGCTTGAGTACCCAGAAGTGAAAGGAATGATTACAATAACCTCTGGGATTTCTTCTCAGAAGTGGTTCCTGAAAACACCCACACCCACGAAGTATTGGGCACCACAGAGTGTTGTTTCCTTCTGATGTGGAATCACAGAAACATATTTTACTTTGGGAGGTGGGAGGGGTTGAGGGGGAGAGGAAACTCAAGAGACATTAATGTTTAATGTTTTTAATTTTGTAAAATGAACAACAAAAAAGGATATGGTTTGTGAGTGCCTCTGAGATTGTTTAAACTCTGGCAGCTTGCTGTCAGATGAGATGCTAGAAGCCAGGAAGGAAGAAACTGAGGAGCATACTGGGTAAACTGCTGCTATCTCACCTTTGGCTCCCCAATCTGATGGAAGAGTGAAATAATGGTGAAACAAATTTGGCATGCGTTGCTGTGGTCTCCACTAAATGACTTGTGCCACCTTGAATTGTATCAGATGGGACCTTGAATTGCAACCAGGCAGGTATGTTTCTCTTATTTGTGGAGGGTTCTAGCTGTTACAGAGCTCATTTTCCTGGCCAGCCCCTGGGATAAGGACTACATTAATTGTGCCTTTGCTTCACTTACCCTTTCCAGATTGCCCTCTTCTGCCCTCACAGAGAACATGTCCGTGGTTGAGGGCTTGCAGGCAGACAATTCAGCTTCTCTTAGGGATGGGGAGTAATTCCCAGAGGACCATAACACCTGCTCAGATTACCAAGGATGCCTTAACCTCTGGTAAATGCTGAAAAGAGTATTTCAAGTTATACAGGTTAGAGCAGTGTCTGTATATACACTGCACAAAAGTGCTCAGGAAACACCACTGCTTTTCTGTGGGAGGGTTTGAAACTCTGGGGTGGGGGGGAGTGGCAGATAATTTCAAGGGGAACATAAACTCAGGAAAAAGTTCATTTTGGAATCTTACAATTAGTTTGTTTCAATAAAACGTTTAGAGATACGTATTTTAAAATAGTAACTAGATAATATCAATGTTGGTAGTTTAGCATGCCATAAAAGCAAAGCAAGAAAATAGAAATGAGAGTTACAGATCTTAACAGAATTAAACAATTTTGCCTTTTGAAAGTGTGGCATTGAAGCTTTTATTGTGAAGCTGAATTTTTGGCAGAAAAAAGATCTGCTGATATTTCTCACTCCTCTTTGAGGCTGACCGATTACTTTAATTTGTAGGGTGTATGTGCTTCAAGTGCTCAGGTTGGTAGCATCCATCTGGTGCATACAACTCTCGGTGGTCAGGGCATTATAATACCGTGCCTCAGTGGAGAAGTTCCTGGAAGGGTGTATAGGAATTGCTCCAGCACAGCTATGACACCGGTGAGACTGTGGCAAAGGAACAGATGTTACTGTAGGTGAATAATAATCTGCTGTTACAGGGGGCGGGGGGCGAGCATACTACAAATGAACAACACTGAGCTCGTTTACGTGTGTGCTGGTTTATACTGCACTTTCACTTGTGCCATCTCTTCTAGGAGCCACCTTTGTTGTTTCTGTTGTGGTGGAGCCCAGAACCAAGATAAGAGCCCCCTGCAAGTCATTAAAACCTGCAAGAGACTTGGGAGAAAATGAGCCTGTCTGTTTACGGCTTTCTGCTGTGCGGAGGGGACCGGGTTTCCCAGTGGAGAGCTTTCTGTGTGGTGGGAGTCTGTAGCTTGGTGAGCCCCCGACCCATTTACTCCACAGAAACTCTGTGGGAATGCGAAAGGTTTAAACTAGTATGGCTCAGACCGTATTCACTTTTCTGTACCCCTCCCCTTTTGTTCGGGGCCGCACTTTTGGGTCCAGGAGTTTCTGGGACAGCCATTCCTGGGGGACAGTGGGGTGCAGCAACTGTTTGTCAGCCAGGACAGATTAATACAGGAATTCATGTTGTTCCTCTGACAAGTGTCCGGGAACATACGGAGGATAAAGCAATGCTGGTATTTGTTTTACAGTGGGCTCCAAAATGTTGCCTAGAATAACGAGGGGGATATTCAGTGTAAAGAACTTATTTTAACTCTCTTTTCAAGGTTACTGACTACTGTTTTTTTTTCTACCACGAGTAAGTGGAAAAGCAGCAGCCTCATGACCTGCATGGTCTACTGCTTAACCCAGCAAAAGCACTGTCCCCAGCTGGGCCAAAACCAGCTTGCAGGAATAAAGACATTTCATTGGTTTTCTCACACAAGTTCTACTACACCAATATGTCCAGTCTCTGTATTTGATGACTGTTGAAGATGCTTTCATTTTATTTGGATGATCTAGGTATCCTGTATTGACAGTTGCTCACTGCAGCATTACTAAAGAGCTACTGTGTGTTAGGACAGGCCTTAATGGATAGGTGCATGTTTTTCAAGCAACAGGAGAATAGCTTAGATCCACAGAAGTGCAATTCTAAAAAATGCACCATAGTCCTATGAATCAGCTTAGTTCTAACTAGTTTAATTTAGAGAAAAGCCTCTTCAGCAATTGAAATTTTATGGCACCATTCCTCCTTGGTCTCACTTGCCATGCAGATTCTGAACAGCAGTGCAGGTCAGAAGTAGGCCTTAACTTCTCGGTGTGGGGGTATTCAGCTGCCACAGTGACACGCAACTTAAAAGAAAGGGATAGAGTAGCTTAGAAATCCAGAGTTGGGTTTTGGTTTGAAACTGTGTGTTGAGTACCTTTAAAACTGTATTTTAAAGAGAAGCAAAAGGTAGTGTCAAAAAGAACTGTCAGCCACCGTTAGACCTAAAATTAAACCTGCTGCTCCATTCAGTTTACAGGCATGTACTAGTGCATTAAACTGCTGCTCTGCACTGTACCAAGAAGCGGGTTGAATACAAAAATGCTGTAATACCGTTTCTACTTACTCAGCCACTTTGCCACTGAAATTCTTAGGATGTTTACATCCGTAGTCCTATCAGCCAGCTCACCATTCCTGTAGCGTAAACTCCAGGTACTGAGCACTACACAACTTACCACATGGGTACTAGCTGCCTCTTCTCAATAAGCAGTGGCTGTTGAAAGATGACCAGAAATAGATAGATAAACTTTGAAAAAACCAGCTTGTTGCCAGGCTCTTTTGCTTTTGAACTGACAGCTCTGAAGAGAAGAAGAAACTGATGTAGACAGTAAAAGCCCATAGCAGTGGCTCTGTTCAGAGTGTGTGACAGATTGAAGATGTTGGGAGCTGAGTGATGGCAGAGGTCTCCAGAAGAAAGGAGATCTTTCCCAGGCTGAAGAAGCTGAAGCCATCTCTCCTGCACTTTCCAGGGGACATTATGAGGCTTGTCAGTCCCGATAGCTCCCATTTAGGTAAACACTTTTGTTTCCTTGCTTTGGATGGGGCATTGCCTTTCCTGAATGAAAATCCACACAGGAAATGCTTTCAGACCTATGGATCTTCCCCAAAGAACCCTAGAAGCACTCCTAATCTGTCTGCCCTGGTTTCCCTTCCTGCAATTCAGATCTCCAGAATAAATCTCATAAATACAGAGCTGCAAATACTCTCTGTTCATTTAACAAGCCTCTTGTTGTTGTTTTAGCCTAATCATGCTATTTTGATGGGTTTACCTTGCAAGGGGCCCTGTGTCGTGTTTCCATTGTGGCTAGCTAAGCTTGCTTTGCTTTCCACTGATGTTGTCCTATATTTAGTGTTTTGACTTTACGTGACCCTGACAATGTGTTGGGGGAGGAGGAGGAAAAAAATGTATGGCTGATGGCTAATCCTATGCATTGCTCAGAGACTGCGTCCACTCTAGCAACCTTTTTTCATGGTAATATTTTTTGTTAGCAATAAAAGGATTAATTCTAGAAATCAAGCTCTTTGATTATGATAAGCATAATAAATATCTTAGACAAATTGCTATCCTTTTAAGAATATTAGTAAACAAAGACCTTTGCTCTCCTTGGCTAGGCTTGAGTCTGCTGGTACATGCATTCATACCATCTGCACTGTGTGCTAATGCAACTCTTGTTGTCTGGTCTTCCTGGGAATGCATTATATAGATTGCAGCTGGTTCAGAATGCAGCTGCCAGGGTCACGACTCACACTAAGATTAATCATTACGCCTGGGTTAGCTTCATTACTTCGACTACCCATTACATTTAGCAGAGATTATGAGATGTTGCTTTTAACTTACAAGGGTTGGACTAACACCTACTCACCTCAGCAACATGCTTTTATGGTATGTTCCTCTTGCTAAGTCTCCTAGAGCAGCAGAGAGTCTCTCTAGATGCTGTGCTCTTTCAGCACGAGGAGAAAACCTTCCAGCATTATCTGTATGAAGTGACGTAGTGTGGATTCTCACATCTCTGGGTTCACTCTGATGTGGACTGATTTCTTCCCAGTGCACACTGTCAATGCAGAACTTCCTGCCAGAGAAAACAGTATGATAAAGAGGAGGCTGAAAACATCATCACCACCCCATTCACAATTAACCTTGCAATTTACCTAGTTCTCTGGATTTACTGCCAGGTATTTTGGGTGGTAGCCATCCAAAGAAGAGTGTTTTTCTAGGAAGGAAGGAGAGCTAGTACGAGTACTTCCACTGCATCATGAAACAATATGACAGTTCCCAACAGAAGCCTACAACATAAATTCAGCTAACGGAAATGAGCAGGAGTCTAACTCTGCTACATTTCCGGAAGCTGAGCCTCTGAGGTCTTCTCAGGCATCAAGGGGAAAAAAGCCAAATGCACAGAAGACGTTTGAAGGACAATTGACTAAACGTGCCTGTGGTATTCCACATCAGAGCTATGAAGACGAAACTTGAGGTTACCTTTTTTATGTACATATGGTTTAGGTTCCTGCCTCTAGGGTTGTGGCAAAAGCTATTGTTGCTATAGAAAACTTGATTGCATATGTATAGGGTAGAAAGTAAGAAAGAAATTATTGAACTTATTTTACATGCTGTAATTACTTTGTAACATCATACAGGCTTCTGCCTCAGTAAGCTGCTCAGTCCTAAATACAGTGAGAAAAAAAATCACTATATCAGAGAGCCAGAGGGTCTGACAGCTACTGAGTGAAAAAACACCCTTGTTTAAGGGGAGAAACAAATTTTCAGAAGTTTCATTGGGTGGAGTATGGAGTGGTAGGGCTTGCTTCTCTGGTGAAAAAAGTTCTGTTTTCTGCTGGCATCACAGCCAGAGGTTAGTTGCTTGCCAATTTTTGGGAGAAGGTCAAACTTCCTAAAAAGTGTCTTGTATCAATGGGCTGGATTTATCTCACACTGAAATTAAGCACTCAGCAGAGATGCTTAAGCCAGCAGTCATCTTGCTCTTGGCTGCATCATCAGGGAGACCCTTCTTCCTGAGGGCAGCTATGCCAGCAGGTACGTCCAGGCATACCCTGCAGGCGTCCATTCCTCATCACCGACTTTGAGGTTTAGAAAAGAAGCACCTCAGGTTGGCAGCTAGGGCTGAGCCAGAGGAATCCAGCTTGCAATATAAATATAGTTTAGACCTATGAAAATCGTGCATAGCAAAAATCAGACCTGGGTTGGGTTCTTCTGTTTAAGCATTTGAAAACTACCAGGTCTAATCTGCTGGTTTGAAGGCAGTTGGTGCAGAGAGCATAGAACAAGTGGAAGAGCAGCGCTTTGCCCCTGTAAGCAGACACAGCATGTGCTTTGCGCAAAAAAGGAAACCTCTGGGAAGCCCTGTTTAAGGGATCCTCATGCTAAAGCCAAGAAGAGTCCTTTCAGCTGGCCAGGAGAGCTCTCAGGGCTCACCTGTGGGGCTGCTGCATCGCAAGGGTGGAGCTGCAGGAGCCAATCAGGCATCAGGCTAAGCTACAAAACCTGGGGAAGGACTACCAGGTGTCTGAGATCTTGTCTGGTCAGGGACTGATCTTTGTACCCTACCTCAAGGTCGACTCAAATCCTAAGCGCGGGAAAGGAAAGAGCACTTTCAGGAGGTGAGTGTGTAATGGAGCTCTGCTCCCTCGTGATTTCTTAAGTATTTGTTGGTAATCAAGGAACAGCACTTGAGAGAAGAGGGTCAGAAATAGTGCCACCAGCCTGCTTATTGAAGATGGATGTTGTCTTCCCTGAGTTTTGCAATTCAAGGAGTGGTAGTTGGGTAGTAGACTTAGTGGCTCGGGGAACCTTTGTGCATCCTGTATCCTGTTAAATTAAATTTTTGAGCCTTTTTTTTTTTTAAAGGTCTCAAAATGATTTTGTTGTGCAAGACTAACACTTAGTCACACATTTTTGGGTCAGAATTGTGTAGTAAGTGGCTCAAGTTGGTGTAGTAAATGGCTCTAGTAAGCACTACAGAGCTCTTTAATGTAATGACTTTAGAAATGCTAAAGACTCTTTCATGCATCTGATGGGGTTTTTTGGTTGGTTGGTTTGTTTTCAAATTCAGTACTCACTTTGTTTTCACTCCTTCCAATGATTCCTGTGTTTCTGGGTGCCTTGTAATTCCCTAGTTTACCTGTATTGACCACTGTGTCTTATGCAGTGATGTAAAAGAATCTTTTGCTGTCAAAGCAAAGCTATCCTCCTCTTTCAAGAGTTGCACGTAAGGATACTGAAAATGTAGCTCCCATTAGTCATGTGTATACATCCTTATTTCACAGTGTCTCCCTTCACCTCTAACCTCCTGAAGTCTGGGTTTCTGTTCCATGTTTGGTGGGAGATGCTTTGGTTGAACCTGTCTTTCCTGAAGCAATGGTAGTGTGCAGCGTTCATACCAGTTGTTTTAGAAGCTTGTATATATGTGTGTGTGTACGTATGTATAGGAGGCTTAAAGGTGGGATTATGTGTAGTTGTTAATTTCCACAGAAATATGCGTTGTGTCAAGCCTAAGCACAGAGGCAAGGAGCAACAATCAGTAACTCAGCCTGGTGCCTAAGGGATATGTGGCAGGATGCTGGGCTGCAACTCCACCGTCTGTCAGCAGATTTCCGTGGGATGAATCTTACTTTACTTCAGGTTCCTCTGAGATCTTTCTGTAAGCCTGAAATATAGAGTTGAGTGTTTCTGGGGTGAATTACAAGCCTCTGCACCTGAAAAATATGTTGCAGATAAGCCAGGCTCCTTCTGTATGTTTGAACCTCCTTGTTGCCTTTTTATAGCTGAGGAAGATCCTTTTCTCTTTGATTGCATGTTAGTTTTGCATGTTATTTACCATCCTGCTATTGTGCAGTCATAAATTAATAAAGCAACGGCTTTGCGTGCAGGCAGGAAGCTGTGCACTTTGGCTTCTGTTAATGTGATCATTTTGAAGTCAGAAGAAAGGATGATGTTTATTAGATGATGTTGCTTTAAGTCCCTTAAGATTCAGATTTTCAGCTCAGTCCCTGCCAGACCTCTTTGTAGTTTGCTTATGTGCAATACCCTGTTCGCACCCATGATTTGGAGATGTCTGTGTTCAAGTGACCTAAATTGTATTGAGGGGGGGAGGGAAGGATTGGGGGATGGTGGGAACTAGGCTATCTGAAAATTCGACAAGATGCAGTTCTTCCTGAAGAAATTAATTCAGAATCAGACTGGTTTAATAAATTCCCCAAATCTAAAAGAATAGATCAATTTAGGCAGGAAATACTGTTCATGTAGCAGTTAAGATTGTGGACAGAAGTAAAAATACAACTAGGGGTATGGTTGCAAAATATTGAGGCAAGAGAGGCCTGGCACTGTGTGATCCAGTAAGAGAACTTAAATTGGCTGCATTGATATAAACTTCATATGAGAGTGAAGGAATCTTCTGGAAGCGATGGTCGCATTAGCAAAGTGATATGCCTTTATTAACGTTATGCAGCTGCAATAATCTTAATGGAGCAATCTAGTGTTCTTCCCAATGGAAGATCTTATATCTCATTTATTAATTGTCTTTCTGGTAGTTATGAGTTCATCTGATCTTGGATGAGTGTGCAGATTAAAAATTTTGATGCTGCAGATAAGAGCAGGTTTAATACAGGATGTTGGTAGCTGTGTTCTCAGCAAGGGTTTGGACTGAGCGACTTGTATCTTTCCATAGATTTCTGGCTGATTTGACACTGGCTGTGTAAATACTCAGTTTACATTGTAGCCTGAATTAGTCATCTGTTACTAGTGTGGAAAGCAAGTGTTGTCGTCTTTCAAATGCTGACAAGTGGCATTTAAATGTCCCACTGTCAGGATACATGAGAGAGATTAGGTGGCTGTGCACATCTCTGATGCTTCTTCTGGCTAGGAGGTGAGGTAATGATTAACAGAGAAAGAGAAGCCGGTAAGGTTGCAGAAAGCTCCCTCTTTGAACCTTAAGAAGGTGCTAATAGTGACTGCAGTAATCGGGTGGTTTTGACTGACCTGTGCAATCTTGCTATGCTTTTTTTTTTTAGCAGAAAAGAGTGTAGTGGGAATAGGATTTCTCATTTGCCTCATGACACACGGTTAGAAAACAAAACAATGCCTGCCACCCCTGATTATATGGGAAACACAGGCTGTTTCCTATGTTACAGAGTAATTTTAAGTGAAGCTTGTTGCGGGGGAACCTGCTCTGTTGGTGCAAGGTGGCATTGAGTAAAACCACAGTGATTTCTTTCCGCTGTGGAGATATCCTAGTGGGGACAGGCTGTGTTGCCAGGGGAGTGGTTTGATGAGTCCTCTTGTGCCTGTGTAGGTCACTTGGGGCCAAGACACGCTGGAGGGGTGACTGGAGGACATTAACATCTTGTGTGTTGATGTACGAGCAGTCTCTCCTTGGTATGATTTTTTTCCCCTTATCACAGTAAAGAGGTGTACCTTAGGCATGAAGTGACTTGAGAGGTGTAGGACTACAGACTCTGTATCCCTTCCTGTTAGTTAGGGAGGTATTTTGGTTTTGAATCTTAATTTTCTGCCTCTGCCCCCCTAGCCTCGCTCCCCTCTTGCGTGGGATTTGAATACCCATAGCAGAGGGGCGAATACTACCCAGTTAATTCTCTGGAGTATAGCTACTGCACAGCCTCCTGCTGGGGAGCTGAATGTATGGCTTATGCCCTAAAGCAAAGTGTATAATGCTTAGAGAACAGAGTGCAATTTTTTCTTTTTTCTTTGCTGCTGGAATAAATTATTATGTTGGAGTGCAGTGGTTTGGACTTATCCCTAGATGGGCATCACCAGTAATGTGCATTTAGCAAATAATATTATTGAGTTGAAAAGATGCCTCTTGCAAATTTTATGGGTTTGCAACAGATGGAAAATAACAGCATTTGAGGATTTCTAATACCTTGTTTTTTCAACATTAACCCCAATGATGCTTGCCTCTGCATCCTTCAGCATGTTTTTTTTGTAGGTCGTACAATGCTGCAATTTAGCTGTATGGGCATGTTAAATTTTCTAACCAAGCCTGATATGCGGCACACATGGGTTGAAAAAATCCAAGAGAAAAATAAAATGTCTCTGTCCCTAATAATCATTTATATCTTTGTCAGCAAAGCATGCTAGTCTTTGCATTTATTTATGTGCCTGACACAATACCTGTAGGTCCATGTACAACATTCAATGTAAACGTAAGAACGTAAGGTGTTCTTGAGTTGTGTTTATGACCTCGTGTCCAGTTGTTAACTTCCTCAAGAAATTTCTGCTGGGCCAAAATGTGATGCGAGATCCAAGTGGGGTAGACCCAAACCTAGAGGAACTGTAGGTCACGAGTAAAAGCATCAGCTTTTCTCTGTAGATGCAGACTGCAGTACTTGTGCTGGGTAGCTAAAGAACAAGTGAAGCTAGGAGGTTAAACTTCAGAGGCTGTTCCAGAGTGAAGGCTGACTGTTCACAGCTCTGTAATGCTGCTGATGCTGTAGGAATTGTTAGTTGTGGAGGAAAGTAGTTGTGGGTTCAGGACTTTATTCTTTTGCCAAACTGAAGAAAGAAGAAATCGGTAGTTTGCAAAATAGTAGTTTATTTCTTTCCTTAGACACATGCAGGATATTAAAGTTTGTGAAGTATATTTATGGTGTTTCTTGGTGTTGTGACAGCAGAGTATATAATCATCAGCGTATAAAGAAAAAAAATGAAATGTCTTTAACTGTTAGGAGAAATGACGAGAAAAATTTTTGTTGTTGATCTCCATCCATATAGTTGCCGTGAGTAGAATTTGGACAGAAGTTGGCTTAGGTCCAGGTTGCAGCAGAATTAAGCACCTATCCTTCCACAGACAGCCGCTTGTTAAAGAAGCAAAGTTGTTGGCATTAACAATTGAGCAGAAGTTCTATCTCTTTTGCTGACATTGTGTGCAAACATTTTTTTTCCACTTTCCCCACTTTGGTCCCTCTAGAACTGGGTACCCCATGACAGAAGGGGTGATTTAGCTTACCTCACTTGGCAGCAAAATTGCATTAATCTCTTGAGCTTCCAAATTTGTTTTATTTTTGTCCGGGAAATTAATATTGGGTTTTTTCCCTCCTTGTTTTCTTTATTTTAATGAGCCTGCCTTTATCTGGATTTTGAAGTCTTTACAATGGCAAACTGGAGCAACTAACGCAAAAAAAAAGGGAAAATAGTAGAAAATTTTAAACTATCCTATTCCTGCAAAGTGGCCTTTTGTGAAACTTATACTACTGTTCTCAAAAGAAAAAGCAGTTATAATGCTTAAGAGGTTTCAGATTGGCTGGCTGATCAATATCAAGTACTAGTAATGCTGTATTAGCAAAGACCTGTGCTATACACTCAGGCCTTATTACCATGATGTCCATTTATCGATACTAGTACTTGATCGCATACAAAAAATTATTTTGAAGTTATTTTTGATGGATGTTGTTCATATGTGTTATATGGCTTGATCTTGCAAACCTTTACTCATGAGGGTAGTCAATTGTCTTCAACGGTTTTCAAGAATGGCCCATATGCAATACAACCTCGATTATCCAAATGTCAGGGGAGACATTGAATAAGTTCATATAATCGACATTTTGAATAATGAGGAAATTTTCATGGCAATTAATAGATGTCAGGGGACATGACCATCTTTTAGATGACAGGGAGTTTTCAGAAAATTTAGATTTTGATAGCAGGGTTCCTAATGTATGTGCTACTGACAGACTGAAATTGCGGAACATCTGAAATGTGCCTATATATTCCTTAATAGCCCTTCCTGTGGAATCAGCTGGAGTTCTATTTACTGTGGTATTGGCGTTGTGGGTCAAATTGTCACAAGCGTTTAGCTTAACATTGCAGTAACTCCGCTATTAAGAGTTAGGTTCCAGGAGTGCAGTGTTAAATCAATATTGGAATTGTCTGAAGTAAAAGGTTGTTTAGAAATACATTGGTGTCAATTTTGGAATATGTTTTTAAGAAAAAAATAATCCTGCAAAAGCATGAAAGTAAATAAAGTTTCAAGGAGGAAAATCCTGAGGGAATGAAAGAGGAAGAGGAAAAACCAAGACTCTTTTGTACACATGTGGGAATACCCAAGGGAGCATCAGTTTGTGCCAAAATGACTCTCTTTAAACTTGGAGTTGGTCAGTCAAAGATAATCTAAAGCCAAAATTCCTGTTTTCTGACTCCTGTTCATATCTGCTCAGCCAACAGAAGGTGCTGCGGTGGGAGGCACTAATTTCCTTCCTCCCCAGATGGCTGCACATGAGCACCCAGGGATGCATATGGCTCTGCTGGCTCCCTGGGCAGAGAGCACCGATGGTGTCTCTGATTGCCTGTCCTCAGGTCCACGCTGCCACTGCATAATCAGAGTTTATCTTTAACAGCTCTGAGCAATGTAGTCTTGCTAGCTTCTCAAATGCTGATAAGCAGCAGAAGCAGAATTATGACAATCACAACTGATAGTATGCTAGGGGTGTTTGGGATTCTGTCCTGAATCAAAATACTAATGTTTGTAGGAAGCTGAAACTGATGCATCAATTTATTTGCAGAGATGAGCAATCGCTTGTTTCCTAGGAAACATGGGGCTGTGCATATGCAGCTCCGAATGTGCGCCCTAATGTTTTCCTTCATGTTGACAGAGTAGAAACTTTGTCCGATGAGATCCATTATGTTTAAAACAGAAGGGAAAATAAATTTGGAAACTTGCACTACTTAAAAAGAAGATAGCAGCAATACCACCAAAGTCATAACGAAAAGGCAGAAATAAGTCAAGAAAATAAAGGAAGTGTCCTTTCTGTCTATCTAATCTAGGAATCTGGAGATTTTTATAGTTGCAGAGCCATCTGCTAAGTTTCATTTATTGTGCAACTTTACTACCTCACCATCATCTGCTCATTAATCTGCCTTTTTTAGGTCTACTTCTGAAATTCCGAACCTCTGAGCATCTGTCAAATAGCTGCCACTGTTTTTGCAACAGTAGTATGATGTAGTGTAAATTTTTCTATAGTAAGTCATTTTCATTATGTCGATATTAGTCAGTAAAAGCTTAGCCATTCATGAGATGCTTACCTCAAGCTTGCCAGTAAACCACTTCCACCACACCCTAACTCTTTGTATTTCTTCTAGAAGAGTAAACAAAACAATTTGCTGTGTTGTGTACTGTGTCTCAATGTGGCTAGGACTGCATGGCAGTGTTTGGTCCTCTTCTGATTTGAGCAGTGCGCTTGGGTGGTGATTGCCAAAAAAGACTGAGGATTATTGGCACAGATCACTGACCCCAGCAGGAGTCTTGCCATTGACTAAAATGGCTGAGACTTGGACAGAGGTCGAGTACTCGGATGTTGGATTTTGTTTTAATATGGTATTTTCAGACCTGGGTATTCTGTTGTGACCTGCACACACTGCTGAGGTGAGCACGGGGATCGGGGTGGGTGGGGAGGGCAGCATTAATATCCACCTTCCTGATCAGTGTGTGGAATTCCTCAGGTCAGTACCACATCCTTCAGAGGTGGTCAAATGACTTTTTCTTCATGTTCATTAACAGCAACAACAAAAAGGAGAACTAATGTAGCTGAAATGCAGAAGCCTGGCAGCTATGTAGGGCGCATCTTAGACTAATCCATACCTTTCCCTTTTGTACGTTATTCAAACAGCAGGCAATCTGATGTGTTCCCTGAAAATGTGCTTCGAATTCAAATTCTTGCTTCCTGGCCCCATTGGAGGTGAGGTAATCCATGAAGCCCCAGCAGCTAAATGAGTAGTGGCTGCCTGTGTGAGTAAATGCTGCTGGAAATAGATATTAGCAGGTCTGAGGGACTTGAGTCCTCTCCTGCCAGATGGCTGCCAGGATGTCACTAGCCTGTGTGAAGCTTACGGATGCCTTTGTCATTCCTGCCCCGAGGTTCCCTGATGTGTTTTTTAGGCATTTATTTCATTTTGCCTGATTAGGTAAATCTCAGTAGCAGGAGATGATTCAGCTCAAGAATTGTTTTCTTTGGGGACTAATCATTCTGTCTTGATCTACGCTCCTAAATTTAGAGGTTAATCTCTGCAGGCTTCTTCTGGGGAAGGCTGAAGCTTCCACTGTGAAACCACCTGTGAAAGGACTAACCCTAGGCAGTTGGAATCACTCTGGGTCTTTCTCTCTTGATTATGTATGGGACTAAGGCGGCTGTATTTCTAATTTAGGCAGTTACAGATGAGGTACCACAAGATGGATGAGCTGATCTAGTAGCCTGCTGATACTTCCTAGCTATGTGTTCTTGCTGTTTCTCTTGCTTCAGCTTGGGTGCTTGTGCTAAAATGGCAGGAAACTACCTCAGCAAAACAAATGGAGCCAAGGAAACTTCAACCCTCCAGCTGGGATGAAGGTGGGGACCAGAAATGGTGGCTGAAAAAGGGTCTCCTTGTTGGGTTGGAACACTCAGCTCTGACTGATCCTTGGTATCCTTCTTCTCTCCTTTAACTGAGGGTCAAAATTACCAAATCCTGTTACGGCTGTGACTTTCCTCAGTCCTTTTAACAGCAGCGGCACTGGCATGCATTGTTGCACGCTTGACACTGCAGAGGCCTCTAACTGTGCTGACTTACTAGGGGCCAAAAGGATTAGCCAGCAATGCTACTGAGACAGGAACGAGGATGCATCCCACTTGCAGGAATGCACTTTGATTAGTGAGAGAAATGGCCAAAAATGCATAAAGGCCCTTTTTGAAGAGGAGGCTCCTGGCCTCAGATGTCTTTCGATGTGGGAGGGGCAATTAGATGTGCTGAATGTCTGAGAGGAAGGGAGTCTCGTCTATCAATAGATAACTTCTTGCAATCATCTTGATAGTAGTTATTATCAGTTAAAACCCAGTAGTACTTCTTGAGTTAATGAAACCAAAGCCCCTCAGTAAAGTGAGCTTCAAGATACACTTTTTGTCTAAAATTTAGAAACAAAACCTCTACGACAGAAAGAATAGAGCTGCTGTTCTTATATGGCATCTCCCTCCATTAAAAATGAGTAATAGTGAAACAGGTGGAAAGTTAGCAATTGTTGCTGAGAAGAAAATATCTTACGTTGGATGGAAACCTGCCTATTTTTTAGTCACAGCAGTGCTCTGACTCTAGTTTCCACATGTGGATCCTAAAGTGGCTGGCACGATGAGGGAGCTGAGACCTGAGCTATTGTCAAAATGTCTCGAGTGGAGCCTCCAAGAAGTAGTGCAAGTTCTCTTCCTCCTAAAAAGTCTTCTGTGTTTGTGATGGAGGAATTGGAGGAGCGAACTGCAAGGGGAAATGCATTCAAAACTGGGCAGTGAGCAAAGAAGCGATGGCCTCAGCCTTGAAGTCTGAAATAAGAATACATTGCGCCAGAAAGTGAAAGCTTGAACTCTCCAATTAACATTTCAGACTTTATTTGAAGTCAGTGATTTTAAAGGTTATCTTCGTTTGTGACCAAACTAGTGGATGTGCGTAGGTCTTGTCAGGGAGTGAATCGTGCTGTGGATTACTCCTGGGCTGTGCAGTTGGATTTCGACAAATCCATCCAGTCCCATGCTGTGGAATGTGTGGACAAGGTTCAAGTTTGCACTGATGGAAATGGAAACCTCGTGCTATACTGAGTTCAGTTTGTTTTCACATGTGGTGTGTTGTCTATCTGGTATGTCTGTTTTATTTATAGCTATATAAATATATATTTTCTTTTAAAAAGCTAGTTGGTGATTTTCACATCAATATTGTGTTTTCAACAGAAAATGGCTTATTAGTCAGCAGAGGCTGCTGGCAAAGTTTTATCGTTTGGATCTAAAAATATTTGGTTTTAATGAAACATTGGAAAATGAAGACTTGGAATTGTGTGTGTGTGTGTGGGGGGGGTCCTGTAAAACCGTGAAGAACTTGATGCATCTGTTAACAAATCGGTTTTTGTTAAAAACATTTTGAGTGAAAGTATATCACAGCTGGCTCAGACGTTGTGTATGCATTATATATGTGTTATATTTTGTCTGCTGAGACCACCGAAAAGAACTTCTTTGTGTGTAGTAGGGAAAGCTAGATTTACAAAGGCTGGGGTTTGTTGTTGTGTTTTTGTTTGGTTTTTTTTGTTGTCTAGGGATTAAAAAAACCTGCTCTGGTAAATTTGCCAATATTTTCATTAGATCTGGCAGCTTTTCTTTGAAACTCTGAATTCCAAATGGTGTTCCCTGTTTGCTTAGAGAAAGCAGGGGGCCCACTTCACAGTGTTTGCTCTGAGGTTGGTGCAGTGACAGGCAGGCATTTGTCCACATTTTTTTATTATTAACTAGAATAAGCAGTTTAATAACTAGGATTAAACCATCAGATCATGACAGAGTAGCATTAGCTGCAGGAACCAAGTTGGAAAGGATTCCAGATGTTATTAGATGAATACCTGCCCTTTAGGGGAAATAGTTAAGTGGGCCTCCGCTTTTATTGGTAAGGTAAATGTTTCTTGGGCCGTTCTAGGCAGGTCTCCCAGGTTTGCATTTTCACAATGATGTTGCAAATCCCTACTGCCAAAGAATAGGCTGTACTCTAGACTTGAGCCAAGGTTGTCCCCTGATGAAAATCAGTGATTTTGCCAGAACACACAAGATTTTACTATTGCTTTGAATCATTTACATTTTTTGTTATAAATGCAAAGGTGCGTTTACAGCATGCCAGTAGACGAATATTTCCTGGGGGGGTGGGGGTGTGGCGGGGACGGACGTTGTGATCAAAGACCTGTGCTGAAGGGGAGAGTTCCCCCTCCTACTGAAACAAATAGCAAAACCTAACTGGTTTCAGTGGGATCAAAAATTATCATGAGGTTATAGCTTCCCTCATCCAATATAAGTAAAGAGATGTTTAAGTTTGTTTTTCATGATTGACTTTGTAGTATATTCACATATGGATAAGTATTTGGGGGTGTGAGAGACGGTATTAAAAATCAGAAGTAGAAAAACTATTTTTTTTATTGGAAAGATCTGTTTTCTCTCAGTCTGTTTAGAGATCAAAATAATGTAAAAACATTCTTGTTTGACTACAGAAGTTCATTCTGTTAGGAGCTGGCAAATTCTGTCTTGCTGTTTTGGGACAAGTGCTGAGAAGGAATTTTTCTCTGTTATTAACCACTTTGGGCCATCTTTGCAAAAGTATCTAGGTGCCAAAACAACTGCGTAAACCTGGCCCTGGAGCACTACAATGCGCGCCCCCCAAACACTGCATTGCAATACTGTTCCAGTCTGTGATGGGAGATGTATTACACAAAAAGACCTCACAAATCTATCTGTAAACAGCTCTACTGTCTGCGTAGTCACTGTATAAGAAAAATGAAATGGGCTTAGGGCACCAAGTTAATGTTGGTGAAGAAATAAAATGTCACCTTAGAGTATGCAATCATCTTACGGCCTTTCTTCCCTGATCAGTCTTGAGCACTCGGGCTAATAGTGCAAATGTGTTTAAGCATCTTCTCAGGCAGAAGACAAGCATAAGGCTTTGAGGGAGTAATTGTAAAGGTGACTCGTGTCCAGCTAAGTTTAAATAATATATATAATAATATATTTGCTCTGTTCCACTTAACTGAAAGGTTATGTTGGTGTAACTTAGTCTAAGGGACCTGGAACATTACATAGAGGAGGACAGAGAATGGTGAAAGTTGTAATAGTTTCAGTCTAACACTATTTCAGTGATTACCTTTTTTCTGCTTGCTTTTCTTGCAGCTTGTGGTGTAAAAGACTGAACCTTCATTTCCTTTTCCCTGTGATGTAGAAGAGTGTTTCAGGTGATTGTAGAACCCCTTGGTAAAACTCACAGGCTCCACAATACAGGACTGTACGAAGATGTTCTTGCGTAAGAGAAGTGCGTAGTCCTGAGAGAGTCAGAGGAAGAAATCCTGCAAAATATCGGGGTTTACAAGTTTCTCTTACTGCTTACCGAAGTCAGTCTTTGTATGAACTTTGATGGACTTTTGATTAGCACTCCTAGAAAATTTGTTTTGGCTTCTGTTATTGAGGGGCTTGCGTGGCTGACATGAAATTAAACCAGGCCACAGAAAGCACTTTATTTCTGTCACCTGCAAGGGAAAGAACATCGACATTTTTTTGAACTTCTCAACCTCATTTCTGAAATCCTTCGCTGCTATGCAGCAGTGTCTGGCTGTTGTTCCTAACTACAAGTAATGCTTCTCTAGTGTAACCACAAGATCCTTGTAGTTAACTGGGATCACAAAAAATGTGTGGGTAAGGAGGAGAGGGCTGGCTCAGCAGACAATAGATGTTTAGTAAAATACAGAGAAAGTGAGGTGTAGCAATATTCAACTTGACTGGCTTCCGTATTATCCGTGGCCCTTTTGCCAGTGGGGCTTTCCCTGAGAAATCTCCTCTGGAGTTTTGGAAAAATGTACCCCTTGCCATCACAAGTTCTCTATGACTGTTTCAACAACATGCTGGGTATTTCCAAGTTAGACTAGATTCAGGTAAAAACTAAGGAGTCATCACAGCTTACAAGACAGTATTTTTACGGAGGGAGAGGTCGATCACTTAAGGTCAAAAGAACTGCGGCAGAACAAAACTAAATCTCTCAAAGGTGGATCTGACGGACTTGTGTTTTGACCTCATACAGTAGCTTCTGTTACAAATGAAGTCTGGCCTCATTTGAAGGCCCAAACATGAAATGAGCTTTGGAAGAAGTGCTATAAGCTACAGATAATTCATTTGTAGCTTGCCTTTTTTTACCTACTTATTCTTCACTAAAGTATTTCAGTTTTCTGTGTGCCCCTAGGCCTTGCAGAAGACTAAGTGGCTCTGATAAAAAGTGAGATCATGACAGTAATGAGGTAATCTTTCTTTTCCAGTCTTTCTCTGTATTTCTGGTACTTCCAAAACAAATATTTAGGTTAAAAACTTCATCTCAGGCCCATAGGTAAAGTAGTCTTTCATATTTTTATTTCTGCTTTAGTAACAGTTTTCCCCGCACCTGTGGTGTTAATGAGGCTTGAAAAAAATGTAGGAAAACATCAATATGCTTCTCAGTCTGAATAAAAGCATTTTGCTTTTTCAAGTTGGTCTGGAGCCTGTGCAGTTGATGAGCTCTTCCAGTGGGCTTTGGATTGGGCCCCAGGTTAATTTTCAGGGGTGCAGGGAGAGGGAGTGCAAATGCATGTCAGTGCTTCAGGGTTGACTTTTAGACGAGCTTTTGCAAGAGCAAGCTGTGTTAGACCCTTTCCACAGATGACGTGCTTTTGCTCCCTGCTTTACCATACATTCATGGTAGGAGCAGCTGTGAAGGAAACACAGCAGGGAAAACCCAAGTGCTGGAGCATCTTTGACCTCTTCTGCTGCTTTGTAAGCCCCCTCCCTTTGCCCTCTTGAGACATGTGTGCTTCCCGGGATGATGGATGACCGAGAGCGTCTTTAGCATGGCTGATGTGATACTTTTACTTTGGAAGTTGCTTGAAACCAGGAGAAGTCAAACTGATGATGATTTTAAAAAAAGAAACAAAAACCTCCAAACATGAAAACTTAAGCTTTTTAATTAATTGAAGTTATTTCACCTGCTCTTTTATTTTTGACTGTACCTTGTTTTGATGCTTGGGAAAAAAATGAACAAACAGACTTTTTCTTGTTGTATATGTCCTGAATTTACATTATATAAGCAGCTGCCTACTATTGATATAGATATATATACTATTGATAAAGATAAATCAGTCAACCTGTGGTAATTTAAAAACAGAAGTAAAAAGGCATTCCTTATTTTAATGGCTTTGTCCTTAAAGCCTTAGGTATGATTTTTTTTCCTCCAACTGAGATCAATGTGGATGCTTTTGTCTCAAAACAGAGACCCAAGTACCAAATTATTGAACAGATTTCTCCTTTGAAAATGCCACTGTCAGTTGAAAATGCCATGTGTACAATGCAGCTGTCTGACTTCTCAGGATTACAAAGAAACAAGACCACGTGAAGCCTATAAACAAGCTTGTAACTCAATGTGTAAAATTTCAATGTTTATTTCAAATGTTTTGAGACTCTCCTTTGCTGTAAAGTAGTGTGTTTGCTTGCAAAAACTCCCACCCTTCAAGTGATCATATTGAATTTGGTAGATTTTGTCATCACTTCTGTTCACACACTTTTCCACAAGTCTGAATAATGCAGTATGTTTTTAGTGTCGAACTTGTTCCTGCTTTTTAGTCTTTAATCTACTTTTTTTCCCTACCACACAGTTATATTTTGGATTTTTTCACCTCTTTTTAGTCCTTCCTAGCAAGTCTTTTTTTACCACCTCCTCCTCAGATGTGAGCTTCTGAGTTTCCTGTTCTGAACTGCCACTGAGACGAATGTTTTTAACACATTCTTGTTACCATTAAAGCAATCCTTCGTGGCTAATTCAGCAGAGAGAAGGAAGTGACCGGCTGCTGTTGCTGTTGATGAATATGACTGTATCAGTTTGTCATCTGGCATTACCATTGTCCTCTTCTTCAGCTAGTGTTCATTTGAGTTTATGATCTTACAGAAGTAGCGATATGTGATGCTTTTATTCAGGTTTGGCCAAAAGAGATCTTTCAATAGAATAATAAATCCTCTTTTGTTTCAGCTCTGTGTATATTGCAACACTAGCTTGTGGTGCTGTGATGAAAATTCTGTAGTCCAAACAGATTTGGTTCAGATCAGTGGTTGCATAGCAAATCTCCAAGGAGTATTTATGAACAGATGACACCCTTACCAGAACCAGATTGGCATGTGAGAAGGCCTTTTGCTCCTGGAGGTGCTGTTTTTATAGAGTGAGATGCATGTAACACTCATATCCTCTAGTCAAGAGCAGTTAGGATTTCAGAGGATCTGAGCCTTGGTTGCTGCATTTCCCAAAGAGTGTAGCACAGTACCTGCATCCTCTTTTTAAACTGGAGTTGACCTTCCAGCTTCAGCTGGAGTGGTGTTGAGAGGAATGCCTCTCAACCAGAGACAGCTGCTATGTTGCAAAGCAGAGCTGGCTGCCCTTTTCAGTAATCTTGGCAATTTAGCCCAGTGCTTTCAGAGATAAAGTGCAAAGGATAGCCCTTAGTGTAGCACAAAAGATGATCAGCATGAATCTTGTTATCAGTAATAGATTTTTCTTTGTCTCTCTTTTAGGTCTTAAATGCCCTTGCTGAAAGAGGGACATTTGAAAACTATGGTCTTCCTGGCTTTACTTCTTGAATCTTCTAATTGTTGCTGCTGACAAGACAGATGGACAGACTAGGACCCTGCTCTGAGATGACCAGCACTAACTCCAAAGGCAAATTTGCCATTTTTTGGGTGTTCAACATATCCTTAGGCTGGTAATGGCCCTGTGGATGCAACAGAGAAGCAAAGAATAAGTACTGCTGTGCAAGATGACAAGATGCTGCAGGTGATCTTCACGGGCCTTACGGTAGGCATTGGGACGCTTCATTTGTACGGAAGTACGTTGCTGGGCTCTGTGTGGCCAAAGGAGTTTGGGAGAGGTTCATGTGTGTGGCAATTCAGAGTGTCATTATATACTTAGCTGCCAAGCTTGGTACCTCTTGGTGTATAAGAGAGTCCTCTGTATAATCCATGAATTCCCAAATTGCCCGGGGTACAAGACCTCAAGGATGTACAACGTGCAGCTTTTCGGTGTGTTTGGCTCAGCAACACCTACCTTTGTAGGTTATCTCTGGAAGGATACTCAGTTATTAGCAAGCGTAACTGCTGCACTTGTCTGTCCCCTTTTGTTGCTGCTTACAAGTGAGAAGGGCTGTAGGATGACCACTGTCATTCACCTGGCTTTGTGGCACTCATGAGAACCAGAAAGGGCAGTCTGAGCATGCTGCAGCTATGTGTTCCTTCATTTTCTTCTTGCATGAGTTGAAAACTCACCTTTGCTTGGATCAGAATTCTAGGGAGGGGACAAAATAAACAATGTTGGACTCGTGTGGGGCTTTTTTTAAGTCTAGTTAAGTGCAGCAAACATTAATTGCTCATAAAAGTACTTTCCCTCACAGTGGGAAACCAATTTCTTTATTAATGGTTTCTCTGCTTTCAGGTGGAGAGTGAAAAAAGGAATTGGAGAAGGACAGAGATGCGGCATCACAGAGAATCGTAATATGCAGGCATGGCGCATCACTGGCAACTGTTTTCTCTCACAGTTGAGAATGCTTGGTACATGTGATGAGATGAGCAAAGTACAATAGAGATTCTTTCTGGGCCATGCCGTTCTGGGGTGGAAGAGGAGAAAGGCTGGTGGTTTGAGGCTGGTCCTAGTCCAGGTATAGCTCTGGGAGAAGTGGGGTGAGGGGGCTGAGACTTGCCGCTTACCTCATCTAGTGGTAACTCATATACTTTCGTACTGAAATATGAAATAGTTTTCTTCTAGCTAAAAGGTGCAGAGAGAAATGAAAAACTTCTAATTCATGAGCTTTCAGCAAAGTTGAGTAATTACAGTGTAAATAGGTGAAATACCAAATGTGAGTTAACTTTTTGTTTATAATTCTAAAAAGTTTATGCCCTTTCTTGAAAGATTTACATGAAGAATACAGATAAGTAAATAAATGGAGTGAGTATATGATTAATGTTTTTTAAATAGTAAATGCTTCCCATTTGTAACATTCTTGAAATAGATTGGCTGTGTAGGCCTTGTTTTTCTTCCTGCTTTACAAGACGCTCTGTGTTTTGTTTATTTACTGTACAAATTTATGTTCAATGCCTCCTTTTCTGTTTAATCCACAGGAGAATTTTGGTCACTGGCAACATCATTAAACTCTATTAATATATGTTTAATTAAATCTTCATAACAAAATATATATGATAAATTACTGATGTGTAATTAAAAGGAATGAAGGAGTTGAATAATGACAAAGCAGGAGAATGAAATTACATGTGTGAGTGAGATCAAATGTAATGTTAAGAACAGAACCCACACAGGCACACAGTTGCACTTTTTCAAGATACTGCAGGCCACAGCGCTGCAGGAGATCCACCTTATGATCATGAGTGTGCTTACTGTTGCTTCATATTGTCTGCTTACTACTGTCCTCATCTGTTGCTGCTCATCTTGTCCTATGTCCAGTGCAGTGGAAAAATGTTATTTCTATCTGTCGTCGTTTCTGCAGGTTATAATCCTGACAGAGATGCAGTGGGTGTAAGGAGCTAGCAGCGAGGCAGCCTCAGCAGTAGGGGCTGGGAGAAGTTGCTTTCTGAAAAATACGGAGTCTGTAGAAGAGAAATGGTTGTTCTTAGTTCACTTGCTAGTGACCAAGCCATAAAAAACTCTTCACGCTCTGCAAAAGTGGTGATTTCAGCGGTGTAACTAAATCCTGGTACTGCAGAGGACAAAAGCCCCACCTGTGTGTTAAGCAAGTGCTTCAGTGCTTTCCCTCGGACAGGAATGTAGAATAGCCTGTCCAGTTTGAACAAGCAACAGGAGCTCATCTCTTGGCTCTTTGAAGCAGGGCAGTGGAAATTGATCAACTCTGTGTTGACCAAATTGGAAGTGGTTAAATGCAGGTAAACAGAGTGCTGAAGAACACTTTAAATGTACAGGAAGTAGATAAGTCCACCTTGGAGGAAGAGATCCTTTCTAGCAAAGTTTAGTAGCACCAATACAGTGGTTGGCATTTCAAGTTAGGTGGGGTTTGTTCAGAATGGCTACATCTAGATAAAACTTTTAATGTGAAACTTCTGGGGAATCTAAAAATATATAAATGCAAGCTTGATTACAGAGTGGCTGACAGATCAATATTCCGGTGTTCTCACTGCAAAATGAACACTCCCAAGATTTTGAGTACCAGTTTGATATCCTTAGTGAAATGCTTCTGTTTGAAATTGTTTTACTTAAAAATGTTCCATTAAAAAGAGTAGCTTAGGAAGAAGCAGTTCAGTCTTGTAGGAATCCTTTTTTAATAAACCCAGAACAACTACAGTGGTCTTGTCATGGCTTAAAGCTGGGCTGGCTATTAAATGGGTGACAGATGCTCTTTGTTAACCCCCTCCCTCCTCAAATGTGGGAAACGAGAAAAGGGAAGGAGACTTACAGGTTGGAAAAGTTAAAACAGCTTTAACTATAATAATAGGAAAAATAATAATGAAATATATACAAACCAATATCAAGCTTCCCCCCACCAATGAGGAATACTGCAGGGCAGGCCCTGGGAAAGTCCTGGACTGGGCTCAGCAGCAGGCAGGAACTAGATTCGGGAATGCGCGGATTGGGATCGAAGGCAGAAANCTTATGGGTTGGAAAAGTCAAAACAGCTTTAATCTGACTACAGTAATAATGTATTATAATAATAGGAAAAATAATAAGGAAATATATACGAATATATGAACATGTACAAAACAAATATCAAGCTTCCCCCCACCAATGAGGAATACTGCAGGGCAGGCCCTGGGAAAGTCCTGGACTGGGCTCAGCAGCAGGCAGGAACTAGATTCGGGAATGCGCGGATTGGGATCGAAGGCAGAAAAATTGGACGGAGTCCTCCGGACACCAGCCACAGAAGAAGAGTGAGACCCTCGTGATCTCTCAGCTTTACACTGAGTATGATGCTTATGGGATGGAATACTCCCTTTGGTCAGGTTTGGGTCACCTGTCTGACCCGCTCCTCCCCACCGCAGGGTCGCAGGTGTGACCACTTCTCTGCTCTTTCAGTTGTGGTGCATAACAAAGTCAGCAGAAGCAAGCATTGACCTTGGTCTCTATAGGAATAACTATAAGCAAGAGCCTTTCTGCATACCATTCCTACTGATGTTCCAGCACTAACTATAAATACTGAGCCTTATCACTGCTAGAAGCAGACATTGTCTGAAAAACTTGCAGTTAGTTTCAGAGAGTGCAGGTCCTGAGAAGAGATTTAACTGAAAAATAAAGTCACTAAAAGAAAATTGGTTCTGTCCTGGCCCAAACCAGGGCAGGTCTTGACTCACTCAGACAAACAAGATTAGAAATTTTGTCAAACAGAAACTAAGTGCATGTTTGAAATGAGTGAATATTTACCTTATGTATCTAATTAGGAACATCCTGCTCTACGTGTAGGTCAACACAGGCTTTTAGTCACTTAGCTCTACTGTACCATTCTTCATTTCAATTTTTTTTAAATGCAAAAGAATTTTAAAAGGTCATAATTGCTGCTGGCACTGCGGTGGGGTCTCTGTCCTGTCCCTCCCTCTGCCGAGAGGGAAGTTTGTGTCTGGGAAGTTCGTGTTACTGTATGCCTCGGGTCTCCTCACTTGTGGAGGAAATGTTGATACGGAAATGTGTTGGTAGCAAGGGAGAGGGAAGCTCAGCATACAAGATGGCTATTATAATAGATGACAATAGTCAGCTTTAGTACCAGTTCAAATGCTGCATCTGACTAACTTAATGTTACAGAGATTGTTGGAGATTGTCATTTATGTAGTGAAATTAGGTGGTTTTAATTCTATGACTCAGTTGGAATAAGTCTGGGGGGGGGAAGAAAGTGTCATAAGATAGTGATGGGCACGATTCAGAGGTCTGAATCCCCATTTAGGTGGCAATGTTTCAATCTGGCATGGAAAGAGGCTGCTACTCCAGTCTTACTTTGACCCCTCTTGCCCAAATCCTTCAGCATTCAGATGCAAAACCTTAGAACTAAGCCCTCCCAGATCTAGGGGGTGTTACTGCACTCCTTCGTGTGTTCCTCCCTACTCCCACAAGTTCATGGTGTTCATACTGAGTCTTGAATTCACCTTACTGTGGAGAGGTGCAAGCAGTAAAACTCAGATAAGGGGCTTGAAATGTCTTTTAGAGCTGTGCTGTGTTTGGCAATTTGTGTTCCTTTGGGGTTGACAGAATTCTTTTGGCAGTTAAGTTTTCACTCCCTGAGTCTTGATCTGAGATTCAGGTTCAAATAAGTCTGAAATGTTGAGCAGAATTCAGTCCAAGTGAGCAAGTTTCCCATGGTTTCTGTCTGAAATGATAAAACCTTCATCAGAGAAGGGCAAACCTCCACCTTGGTTCATCTGGAAGATTTGAAGATGGTTTTATGAACCTGGGTTTAATTTGAGGTTTGTAAGAAAGCCCTCTCATATTTCTTCAACTCTTGTTTCAACTCCAGGATATGACCCTGACTGTATCAGAGTTAATGGGAGTTCTTCCACTCCCATTTGCAGCAAAGGCAGGATTTCCCACCCTGAAGTTCTGTCTGTTTCTGTTTATTAGCCTTACAGGTCAAAGACTGAGTTAGTAAATATATTTAGTGAAACACCTATTGATTTCAAAGCTGACTCTCAAAACCTCAGGATTTTGTGCTATTCCCCTTTACTCTATTAAAATTGAAAGTGTTTTAGCTATCAAATGTACTAATGACCCACTAGATGAAAAAATTCAGCTGAGGAAGTGTAGCTCAGTGAGGGCGTATACATTCCTGGACCATTTTTCTGCATTTTTAACGAAGATTCTTTGGCTGCCTTGAAAAATTCACATGCCCGCTTCCCTGGCACTCATTGTGCCATCTGTACACACAGCACATGGTGTACCTCCTGATTTTAAAAAAAAAAGTATTGTTCTGCTCTCCAACCCGCAGCCTGTGGTACCACGTAAACTGAAGCAAAAAAGTCTGTCTAATCGATCCTTATTTAATAAACAGTGTTATCAATGCCTTTGAGGCAGCTGTACAATGTATGACATGGGGACATCAGGACATTTTCTGGCTTGCGTTAATTGGCATGGCAACATTGTTTTTTTGGCCTGGCACACCAGACTGAAAATTGAATTTACAAAATCAAACTGTAGTTATCTACATTCCTTGATGTCCTCCCAGGTGAGCTACTGGGCTTCATGCTAATAACTTCTAAAGCAAGCAAACTTTAGCTAATTATGTGCTAGTTTATTCTCCCTTGCTAAATTTTGGCAGGTTGCTTCTGTAAATTATGAAAAATAAATGTGAAATATGCAGATGTCTTTTGTTTGAAGCAGATGTTTGGTCCGCCTTGCCAGAATCTAATCAGCTGTTTCCCTAGAGTTTTTTTTCTCCCCCCACCCCCAATATTGTCCAAGAGCTTTATGAAAACATGAAGGGTCGGGGGAGTGTAGAACAATAAGACACTGCTTTATTTTCCAGCTATCAGACTTCAGGGTAACTCAAGGTAGATTTTTAGGCTGTTGTCTTCTCTGGCCAAAGCCACAGCACATGCTGGCAGAGGACACATAAGGCACAATATTGTCTGAGGACAGGCAGAATGCAAATGCAGCCTTGCCTGTAGTGGGGGAGGTGGTGGCGAGTTGGGAGGGAGCCAGTGAAAGCCAGCTTTGAAGTTGTGATGGTACTGTGTGGCTGAGACCCACAACTTGTGGGCTTCCCTCATGGGGAGCATCACAGGTGGGGGAGCTACAGATCTCCAAGAGCATAGCACAGCTGTGTTAAAGGCAGGGCAGGTGGCAGGATGTTGTTCCTTCCCTGTTGCCCCAAATCACCCTCCTCCCTGCCTTGTTGTCTACAGCATGGCATGGAAGGAGGTTGAATTAGCCAGTGTTGCATCCTGTGCTGTCTGGCTGGGCTAGATGAACCCTAGCAGGGGTGTTGCAGTACTCTGTTGCCATCTCATCCAGCACTACCCTGCAGCACAGAGTCTGAATCTGCCCTTAGCGGTACTGACTGCTGTAGTCTCTTGCTTGTAAGAGCTTCTTAAAATGAAGCGCTCTCCAGAAGAGTCTGATCCGCACTGTACTTCATACTTTGCTCCTGGCCTGCTGTGTAGCATGGCTTCCAATCTACAGCTGTGCTGATGTAGCAGCTGTCTCCCTTGCTATGGCACTCTACCCTCCCAAGAACTGTCTCAACAGCAGCAGTTACTACGGCTAGAAACCAACATAAAGTGCAGAAAAGGGTCCAGATGAAGATCCCTCAAGCCTCGAGGACCATCCTCTCTGTCATTACAACTCCAGCAGGCTCATCAGAAGTTCAGTAATAAGAATAGTAATTATTTTTTTTAGTACAGTGCTCAGCACCTGCATTGCACTTTCCATTTAAGGCTTTCACAGCACTTGATTGTGCATGGATTTAAACTTCCAGCACTCCTACAGGGTAAGTATCATTATCCCCACTTTGCTTACAGGGAAACAGACATAGAAATAGACTAAGTGATTTTTTTTTTTTGTGAAGGGGGAGAAGATGAGTTTTGTGTTTAAAAGACTTTGCTGAGGGTTGACATTCTGGTTTTGTTAGTCCATGCCACAGCATCCTGCTGGAAGCATTTTTCTGGCTACTGTCAGGGGTCCTCTTGTGGGTCAGCAGAGAGGGAGGTGTTCCTGCTACGCAGTGTTGGGATTTGGCGCTGTGTGTTAAGAGTACTTCATTTTTGGGTGGATCTACTGATGGCTTCCAGAACTTGTGCTCTTAAGTTAGGTGCTTGAAGCCGAATGGCAAATGGCTGCCTGAATTGGTAACAACTGAGTATCTCTAGCAACCAAGAGGTACAGAGCAGTGGGCAACTTTGGAGTGATAAGTACTTCAGTATGATGGCACTACTTATTTTTCATCATGGCTGAAGCACAAATCAAGAGCCTGTTGTGATAGGTGCTTTGGAAGCAATTAAAATGAATAGTCCTTGCCCCAGGGACACAGGTCTTGAGATTGTGGCAAGATGCTCTTCACTTGTAAATAGATTGCTGGAGGGAAGGATAATTCAGCAGCCTAAGACTGCTAGGGAATTTTTTTATAGTGAAACTGAAGGGGGAGAAAGAACTCTTGCCCAGTTTTTTTAGTTTCTTTACATTTAGGGTTGAAAGAATCCATTGTTGGTTCTTACGAAAGCATTTGTTTAATCTGACTATATCATCGAGGAGTATTATTTTTTTAAATGAAGCTTCATAAGGCAGTATGAATATATAGCCCTTTGATTATTCAAAAAAATTGTACAAATCAAAATAAATTTGCCTGAGCAATTTAAAATAATTAACCTTTGACAAACCTCCCTCTCTGGTAATGGAATAGTAACTTTATGAATAAAAGATAAGTCGTGACATTCAGTGAATTACAATATTCGTCCCATAAATTACAGGATAAGATAGCAATATAATCTATGTTTTTATAACTGTAAAATGTCCTGAACAGTAGCCCCCTGTACTCTTCAGGTTAATTTTTTTCTGTTTCTCTGAGGTATACTGTGCCTTTTGCATGAAAGCTTCCCAAGTGATGTCAAGTTTCCGCAGTGTCCACAAAGGCTGTGACCCAGGCCTTCCTTCCCTGCTCTGAAAGGGGAATCTCTGCCTTAACGGGAAACCCGTGCTACAAAGGGATTCTCCTGAACGGTAACAATAAGTGCAAATGATGATCCTGGGAGTCTCCTGCTATATAACCAAGTACAATGCCAATAAACTAGGGATGTAAACCACATGAGCATATGGACAAAATATGGTCTGAATGGCATGATTATGTTTCTCAGGCCATAATGAATTCATCCCAAGGTGCAACTGTACATCTGTTGTTATAGTGTTCATGATAGCAAACGCTACAGTGAAGGTTGCAGTTTAACTCAAATTATAGCCACCTGTTTCCGTTCACTAACAACTTTCTTAAAAATGATTCCTTCTGGACTGATTCATATCAGTCCTAAAATGGTCATTCACTTATATATATATTTGGGGGAAAATCTGTTTGATTGATAGAGTAGGCAAGCTGAAAGATTTCTACCCCCCCGCAATGATTCTCACCAATGTATTTCCTCAAAAATAAATCAAACCCTCTGGCTTTTAAGGGACCGATCCATCTCTCATTGATTTTTTTTTTAATGTATACTGGGTTGGGCTTTGTGACATACTTTGTAACTGTTGGCATGGAGTGATACTGTGCAATCCAAACACTGCAGGTGAAGCTTTAGCTGCTTGGGAGTCTTGTTCAGACTAGTTTTCCAATACCTGTTCTCATTGTGTAGTTGGTTAAGTGTTGCTTACATTACATCCCATCTTTCTTTAGCTGGGATAAATCCAAACTACTGTCTTTACAGACTGGAGAGGAAGAGTAGGATGCTCGAATCTTGGCAGTTGATACCCAGGAAGATACATTTCTTTCCAGAAAGTTTGCTGCCCCTCTGGGAGGGATGAGGTACCAAAGAGACTATCGGCTATTATCAAAACTTTAAAAATGGCAAAAGAGGAAAATCTAGTTTCAGGTGTTCAAACACGCTGTTCTGTTTCAGTGACCGTCTTAAACAATTTTAATGCTAAAGTCAACTTTACAAATGTGAACTCCAAGTTAAAGTATACAAATGTTAAAGGAGAGTCTGCTACTGATCCTTAAACGGTGATGCGTGTCAGTGATGCATAAAACATTTTGAAGTGCAAATGAATCTGAATGGGATTCAGATTCAACATTTCTGGAGCAACTTCATTTCTTAGCAAGCATCCATAGTGTATTTGTTATTGCATGTCCGCTGTTGTGCTTTCACCTGAGGGGAGTAGACATGTGACCGTGATTTCACATTTGATTTTGATACGGCAGTACAGGGAGTGTTGGGCTGTTTGGCGCACCATTGTATTGGGTTTCATTGCAACCCCCTCCTAACAGCTGTCCCAAGTGCAGGAAGGAGATTACATGGTGGTTCTTGAAAAGCTATCTCACCGTGTTGTGGTCAGGTCCCTCTCAGAGGGGAGCCAAGTTAGATTCCAGCTTAATCCACAAGGGTTGCTAGGAAGAAAATTCTTCCCTTGAGACTTCAGACTGTTGTTACTCCTTTTCTCTGGCTGTGTGTTGCATTCATTTCCAGAGGTGGCAGTAGGCAAAGTACACAGGGCTACAACACACAAGTCACAGAAGAGAATTTCTCTGTCCCTTTCACTCCTGCTGCTTAAGGATGGGGAGGTTCTCCAGTGCATGCCAAGTGCCTCTTCCTTAAAGTAATAATGTTGTTCAGCTTTTATAGACATAGAATGCAAAATGTAGCTTGCAAGTGATACTTATGCCGTTATCACTTCTTAATAAGGGGGAAGCTAAGAAGAGACTTGTCTGCAGCTTTGCAGCAAGGCAGTGGCAGACTCGGGATTGGAACTGAGATTGCAACCCTGTGCTAACCCCCAGGCTCTGCTGCTACTGTGTACTGGCTCTGCTGCCTTCAAGGCTCTTCCTGCCTGTGAAGGTGACAGCATTAATGGGCTGTAGTGGTACAGCTCTGCAAAAACCTCTGCTGAGCGCACAAAACCCATTCCATTCGGTAAAGTGACTCTACTGTCATGCGTTCATTGTTACAAGCAGGGACAGCCGTTGTGGTAGAAATTCTTGGAAACCATAACAACAGACTGTGTTTTGTGGGGTTTTTTTTTAAAAAAATCTCTAAGTTGCTGCTTGAAATTAGAACTTGCACAGCCTTTTTTGTTCACTCGCTATCCTGTCAGCATATTTTCTACCAAGCTCCTGTTCTCTCAGGTGGGACGGGGAAGATGCTGGCAAGATGGGCAGATGGATGGCAAGCTGCCACTCAGCCTGGAGCTTGCGGTCCACATCGACCTAGACCCAGAGGGCTACATGTGGCTTGATTTGGAGCCTAAAAGAGGAAGTGAACTTTCAGTGACTCATTTCTCACTTCTTTGCCTTACCTTTGTTAAAATGTGCCTTAGTTAAAGCTTGTATTGTCACAGTTATGCATTGATATAATTATGTAGTAATTGCAGTAAATTATCAAGATGAAATCATTAAGGCAGCTTTTTGTGTTCTTGCTGCTTAAGTTGGATGTCTTTTTCTGTATTTGGGAGAGGAGAAAAGAGGAATTAACTTGCAGCTTCAGTATTGCTAAAAATAAAGGAAGATTGTGTTCTGCTGCTGCTGCTTACTGACACTGTCAAGAATAATGTGAGTGAAATAGAACCAAAGCAGAGAAAAGTGTATTCTTCCCTAAGCTCTAACTGGGTAGCATTATAGCTCATTTTATCAGGCTCTCAATCATTAAGTGGCCTTTTTTTCTTGAACTTGCAGGCAGAGGAAATGGCTTACTTCACAGAATAAGGATTTTTTTATGCTTACTATTTAGCCATTTGTAGGCAAAATGTTATTTACATAGATGAATTCATGAGGGGGGAGCATGCAATCAACCATTCCCTTTTCTTTCCTTACGGCAATTTTGTGTGGATATTCTTGTTTTCTATTAGTGATGTAAGAGGAAAGAAGGGGGAATATTACTTCAGTCTGTCCCTCTTAATAGGCCTTTTTTTCATAGGCACGGAGTCCAGATAGTGTGCTGGTGGCAATGATATATTTGATTTCCAAGATTTGGTGTATAGCAAAATAACTTCTCTGTTACTTCGTTCTTGTTTATTCTTTTGTGCATATTTATCTATGTTTTCAAGGCAAAACTTATAGTGACTCACTCAGGGGATTGGTAATTGGATATAGAGCCTTTCACCTCTAGGCCAATGGTTCAGATTTGTTACAGGTCGGTGCTGCCTGGGAGTTGCTGC
This sequence comes from Steatornis caripensis, assembly GCA_013398225.1. Lineage (NCBI taxonomy): Eukaryota > Metazoa > Chordata > Aves > Caprimulgiformes > Steatornithidae > Steatornis > Steatornis caripensis. Next base: position 8,273 of record VZSC01019673.1, on the reverse strand, counting down.
AACGTGACAGCTGCTTGGTGGCCCTTTATGAAATAAGTTGGTGGTCCCAGCTCATTTCCTTGAGAGCAGATGTCTTCAGCACAGATCAAACTTGAGGTCAGCAGTACAAAACCTATTGTTGGTTGAAAAGATGAATTGTTCTTGGGTATAATACCAATAGCTTGTATGAACTTAAAAAAAAAAAAAAGGCAAGAGAGCAAATATACATGTCTTGATCCTCAGCTGGCATAGATTTGGCATAGATCCATTAAGTGTAGCTGCAGTGATTATCGCCAGCTGAGGATCCCCAGACAAATGTAAATCTCCAAACAAAAAATGTTTCCAACATTAAAATACAGTTCACTGTGGATGTACTGTGTTAGTAATCTAAAGGTTACAGATGTTACAGTAATATTTTAATTAACTAAAGACCAAAATTGTAAATCCAAGTACCTTAGAACTAAAGTAGCATTTAAAACAAATCCAGGCTTGCTGAAATTTGGAATAACATTAATTCTTCCATCTAGTGATGCCCCAAGATAACCATACAATTATGGTTAATGCATTTTACTGTTTGCTGTCCCAAAGGACATGGCAATTGGATTTCCGAGATACATTAGGCTCCAACTTTTAATGACTCTCTGCTTTTAACGGCTTTGCCTGTGCTTCTGCCTAAACTTCCAGGGCAGCAAAGCCAAGCAAGCAATTCTGAACTGTTGAGGTGTAGTGATGGTAGAAAGGAAATGTTCCAGTGAGGGACCTCCTAACACTAGGGGAGCATAAATGTCTCATAACACTTAGGAAAAACTTCTTACAGTTGAAGAATAGTTTAGTTATATCTGATAATCTTGTTTAAGAGGAATCTCGGTCTTATCTGACAGTATACAAAAGAAAGATAGAGAACCATTGCTCTAGAAAAAATAATTTGTTACGCAGAGATTTTGCTGCAGTATTTCAAATCTGATTTATTACAGTACTAATTTCAACTGGGACAATAAAAAGGCACAGGGTGTCTAATTTTGTCATAAAAATGAGATTGAAGTAAAATATTTATAAATTCTCCAAAGTCATTCTGTGCTTTAAAGAGCAAACGCTCTGTTTGGAGAGGGTGCATCATGGAAAGAAGTTGAACTTCTTTGAAATGCAGACTTCAGCCTTAATTACAGAGCAGTGACTAGTACTTCCATTGCTTTAGGCTTAAAAATGATGGAGATGGACGAGTAGCCTCTTCTCAGTAATTGCTTTTCTTCATAATGTATAACTTCTGCTCTCTTTCTTTAAACTCACTGTTCCTGTGTCTTGTATAATTTAAGGAGCAGACTAGCTGACTGAATGTTACTATTGCTTACCTCAGAGCTGCCAGATGAAGGGACAAAAAGGCAAGCAAGAAAAAGGTAAAGAGTTAGAATTACAGAATAGGTGGTGAAATGGTGTTTTAGATGATCCAGTGTGATGTGCTGGATGACCAAGTCTTACTTTCTGTGGTCCCGTGATTGTTAATTGTTGACAAGGACTAGAAGACTTGCTAGGTATCTTTAAAAAAAGAAAAGTCAATTATCAGTGTTCTAATCCTACCCTGAGTGTCAGATTCCTTCATGAACTTGTACTTTGTGACATTCTTAACTTATTAAATTTGTCTGTCATTTGTTTCTCTAAGTCTGACATTATCTACTGCCTAGGAATAATTAATGACATGATAGTGCAATTACAACATCCAAAGACATTTGCTTCAAAAGGATCAATTTCAGTATTTACAAAACTGAAGGAGGTGGGATTTAGCTACAGATCATGCCAGCAGTTAAAAAAGGAGGCAGACATTGCTTGTGCAAATACTTCTGCTACATCTAAATAGAACAAACTAAGCCTCTGGAAGAAGGAAGGGTAATAATTCCAGCTGCCTCCTTTCTCTCTAGCTGAAACCTGGAGGTAGAAGGGCATAGCTAAGTGTACCTTATTCATTCACCCAGAAAAACACACGATTTGAGTGCACTCTCTGAATAGAAGGCACAACGATAATAACGTCACACAACAGAATGGCTACTGCCAAATCGCTTTAGCCTTTCTGCATGATCATCAGGACCAGCAATCTGTTAACCAGCCCATTCCTTAGTTTTTGCTGCAGCAGCATGCTTTGATTTGAGATTGTGGTTGCACCTAACAAGAAACGAACAGTTCTTGAGAGGTGGTTTAAAGAACAACAACAACAACAACAAAAAACCCTCAACAAAAGAGGTCTCACAATCCAGAAGAGCCAAATATTGGAAGGTGAAGGGAAGATTAAGAAGAAATTTCCTGTTACAGAACTTCATTAAAGTAATTTATTAGCTTTGTAATGCCTAACAGTCTGCTGGCTCCAGAATTTTTTCATACAGGGGGGCGGATAAGGGAGCGTTTCACTTTCATTTGCATTCTTGATCCCTGCTGCTCTGTTTATAGCGTTGATGCTATTCATACAGTCTTTGCAATATTAATTTTTAATTTATGATACTCATTAGGAGACACTTAAAACAGAACAATTATCATTTATCTTGATATATTATTTACTAAGACTTGCTGTCATGGTTAGGGACTTGTGATTAGTGGGAGGGGAATAGAAAACAGCTTCGAAAGGTGCTTGGCTGAAGGGACTGAAGCTTAGGAAGCAGTTGTCACCACCGAAGGCCTGAAGTTCTGATGTCTAAGCAAAAGACTTGCAGCACCTAATCAAAACTCAGGAGGAACCTTCGAAGATGAGCCTGGGACAGTGCTTAATGAACCTGCAGGATAATATTAATGAAACTCACTCGTAAACTACCAGCTCATCAATTATTCATTGTGCTATCGTCCTGGTACTTTACTGTCTTCCCTTTTCGTCTCAACGTGATTACCTTTTTTTTTATTCCCTCTACTCTCATTTTCCTTTTGTGGATTTGCTGACATGTACCCCTGGTAGCACTTCCTCCTGGGGAAATTGTGCTTCTCAAGACAACCACACAGTATCCACAGGAAGAAGGGCAACTCGTGCTCTTTGAGGCATTTGGGTAAATGTGCTAGGTTTATTAAGACTTACAAAACAGATCACTGATATGACAGCCCTGGATAACCCAATTTATTAAGGGCTACCATATTGGAAACTCAGGGTCTTCTATGCATTTCTTAATTAATTGGCAGTGTTTAGTAAGTTACTGTGACATATTATCTATGTAGAACTCTATATAGCAAAACAGAACTTCAAATAGTAGTGACCTACTAGGAATACATAGGAGCGCTCTTATCTTCTTCCCCCCCCCCAAATTTTCCCCCATAAAAGACTTCTAAGAATCCCTGTGTTAGTCTCTGAGTTCCTGATGTTGTTTATAATGAATGCCTGTGCAGGAGAGAAGGCAAATTGGATGTTTTGGAGCCTGATAATTGCAGCTCTGCATCTGAAACCAATTGTTGTATTTTTAGCTCTGTTTGTTTTATTTAGTTATTTTTAGACTTCCTGAAAGGGATATTATTTCTGTTTGTTTTCTGTTTGACATCAAAGCAGGAACAATAAACTACTAATTTTGTAACCTATTCCCTGGACACTTGGCTTTCAATTTTTTGAACCATTGCACAGCAGCAGTGGAACTGTATGCACAAGACCTCAAGGACTGATACTGTCAAACACCTTTGAGTTGAATGCACCATTCCCTGCCTCTGTTCTGTTGAAAACCTTGACACTGCGACTAATCTCAAAGGCAACCACTATATTGATAAACTATATTTTCTAGGGAAAGGGTAGGGAAGGAGTTAGAAATTCTGTGGTTCAGTAATTCTAAGCCTTTTTTTTTTTTCTTCCACCTTCTGGATTTTGCAAGCTTGTATTTAGAATGTATTTATACCAAAATGGGAAAACAAAAAAATCCCCTGCCTGACGTTGTGGGAAAGCTGATACAATAGTCTGTGATGACTTTTTCAAAGTAATGTAATGAAGACAATCCACAGTGCTCTGTAGCTAGTATTTATGCTATGTAGTGCTTTTCATCTCCAAGCCAGTTTAGAAACCTTAACAGATTGATCTCTGCAGCACCCCCTGCGAGTGAGGTATGTAGGCATTGTTAGCCTCTTTGTTATGTTGTATCAGAACTTCATTAGGCCCTGGGATGCAAATGCAAAAGGCATGGGAGGAAGTATTCAGCACACAAATCAATTGCTTACGTTATTTTGCACCCTGTTGTAGGTTTAGATCCTCTTGTAAAGAAAACACTGCAAAATGACGATGCGTTCCCTCTCCCTAGAAAGACCAACTCTGACTACCGCTGTTAATAATTGCTGGTGCTGGGTGTTAGTCGTATGTTAAATGCAAGCAAATTTATCTGACAATATTTTTTCTTCAATTGTCAAAATATTCCCGAAGAGTTCCCAAATTGTTATGCTATATGAACTCATTTAGGCAGGATTTTTTGCAAACCATTAGCATGATTTGGAGGTGTAAATCCTATATTCTGATGCGACATGAGCACTCCCAACCGTAGCCTGACCCACATCTGAGTGAGGTGACACATCTACATGTCAAACTGCAAATCCACACAGGGACTAGCTTGTCTCCTGGAAACCTTGTATCTCTGTTAGGGTGGCATACTTCTGGGCTTGCTGTGACGGAGCTGGGGGGATGAGTAGACATGCAGCATTGTGCTCCTACAGAGGCCTTGTGCTTCTCTGGGTAAGCAGGCACCAGGACTCAGACAGCCCTTCTGAAAATGAACCTTGGATTCAAATCATCAAGACACTCTAGACTCTTCTACCCATTCTAGCTGGTTATACAGGGTTTCATTCATCACCTCTAAAGAACATTTTTGGATTAGTCTCACATCTTTCCAACCAAATGCTACCTTTGCTGCTCTGGTAATTTGATGTTGGAGTTGCAATTTACTATAAACCTTCTTAGCAGGCAGGTAATCAACTTAACAGAGTTTATTGCACAAGCAGCTGTTCAGCAATCTAATATTATTATTTTTTTAGCTGTTAGTTGCAGCTGCAGAACAGGATAAATCCACATTAGTTTTAGTCTCTGCCTGACAAACAATCTCATCTCTGCCATGTTCTAATTTTCGATAACTTTCAAGATCTGGGTTCTGCAAACTATGAAGCACATAAACTGAACAGAATAACTTTGAATGAAGCACGCCTGCTTAGTTTATCGGCTGTTTCACATGCCAAAGTCTTAGCATTTGTATGGCATGCTAGTTTTTTTTTTTTTTTAAAGGGTTCATCTAGTTTTGTTGGTGGTTAACAGAATTGCTAACGTTTCTAACATGATAGGAAGAATGACCCCAGGTGTTCATAGCATTTCAAACAAGGGACAGCAACAAGCTGAGATAGATATATGTTCCTTCTAAAGATGGTGTGCATTGTATGATCTTGCAGTAGCAACATTGGGGCTTTTAAACCACAAACATATTTCCCTAAAGCTTTCTTCGTGATGACATTCAGCTTTTTCAGCCTTCATTGACACTTGCAAGGGGGAAATTTGGTAGCGTGCATGTTGCAGAGTAGCGTGGTGCAGCTCTTTTAATGCTGTCCCGTTATAATCTTTGTAAGGGCATGTAACTTTTCTGATTTTTGCCTAGGGATAACTTTTCCCTTATTTTAACATATTTCCTTTTGTCTGGTTTGGCCAGTAATTGACTTTGTCCTTTTTTCATTTATTTCTCTGCCTCCTGGTTGTAGCATCCTTTCCCTGGAGTCTCAGGTTAGAAGTTTTCCCTTTTGTGAAACCATGACAGGTGCCTAATTGAATGATGAATGTCCCTTTATTACTCTGTAATTGAACTGCCAGCTTTTTGATTGGTTTGTAGAGATGCTCCACTCCTCATCAAGCACTGCGGGGGGCTCCAGGGCTGGCAGGCTGGGCCTACCCTCCATCTGTCTAATCGCATCTCTCCCCTACTTGGGTTTTGGGTGGGGAGGGGGCTCAGGGGGAGGAAAGTCATAATAAATTATGCTAATTCAGCGTCGCTGTGACAATAAGAATATCGCATTGTTACGTGCGTGGCGGCGGCAAATGCGAGAAGACGTTTTGTCGTCGTGGCTGCCCAGCCTGACAGGCCCTCGATGAAGATTAATGGCCCTCACCTGAGTGACAGAGTGGGGGATTGTGGGGCAGAGAGGGTCATTCATCATACTCTGACAGGTGTCATTCACTCCGACAGCCGCACCACTATCGCCTGGCTAGCGGTTCCATTTTTCTGCCAGTTAAGCAAGGAGTTTAATAACATCCCCAGAATTAAAACTCATTCTTTGTAGCAGGTCTGACAGCTGAAAATAAGAAAATCAATTCTTCACATGTTATAGCCCAGTTAACTGACTAGGGCTTTGACTTTAATTTAGTCTTTGGGCTGAATTTCAAGTAGCACGCTTTTGTAAGACATCATCTATTAAAATTTACCAATAGCACTAACTTCACTGTTATTATTGTGGCTGGATTAAAATACAGCCTTTAATAGTGAATGTCATCTTCATTTGGTGCAAGCTCAAGTGCATACAGCTCTGGTGGGGGATATTCCACTTCATCCTCATTAGCGATGTTTATAGCTTCTCTCTTCATTAATATTGATCCTTTAAACTACAGAGAAAAACAAGACAGACACTAATTTGAACCATTTTGTATCATTAAACTGTTTGGATTTCTTGGTTTCAGTCATTCTGGTGAGCTGAATAAAATATTTCGGAAATAAAAAAACCGAAGAGACAGAACAAACTTCTGGCAGCCTCTTGCTACTCTTGGTGGGAAGAGCCAGGTTGGCCGTGTGGCCCTGTGTACCTGAGGGTTATGTGCTTCTGAATGGGGCTGGCTAATCCTGAGGAAGGCTTGGAAATAGCCCCTGAGAAAACAAGTCTAAAATAATGACCTAAATATGTGTTTAATATGGCAGCTAGTGAAGCTAGGATAAAAATGTTTGTTGCCTGTTCCATTTAACTCATTAAAATTGTTGTAGCCCAGGGGCAGGCATGCCTGGCTGCAAGCTTGTCTGTGGAAACACGAATGAAGAAGACAGACTGATGTCTGTTTGTCTAACATAGGAGGTTTGGGAATCGTCAACGTGATATCACTCTGAAAAACGCAACCAGGTTCTAAAGAAGTGTGGGACCAAGTATTTCTAGTGGACCTGGAAGCGTTACTGCTGTTGAATGAGGCCCTATCTGCAGCAATGTGTGCATTTCAGGTCAACGTAACTGAGAAAGATTAATTCAATCTGGAATAAGTGCCAAGAAAGGGCTACTAGGGTGATCAGGAAAATGCAGAGCTGTCTTACAAGGAGAGAACAAAGGACCCCAGGTGTTTGGACTAGCAAAATGAGGGCTGAGAAGGACTGTGACTGCTCTCTACAAATGCTTCATGGGAGGTAAACACCAGGAGTTGAGGAGAACAGTCTTGATGCGATAGCCCAGGGCACTGCTTCCAGTCCTGTGTTCTTATAAAGTAACCATAATTTGTCTCCATGTAGATAATAAATCAAGAACTGTGAGAGAAATTGTATGCGTACCTCTCAATCTCAGTGAAGCCATTCAGGTTGAGGAGAAGGAAAGGTTTTGTTTAGGGGTGGTGGGGGAGGACAGGAATTATCACACTTCAGGAAATTTATTTCTGTCTCTGTTGCAAGTGGAGAGGGAGCATAGGACAGCCAGGCTCCCACACAGACACCTCGTTTAAGTGCCTGGGATTACATGGGAGAGGTTCGTATACCTCAGGAGTTCAGCCCTAATTTTATTTTGTAGAGAGCACATTATAGTATACTTTAAGATCTTGTAAATTTTTCCCTCAACTCAGTATGAAAGGTTAAATTTTATCCTGTGGAGTCTACGCTGCTTTGAAAGAAAACACTTGCCTCTGTTTGTTGTTAGTGATCTGTGCTATGTTAGCATTANACCTCAGGAGTTCAGCCCTAATTTTATTTTGTAGAGAGCACATTATAGTATACTTTAAGATCTTGTAAATTTTTCCCTCAACTCAGTATGAAAGGTTAAATTTTATCCTGTGGAGTCTACGCTGCTTTGAAAGAAAACACTTGCCTCTGTTTGTTGTTAGTGATCTGTGCTATGTTAGCATTATGAATGAATTGCATTTAAACAAATGGTGTAGAGGCAAACTGCATACAATATGTATAGAAAAGCAATTTGAGTATACAAAATAAGAGCAGAACATTTCACAAGTCTCTATTTGGTCTCGGATAGTTATGTATATGTGGTGTTTCTTTCCGGTGCAAAGTAGAGGCAAGAAGTGAGACACCACCCTGGTCTGTGTTTTACTGTCAGGTCACAACGCCGGTGTTGTAGGGTCTAAGAGG